>JAIRCJ010000062.1:400874-466972 GCA_020883675.1 Bruguiera gymnorhiza
ACTTGACCACAAGGATTTTCCAAATCACTTGAAGAAAGCTCAAAAGGAGATGAAGATCAAGAGTGGAGCAAAAAACTATGTACAGGATGTGTCCTACTTGTGGAAGCAATGCTCGTATCAGGTGATAAGAAGGTGTGTAACTAGAAGCTGTGTCTATTTAATTCTCACCTTCTATTATTTTTATGCTTGTGGAGGACGCTTTGGATAGAAAAGAATAGCAAGAAAGCTAGCTGGATATGGTTTCTTTTAGCCATCACTGTTTCATGATTCTTACAGGTTTTCAAAACCTGTGCACATTGTCAAAGGACAAGTAAGTCTTCTAGAGATCAAATGCCACAAATTCCCATGCTAGTTCATGAAATTTTATTGCGTTTAGGGCACTGATTTCATGGGACTTTTTCCTTCATCTTTTCGTAATGAATATATTCATTACCAGTTCTTGTTATTGGTTGTGTTTCCAAGAGGGTGGAAGCTAAAGCCACCAGGACTGATGATCTTAAAGTTGTAAGTTATAGATTTTGTCAAGTGTCACATTTCTATTAGGTATGAACACCAAGAGCTTTGATCAGTAATAAAGGCACACATTTTTGCAAACAAATGGTAGAGGCTTTGTTGATGGAATATCATGTCACTAACAAGGTGTCAACTGCATATTATCCATAAATAAGTGGACAAGCCAAGGTGTCCAAACAGGAAATTAAGAGTAGTCTTGAGAAGACATTGAATCTAAGTAGAAAGGATTGGAGCATGTGGCTTGAGGATGTGCTATTGGCCTTTGTATAACATATAAGACACTGATTGGCATGTCATCCCATCATTTGGTGTTTAGCAACTAGAGTACAAGGCATATTAGGCTATTAAACAATGCAATATGAAGATGAATGAAGTGCATGGACATAGGAAATTACAATTGCAAGAGCTTGAGGAAATTCACAACGATGCCTGTGAGAACTCCAAGATTTACAAGGAAAGAACAAAAGTCATTCATGACAAGATGATCTCTAAGATGACTTCTGTTGTTTGTCAAAAGGTTATTGTCTATCATTCAAGATTAAAGTTGTTTTCGAGTAAGTTGCACTCTCGTTGGATTAATTCTTTTGACAACTAATGTCTTTCCACATGGTGAAGTTGCAATTCAAAGTGTAGAAGAAAATTCAAAGTGAATGACCAAAGGTTAAAAGCTTCTTATGAAGGGTTCAAAGTGAGGGAGATGGAGCTAGAAGACCATATTTGTACCTCATGGCATACTTTGGAGTTGAGCTAATTGCATTAAGCAAATGAACTTAGGAGACAACCCAAGAATTAGATTTGCTTTTCTCTTCCCTTCCATCTTTATTTTTGTTTTCATGTGTGATTTTGTGTTTATGTGTTCTTTATTCTTCTATACATTTAAATCTTACATTTGGACAAGGTAAGGTTCGAGTTTGGGGGAAGGGAAATTTTCCGTTTTTCAATTTCGTTTAATCTTTTATCTTTATTTTTTAAAACAACTTATGATTGATAGGGCTATTGTGAATCTATTGTTTAGTTTCATCAAATTTCTCTTTTGTTATTGCATGATAATGCAAGTGAATGACATCTTTCATTCAAAACAATGTTTGATTGTACTTTGTACAAAGAGGTTCATTTTAGTATTGACAAGCTTAACTACTTTTTGGCTAGTGTGTGCTTTTTCTCTTTTGTAGGAATTTGGTGATGTTTTTCTTGAAGAACTAAGTTATTTTCCACCTTTGAGGGGAATAAAACATCAAATTGAATTCATCCTTAGTGCAACAATTTCAAATTGATTGGCCTATATAAGTAATCCTCAGGAGACAAAAGACTTCAAAAACAAGTTAAGGAGCATATAACAAATGGATATGTGAGGGAGAGTATGAGTCCATGGGTAATTCCAATTCTGTATGTGCCTAAAAAGGATGGGACTTGGAGGATATGCATTGATTATAGAGTAGTCTTTAAAATCATTGAAAGGTGATCAATTGCCTACTTCAGTGAAAGTTAAGTAGAGTAGCTCTTAGTTATCTTAGTTATGATAAGGAAATATATGCAATGGCACAGACTTTGGAGGCATGGCAACATTATCTTTAGCCCAAGTAATTTGTCATTCATATTGACCACAAATCCTTGAAATACTTGAAGGGATAATAATTTTAGAATTGTTATTTCAAACTATAAATAGGCTTGAATTCATTGTTAAAAAACAAACAATTATGTGAATTAAAAAGTTAGAATTTTCTCTTTCAGTTCTTTTAAGAACTAAAGAACTTATCAAGAACTAACTCTTCTTGTGGTGTTCAACTCAACTTATCACTTCTAAATTTGTTCTTTTTTAGAGTGTGGCATTGATATTCTTTTTTATACATTAGGTCTAAGGTTTGCATGATTGAAGTCTAATTTTCCTTTCATGAGTTCTTGTTTGATTCCTTGTGTGTGTTGGATCCCTAAGCCATATCTTTTGGGGTTCACATTTGATGAGAACCTTATAGATGATGGGTGGAAGGCTTTAAAGGATGCAAAAGGTCCATTGAATATTCCAGAAGGCCCAATAACATAAGCTTGAGCCAAAAAGATGAAAGAAGCACTTTATTGGCTAATTAAGGACATTCGGCCAACCTAGCTACAAATGGTGCGAATTCAAGTTTGGAAGAGAGTCAAGGCCTTATTAATATGATTGGAGTACTTAATGGGTCAGGACTAAATAATAGGATTCACTTCTAAATAGTAGTTTATATCCTAAATAAGTGACTATATAAAAGTGAGTTTTTTATGTAAGAATTTGTCTTAGATAGGAATTCCACCTAAATAAGGATTTGTTCCAAAAAGGAATTTATGCCTCTTTAGGATTGCTATGTTAGCCTATAAATAGGCACCTCCTTATAAGTTTTAGAATATCAGACAACTTTGAGAGAAATAAAAAGCAAGGGTTTTTTCCTTCGATTCTTTTAAGAACTAAAAAACTTATAAAGAAGTACCTCTTCTTGTGGCATTCAACTCGACTTATTACTCCTAATTCCTTTCTTTTTTGAAGTGTGGCATACATATCCTTTTTAAATACCCTAGGTTCATGTTCCTTCGAACGTTGGGTCTGGGGTTTGTATTATTACAATTTGATTTAGCTTTCCTAGATATCTTTTGATTCCTTGTGTGTGTTGTGTCCCTAAACCATATCTTTTTGGGGTTTTCCACATTAGTTGGTAGTAAAGCTTGAATCTAAATCAGGTTGGATCAACTACTTCTTCAACTTACTACCTTGTGATTTATTTATTTGTATTTAGTTTGCCTATTAAGAACATTTCCGTTCAAATTTGCTAATCTATCCATTTGCAACCCTTTTCACTGTGCTCATTTGTTTAAGATCATGAATATTAAAAAAATGTGCTAATCAATTCCAATTGTTATCTCTAAGTATTCTACTATTGTTTTGTGTTAAGCAAACAAAGAAAAAAAAAAAAAGAGGAACAAAAGAAAAAAGGCCATCAAATTTAAGTTATTAATAAAGTTCAATAGTTTGGTCATATTGGCCATAATAATAGTATAGTTTTCTTACTTAACTCTAATTTTGCCATCTATTTTCTTGTTATGTCATCCAAGTTTGTCCTCTAGGTTGAACCCCTTATCCTAATTTTTGTGAGTTTAGTTCATTAAATTCATTTGCCTTAATATCCTTTTTCATTTTTTTGACTCCTTATTCTCCAATTTGTTTAATTCTATGTCATTTATCTTATTCTATTCAAAATCAATCCTCTTCATTTAGTTTGTTTAGTTCTTTAAAGAGCTGAAAGGGGAAATTTGAGTGGTAAAAGGCAAGAGTGCAAATTCATATTAAGAAAAAGCCATAAAAAGTGTAAATACGAGAGAGTGTGACACCTCTTCTTTTGAGTGAAACACTTGAGGGAGTGTTATATGAGGTATCCTAGTCATTTTGTGCAAAAATAATACTATGACTTCTATAGACAAAGGTGTAATTCAAGAGGGCATTAGTGATGTGTTCTTCATGATCAAAGCTATACAACAACAATTGGAGCGCATGAATACCAGATTTGATGATATGAGGGAGAGGATAAAGGAGCAAGCTAATACAATGGTATAGTTGCAATGAAGGCATGGGGAATATTAGGCTCCAAAAGCAATAAGGCAATTGAGACATGCCTATGACCATGAAGATGATGAATTTGACAATCAAACAACTATGGTTAGAATTACCAACAATAGAAGGGATCAAAGAGATTTTGGGAGGCAAGACACCTATGACCATGATTTTGGCAATATTAAAATGACAATTCCTTCATTCCAAGGTAAGATTGATCCTAATGCATATCTAGAATGGTACAAGAAGTTTAAATTGGTTTTTGACTATGAAAACTATTCCAAAGAGAAAAAGGTAATGCTTGTTGCCATAGAATTTACTAATTATACTATTATTTGGTGGGATTAACTTGTTTTGACTAGGAGAAGGAATCGTGAGTGGCCCATTAATACATGGGAGGAGATGAAGGCTATCATGAGGAGGAGGTTTGTCCCTAATCAATATTACAAAGAGTTGTAGCAAAGGTTGTAAGGGCTCACTCAAGGCACCAAAAGTGTGGAGGACTACCATAAGGAGATGGAGATTGCCATGATTAGGCAAATGTAGAAAAAGATAAAGAGGCAACCATGGCTTAATTTTTACAAGGGCTAAATAGAGACATAGCCAATGTGATTGAATTGCAACACTCTGTGAAATTAGAGGACATGGTGCACATGGCAATGAAAGTTGAAAGAAAACTTAAATGAAAGGGTTCCACATGGTTTAGGCAGAATTCAGGTTCTACCTCATCTTGGAAGCCAAATTGGAGTAAAATGGATGAGAATGCCAATTACAAGTCCAAAGCCAAGCTATCCAAGTGCTAGAATGAGGCAGGTGATTCTGACCCCCAATCAAATAGAAATAACAATGTTAAATGTTTTGAGTGTTTGGGCAGGGGTCACATTGCATCTCAATGTCCAAATAAGCATGCAATGATCATGAGAGGTAATGGTGATGTTGAAATTGCAAGTGAATTAAATGATGATTTTGTGCCATCATTGCATCGAGAGGAGTATCTGGTTAATGAAGTAGCTTTCATCACAAGGTGAGCATTGAATGCGTAAGTAAAGGAAGAAAATAAGGTACAATGAGATTACATCTTTAAGACGAGGTGTCTCATCAAAGATAAAGTATGTAGTATGATTATCTATGGTGGGAGTCACACTAATGTTGCTAGCACAACTATGGTTGAAAAGCTAAATTTACCTACTATAAAGCATCCTAAGCCATATAAGATTCAATGGTTGAATGAGAGTGGTGAAGTCAAGGTAAATAAGTAAGTACTCGTGTCATTTTCTATCAAAAGGTACTATAATAAAGTTTTATGTGATGTTATATGTATGAATGCGATCCATATTCTATTAAGAAAGCCATGGCAGTTTGACAAGCAAGTTATGCATGATGACTTCAAGAATTAATATTCCTTTGTAATGAATGAAAAACCCATCACTCTTGTACCATTATCACCTTAACAAGCTTATGAGGATCAGTTAAGAATAAAAAATGAGTGTGAACAAAAAAGAGAGATTGAAAAAGAGAAAAGAGAGGAGAAAATGTGAGAACACAAAAGAGAGAGAGAGAAGAAGAAAATAGAAAGTTTCTACCTAAAAGAAAGTGATGTCAAAAGTGCATTTTATGCTAAATTGCCTAAGATCATACTTTTGCACAAAGAGGTTTATTTTAACACTAACAAGTGTGACCTATCTTTGCCTCGTGTTGTTATTTTCTTTTTTGCAAGAATTTGAAGATGTATTCCTTGATGATGTCCCAAATAGATTGCCACCTAAGAGAGAAATTAAGTATCAAATTGATTTTATCCCTAGTGCATCCATCTCAAACCACCCAACATATAGGAGTAATCCCAAGGAGACAAAAGAGCTTTAAAGGCAGGTTAAGGAACTTATTTTGAAGAGATATGCGAGGGAAAGCATGAGTTCTTGTGCGGTTCTTGTCCTACTTATACCCAAGAAAGATGGAACTTGGAGGATGTGTGTTGACTATTAAGTGATCAACAAAATCATTGTAAAGTATTATTATCCCATAACTAGGTTAGATGACATGTTGGATGAATTGCATGGTTCATGTGTCTTTTATAAAATTGATTTGAAAAGTGGATATCACCAAATTAGGATGAGAGAGGGAGATAAGTGAAAAATAGCTTTCAAAACTAAGTATGGTTTGTATGAATGACTTGTTATGTCATTTGGTCTCACTAATGCACCAAGCACTTTTATGTGACTAATGAATCATGTTTTGCATCCATTCATTGGTAAATTTGTGGTTATGTATTTTGATGATATTTTGGTTTATAGTAAAAACCTAGAAAAGCATATTGATCATTTATGTTCTATTTTAATTATTTTATGTTTTGAGAAATTGTATGCTAACTTGAAGAAATGTTCCTTTTGTACTAATCAAATCACATTTCTTGGTTATATTTTGAGTGCTAAAGGTATTAAAGTTGACAAGGAAAAAGTTAGGGCAGTTTGTGATTGGACAACACTTAAGTCAATTAGTGATGTCCGTAGCTTTTATGGTTTGGCTAGTTTTTATAGATGCTTTCTTAAGGACTTTAGCACCATTAACTGAGGTTATCAAAAAGAACATGAGTTTTAGTGGGGTAGTGATCAAAACAAGACTTTTAATTGCATTAAGGAAAAATTAAGTTCTACGTCCTTACTTGCCTTACCTAACTTTGCAAAAACTTTTAAGATTAAGTGTGATGCTTCAAAGATTTGCATTGGAGCTATTTTGATGTAGGAAAGGCACTTAATTGCTTATTTTAGTGAAAAGCTAAGTGGAGCAAGTATCAATTATCCTACTTATGATAAAGAGATGTATGCATTGGTACAGACTTTGGAGACATAGCAACATTACCTTTGGCCCATGAAGTTTGTCATCCATACTAACCATGAATCCTTGAAGGGACAAGAAAAGTTGAACAAAAGACATGCCAAGTGGATCAAATTCATTAAGAACTTTCCCTACATAATCAAATATAAACAAGGTAAGCAAAATGTGGTAGTTGATGCATTATCTTAAAAGTATCCAAAATAAAAGCAATGGACTCAATTGTATAAAATACACTTTAGTGGATGACTATTATAAACTGTAATCCCAAGATTTAATGTTGGGTCAAGCATATAGATCTAGAGCGTAATGGGCTAACTTCTTATTGGAGTCCATTACATTCCCTTTTATTTCATTAACATGTTTATCTACTAAAGCTACATAAATCATGCCAAACTGCATTGTCGTAATGGACCAATTAAAAAAATAACAATATTTAAATTCACTTGACTATTAACGAAGAATTTCTCCCTCTAAGACTTTAAAATTCTAAAAATTAAAATAATGCAATGTTTTTACTTTTTAAAGAATTTTGAATTCCATTGTATTTTCAATAGTGAGATAAACCTAATATTTGGATATGTTATTTCACCAAAATAAAAGCAATGGACTCAATTGTATAAAATACACTTTAGTGGATGACTATTATAAATTCCAATCCCAAGTTTCAATGTTGGGTCAACCAAATAACTTTACAACGTAGTGGGCTAAATTTTTATAAGAGTCCGTTACATTCACTTTTATTTAATTAACATGTTTGTATACTAAAATTATATAAATCATGTCACACTGCATTATGATAATGGAGACAATTAAAAAAATTATAAAATTTAATTTCAGTTGAGTATTCACGAAGAATTTCTCCTTGTAAGACTTTAAAATTCTAAAAATTAAAACAATGCAATGTTTCTATTTTTTAAAAAATTCTTAATACCATTGCATTTTGAATGGTGAGACAAACGTAATATTTGAATTTGCTAATTGAACACAAATAAAAGTAACAGACTCAATTCTACACAATACACTTTAGAGGATGACTATTATAAATTTGAATTCGAAGCTTCAATGTCAGGTCAACCATATAACTTTACTACGTAGTGGGCTAACATCTTATTAGAGTCCATTGCATTGGCTTTTATTTAATTAACACATTTGTATAGTAAAATTATATAAATCATGTTAAATTGCATTGTGGTAATGAAGACAATTAAAAAAAAAATTACAAAATTGAAATGCACTTGAGTATTACTGAAGAATTTTTCTTTGTAAGACTTTAAAATTACAAAAATTAAAATAATGCAATGTTTTAATTTTTTAAATAATTTTAAATCCAATTGCATTTTCAATAGTGAGATAAACCTAATATTTCAATATTTTAATTCACCAAAATAAAAGAAATGGACTCAATTGTATAAAATACACTTTGGCGGATGGCTATTATAAATTCTCATCCTAAGCTTCAATGTTGGGTCAAGCATATAACTCTACAGCATTGTGGGCTAACTTCTTATTAGAGTCCATTGCATGTGCTTTTATTTAATTAACATGTTTGTATACTAAAATTATATAAATCATGTCAAATTACATTGTGGTAATGTAGACAATTAAAAAAATTTCAAAATCTAAATTCACTAGATTATTAATGAAGAATTTCTCCCTCTAAGACTTTAAAATTCTAAAAATTAAAATAATGCAATGTTTTTACTTTTTAAGGAATTTTGAATTCCATTGCATTTTCAATAGTGAGATAAACCTAATATTTGGATATGTTATTTCACCAAAATAAAAGCAATGGACTCAATTGTATAAAATACACTTTAGTGGATGACTATTATAAATTCCCATCCCAAGATTCAATGTTGGGTCAAGCATATAACTCTATAACGTTGTGGGGTAACTTCTTATTAGAGTCCATTGTATGTGCTTTTATTTAATTAATATGTTTGTATACTAAAATTATATAAATCATGTTAAATTACATTGTGGTAATGTAGACAATTAAAAAAATTTCAAAATTTAATTTCACTAGATTATGAACGAAGAATTTCCCCCTCTAAGACTTTAAAATTCTAAAAATTAAAATAATGCAATGTTTTTACTTTTTAAAGAATTTTGAATTTCATTGCATTTTCACTGGTAAGATAAACCTAATATTTGGATATGTTATTTCACCAAATTAAAAGCAATGGACTCAATTGTATAAAATACACTTTAGTGGATGACTATTATATATTCCAATCTCAAGCTTCAATGTTGGGTCAACCAAATAACTCTACAACGTAGTGAGCTAACTTCTTATTAGAGTCCATTGCATTCACTTTTACTTAATTAACATGTTTGTATACTAAAATTATATAAATCATGTCACATTGCATTGTGATAATGGAGACAATTAAAAAAATTACACAATTTAATTTCAATTAAGTATTCACGAAGAATTTCTCCCTATAAGACTTTAAAATTCAAAACATTAAAACAATGCAATGTTTTTATTTTTTAAAAATTTCTTAATACCATTGCATTTTGAATGGTGAGACAAACATGATATTTGAATTTGTTAATTAAATACAAATAAAAGTAATGGACTCAATTTTACAAAATACACTTTAGTGGATGACTATTATAAATTCCAATCCCAAGCTTTAATCTTGGGTCAACCATATAACTCTACAACGTGGTGGGCTAACATCTTATTAGAATCCATTGCATTGGCTTTTATTTAATTAACACGTTTGTATACCAAAATTATATAAATCATGTCAAATTGCATTGTGGTAATGAAGACAATTAAAAGAATTACAAAATTGAAATGCACTTAAGTATTACTAAAGAATTTCTCCTGTAAGACTTTAAAATTACAAAAATTAAAATATTGCAATGTTTTTATTTTTTAAATAATTTTGAATCCAATTGCATTTTCAATAGTGAGATAAACCTAATATTTGAATATGTTGATTCACCAAAATAAAAGTAATGGACTCAATTGTATAAAATATACTTTGGTGGATGACTATTATAAATTCTCATCCCAACCTTCAATGTTTGGTCAAGCATATAACTCTACAGCGTTGTGGGCTAACTTCTTATTAAAGTCCACTGCATTGCCTTTTATTTCATTAACATGTTTGTATACTAAAATTATATAAATTGTGCCAAATTGCATTATCGTGATAGAGACAATTAAAAAAATAACAAAATTTAAATTCTCTTGAGTATTAGCGAAGAATTTCTCCCTATAAGACTTTAAAATTCCCACAATTAAAATAATGCAATGCTTTTATTTTTTAAATAATTTTTAATACAATTGCATTTTCAATGGTGAGATAAATTTGATATTTGAATATGTTAATTTAACAAAAGAAAAACAATGGACTAAAATGTATAAAATAAACTTTAGGGGATGACAATGCTAAATTGCAACCTCAAGCTTCAATGTTGGATCCAGCATATAGCCCTAGAGTGTAGTGGACTAACTTCTTATTAGAGTCCATTCCATTCGCTTTTGTTTAATTAACATATTTGTATACTATAATTATATAAATCATGTCAACTTACATTGTGGTAATGGAAACAATTTAAAAAATTATAAAATTTAAATTCACTTTAGGATTAACGAAGAATTTCTCCCTATAAGACTTTAAAATTCTAACAATTAAAAGAATGCAAGGTTTTTATTTTTAAAATAATTTTGAATTTAATTGCATTTTCAACAGTGAGATAAACCTAATATTTGAATATGTTAATTTACCAAAATAAAAGCAATGGACTCAATTGTATAAAATACACTTTGGTGGATGACTATTATAAATTCTCATCCTGAGCTTCAATGTCGGGTCAAGTATATAATTCTACAACATTATGGGCTAACTTTTTATTAGAGTCCATTGCATATGCTTTTATTTAATTAACATGTTTGTATACTAAAATTATATAAATCATGTCAAATTACATTGTGGTAATGCAGACAATTAAAAATATTTCAAAATTTAAATTCACTAGATTATGAATGAAGAATTTCTCCCTCTAAGACTTTAAAATTCTATAAATTAAAATAATGCGATGTTTTTACTTTTTAAAGAATTTTGAATTCCATTACATTTTCAATAGTGAGATAAACCTAATATTTGGATATGTTATTTCACCAAAATAAATGCAATGGACTCAATTGTATAAAATACACTTTAGTAGATGACTATTATAAATTTCAATCCCATTGCATTCACTTTTATTTAATTAACATGTTTTTATGCTAAAATTATATAAATCATGTCAAATTGCATTGTCATAATGGAAACAATTAAAAAAATTACAAAATTTAATTTCAGCTGATTATGCAGTAAGAATTTCTCCCTGTAAGACTTTAAAATTCTAAAAATTAAAACAATACAATGTTTTTATTTTTTAAAAATTTCTTAATATCATTGCATTTTGAATGGTGAGACAAATGTAATATTTGAATTTGTTAATTGAATACAAATAAAAATAATGGACTCAATTCTACAAAATACCCTTTAGTGGATGACTATTATAAATTCCAATCCCAAGCTTTAATGTTGGGTCAACCATATAACTTTACAACGTAGTAGGCTAACGTCTTATTAGAGTTCATTGCATTGGCTTTTATTTAATTAACACATTTGTATACTAAAATTAATTAAATCATGTTAAATTGCATTGTGGTAATGAAGACAATTAAAAAAATTACAAAATTGAAATGCACTTGATTATTACTGAAGAATTTCTCCCTGTAAGACTTTAAAATTACAAAAATTAAAATAATGCAATGTTTTTATTTTTTAAATAGTTTTGAATGCAATTGCATTTTCAATAGTGAGATAAACCTAATTTTTGAATATGTTAATTCACCAAAATAAAAGCAATGGACTCAATTGTATAAAATACACTTTGGTGGATGACTATTATAAATTCTCATCCTAAGCTTCAATGTTGGGTCAAGCATATAATTCTACAACATTGTGGGCTAACTTCTTATTAGAGTCCATTGCATGTGCTTTTATTTAATTAACATGTTTGTATATTAAAATTATATAAATCATGTCAAATTGCTTTGTGGTAATAGAGAAAATTAAAAAAATTACTAAATTTAAATTCATTTAAGTATTAACGAAAAATTTCTCCCTATAAGACTTTAAAATTCTAAAAATTAAAATAATACAATATTTTTCCTTTTTAAATAATTTTTCATTCCATTTCAATTTCAATAAGGTGATAAACCTAATATTTGAATATGTTAATTTACCAAAAAAGAAAAGCAATGGACTCAATTGTATAAAATATACTTTAGTGGACTATTATAAATTCCAACCTCAAGTTTCAATGTTAGGTCAAACATATAGTTGTGGACCGTAGTGGACAAACTTCTTATTAGAGTCCACCGCATTCGCTTTTATTTAATTAACATGTTTGTAGACTAAAATTATATAAATCATGTCAAATTGCATTATGGTAATGGAGACAATTAAAAAAATTACTGAATTTAAATTCACTTGAGTATTAACGAAGAATTTCTCCCTATAAAACTTTAAAATTCTAAAAATTAAACTAATGCAATGTTTTTATTTTTTAAATAATTTTTAATACCCTTGCATTTTGAATGGTAAGATAAATATAATATTTGAATATGTTAATTGAACACAAAAAAAAGTAAGGGACTCAATTGTACAAAATACACTTTAGTGGATGACAATTATGAATTCCAATCCCAAGCTTTAATGTTGTATACTAAAATTACATAAATCATGTCAAATTGCATTATGGAAATCAAGATAATTAAAAAAATTATAAAATTTAAATTGACTTAAGTATTAATGAAGAATTACTACTTGTAAGACATTAAAATTCTAAAAATTAAAATAATGCAATGTTCTTATTTTTCAAATAATTTTTAATTCCATTGCATTTTTAGTGATGAGATAAACAAAATATTTGAATATGTTAATTTGCCAAAATAAAAGCAATGGACTCAATTGAATAAAATAAACTTTAGTGGATTACTATTATAAATTCCAATCTCAAGCTTCAATGTTGGGTCAAGCATATAACTCTAAAGCGTAGTGGACTAACTTCCTATTAGAGTCCATTGCATTCGTTTTTTTTTAATTAACATGTTTGTACACTAAAATTATATTAATCATGTCAAATTGCATTGTGGTAATAGCGACAATTAAAAAAATTTCCAAATTTAAATTCACTTAAGTATTAACCAAGAATTTCTCCCTAAAGATTTTAAAATTCTAAAAATTAAAATAATGTAATATTCTTATTTTTTAAAAATTCCTTAATACCATTGCATTTTTAATGGTGTGACAAACGTAATATATGAATACGATAATTGAACATAAATGAAAGTAAGGGACTCAATTGCACAAAATATAGTTTAGCAGGTCACTATTATAAATTTCAATCACAAGTTTCAATGTTGGATCAAGCATATAACTCTAGAGTGTAGTGGACTAATTTCTTATTAGAGTTTGTTGCATTCATTTTTATTTAATTAACATGTTTGGACATTAAAATTATATTGATCATTTCAAATTGCATTGTGAAAATTGAAACAAATAAAAGAATTACAAAATTTAAATTCACTTAAGTATTAACGAAGAATTATTACCTATAACACATTAAAATTCTAAAAATTAAAATAATGCAATGTTTTTATCTTTAAATAATTTTTAATTCCATTGCATTTTCAATGGTGAGATAATCCTAATATTTGAATATGTTAATTTGCCAAAATAAAACCAATGGACTCAATTGTATAAAATAAATTTGAATGGATGACTATTATAAATTCCAATCCTAAGTTTCAATGTTAGGTCAAGCATATAACTCTAGAGCAAAGTGGACTAACTTCTTACTTGAGTCCATTGCATTTGCTTTTTCTTAATTAACATGTTTGTACACTAAAATTATATAAATCATGTCAAATTGCATTGTGGTAATGGAAACAATTAAAAAAATTACCAAATTTAAATTCACTTGAGTATTAACCAAAAATTTCTCCCTTTAAGATTTTAAAATTTTAAAAATTAAAACAATGCAACGTTCTTATTTTTAAAAAAATCCTTAATACCATTGCGTTTTGAATAGTGTGACAAACCTAACATATGAATACGTTAATTGAACACAGATGAAAGTAAGGGACTCAATTACACAAAATATAGTTTAGCGGATCGCTATTATAAATTCCAATCCCAAGCTTCAATGTTGGATTAAGTATATAGCTCTAGAGTGTAGTGGGCTAATTTCTTATTATAGTTCATTGGATTCACTTTTATTTAATTAGCATATTTGTAAACTAAAATTATATAAATCATGTCAACTTGCATTGTGGAAATGGAGACAATTAAAAAAATTCCAAAATTTAAATTTACTTGAGTATTAACGAAAAATTACTACCTATAAAATATTAAAATTCTAAAAATTAAAATAATGCAATGTTTTTATTTTTAAATAATTTTTAATTCCATTGCATTTTCAGTGGTGAGATAATCCTAATATTTAAATATGTTAATTTGCCAAAATAAAACCAATAGACTCACTTGTATAAAATAAACTTTAGTTTATAAATTCCAATCCCAAGTTTCAATGTTGGGTCAAGCATATAGATCTAGAGCATAGTATACTAACTTCTTATTAGAGTCCATTACATTCAAGTTTATTTAATTAACATGTTTGTACACTAAAATTATATTAATCATGTCAAATTGCATTATGGTAATGGGCACAATTAAAATAATGACAAAATTTAAATTCACTTGAGTATTAACCAAGAATTTCTCCTTGTAAGGCTTTAAAATTTTAATAATTAAAATAATGCAATATTTTTATATTTTTAATAATTTTTATTATCATTGCATATTCAATGGTAAGATAAACATAATTTTTGAATATGTTAGTTGAACAAAAATAAAAGTAAGGGACTTAATTATACAAAGTACAGTTTAGTGGATAACTATTATAAATTCCAATCTCAAATTTCAATGTTGGATCAAGTATCTAGCTCAAGGGCATAGTGGGATAATTTCATAATAAAGTCCATTGCATTTACTTTTATTTAATTAACATATTTGTATACTTTAATTATATAAACCATGTCAACTTGCATTGTATAAGTGGAGACAATTAAAAAAATTACAAAATTTAAATTCACTTGAGTATTAACAAAGAATTACTATTTGTAAGACATTAAAATTCTAAAAATTAAAATGATGCAATGATTTTATTTTTTAAATAATTTTTAATTCCATTGCATTTTCAATGGGGAGATAAACCTAATATTTGAATATGTTAGTTTGCCAAAATAAAACCAATGGACTTAATTATATAAAATAAACTTTAGTGGATGACTATTATAAATTCCAATCCCAAGTTTCAATGTTGGGTCAAGTATATAGATATAGAGCATAGTATACAAACTTCTTATTAGAGTCCATTACATTCACTTTTATTTAATTAACATGTTTGTACACTAAAATTATATTAATCATGTTAAATTGCATTATGGTAATGGAGACAATTAAAATAATTACAAAATTTAAATTTACTTGAGTATTAACCAAAAATTTCTCCTTGTAAGGCTTTAAAATTCTAATAATTAAAATAATGCAATGTTTTTATATTTTTAATAATTTTTATTACCATTGCATTTTCAATGGTGAAATAAACATAATTTTTGAATATGTTAACTAAACAAAAATAAAAGTAAGGGACTTAATTGTACAAAGTAAAATTTAGCGGATGACTATTATAAATTCCAATCCTAAACTTTAATGTTGGATCAAGCATCTTGCTCGAGAGCATAGTGGGATAATTT
Source organism: Bruguiera gymnorhiza (assembly GCA_020883675.1). Lineage (NCBI taxonomy): Eukaryota > Viridiplantae > Streptophyta > Magnoliopsida > Malpighiales > Rhizophoraceae > Bruguiera > Bruguiera gymnorhiza. Next base: position 416,627 of record JAIRCJ010000062.1, read on the forward strand.
CATAATAAAGTCCATTGCATTCACTTTTATTTAATTAACATATTTGTATACTAAAATTATATAAATCATGTCAACTTGCGTTGTGTAAGTGGAGACAATTAAAAAAATTACAAAATTTAAATTCACTTGAGTATTAACAAAAAATTACTACCTATAACACATTAAAATTATAAAAATTAAAATGATGCAATGATTTTATTTTTTAAATAATTTTTAATTCCATTACATTTTTAATGGTGAGATAAACCTAATATTTGAATATGTTAGTTTGGCAAAATAAAAACAATGGACTCAATTGTATAAAATACACTTTAATGGATGATTGTTATAGATTCCAATTCCAAGCTTCAATGTTGGGTCAAACATATAGTTCTAGAGTGTAGTGGACTAACTTCTTACTTGAGTCCATTGCATTCGCTTTTATTTAATTAACATGTTTACAGACTAAATTTTTATAAATAGTGTCAAATTGTATTGTGGTAACGAAGACAATGAAAAAAATTACCAAATTTAAAATCACATGAGTATTAATCAAGAATTTCTCCCTATCAAACTTTAAAATGTTAATAATTAAAATAATGCAATGTTAAAAATTACCAAATTTAAATTCACTTGAGTATTAACCAAGAATTTCAATGGTGAGATAAACATAAATTTTGAATATGTTAATTGAACAAAAATAAAAGTAAGGGACTCAATTGTACAAAGTATAGTTTAGCGGATGACTATTATAAATTCCAATCTCAATTTTCAATGTTGAATTAAGCATATAGCTCTAGAGCATAGTGGGCAAATTTCTTATTAGAGTTCATTGCATTCGCTTTTATTTAATTAATATATTTGTACACAAAAATTATATAAATCATGCTAACTTGCATTAGGGAAATGGAAATAATTAAAAGAATTACAAAATTTAAATTCACTTGAATATTAACAAAAATTTACTACATGTAAATCATTAAAATTCTAAAAATTAAAATAATGCAATGTTTTTGTATTTTTAATAATTTTTATTAGCATTGCATTTTTTGTAGTGAGATAAATATAATTTTTGAATATGTTAATTGGACAAAAATAAAAGAGATTCAATTGTACAAAATATAGTTTAGTAGATGACTATTATAAATTCCAATCCCAAACTTCAATGTTCGATCAAGCATATTAGCTTTAGAGCGTAGTGGGCTAATTTTTTATTAGAATTCACCACATTCACTTTTATTTAATTAACATATTTGTACACTAAAATTATATAAATCATGTCAACTTGCATTGTGGAAATGGAGACAATTAAAAAAATTACAAAATTTAAATTCACTTAAATATTAACAAAAAATTACTACCTATAAAACATTAAAATTCTAAAAATTAAAATAGTGCAATGATTTTTTAAAATAATTTTTAATTCCATTGCATTTTCAATGGTGAGATAAACCTAATATTTGAATATCTTAGTTTGCCAAAATAAAAGCAATGGACTCAATTGTATAAAATACACTATAATGTATGACTCTTATAAATTCCAATTTGAAGTTTCAATATTGGGTCAAGCATATAGGTCTAGAGTGTAGTGGACTAACTACTTACTTTAGTCTTAACCAAGAATTTCTCCCTATCAGACTTTAAAATGCTAATAATTAAAATAATGCAATATTTTTATATTTTTCATAATTTTTATTACCATTCCATTTTCAATGGTGAGATAAACATAATTTTTGAATATGTTAATTGAACAAAAATAAAAGTAAGAGACTCAATTGTACAAAATACAGTTTAGTAGATAACTATTATAAATTCCAATCTCAAGCTTCAATGTTAGATCAAGCATAGAGTTATAGAGCGTAGTGGGCTAATTTCTTACTTGAGTCCATTGCATTTGCCTTCATTTAATTAACATGTTTGCATTCTAAAATTATATAAATCATTTCAAATTGCATTGTGGAAATGGAGAAGTGTAAAAAAATTACCAAATTTAAATTCACTTAAGTATTAACCAAGAATTTCTTCCTACAAGACTTTAAAATTCTAAAAATTAAAATAATGCAATGTTTTTATATTTTTAATAATTTTTATTACCATTTCATTTTCAATGGTGGGATAAGCATCATTTTTTAATGTGTTAATTGAACAAAAATAAAAGTATGAGACTTTATTGTACAGAATATAGTGTAGTGGATGACTATTATAAATTCTAATCCTAACTTTCAATGTTGGATCAAGCATATATCTCTAGAGCATAGTGGGCTAATTTCTTATTAGAGTCCATTGCATTCACTTTTATTTAATTAACATATTTGTACACTAAAATTATATAAATCATGTCAACTTGCATTGTGTAAATGGAGACAATTAAAAAAATTATAAAATTTAAATTTACTTAAATATTAATGAAGAATTACTATCTATAAGACATTAATCTTCCAAAAATTAAAATAATATGATGATTTTATTTTTTAAATAATTTTTAATTCGATTGCATTTTCAATGGTGAGATAAACCTAATATTTAAATATGTTAGTTTGTCAAAATAGAAGCAATGGACTCAATTGTATAAAATAGACTTTAATGGATGACTGTTATAAATTCCAATTCCAAGTTTCAATGTTGGGTCAACCATATAGTTCTAGAGCATAATGAACTAACTTCTTACTTGAGTTCATTGCATTTGTTTTTATTTAATTAACATGGTTGCATACTAAAATTATATAAATTATGTCAAATTGTATTGTGGTAATGGAGAAGTGTAAAAAAATTACCAACTTTAAATTCACTTGAGTATTAACAAAGAATTTCTTCCTATAAGACTTTAAAATTCTAATAATTAAAATAATGCAATGTTTTTACATTTTTAATAATTTTTATTACCATTCCATTTTTTGTAGTGAGATAAATATAATTTTTGAATATGTTAATTGCACAAAAATAAAAGTAAGGGACTCAATTGTACAAAATATAGTTTAGCAGATAACTATTATAAATTCCAACCCCAAGCTTCAATGTTGGATCAAGTATATAGCTCTAGAGGGTAGTGGGCTAATTTCTTATTAAAGTCTATTGCATTCGCTTTTATTTAATTAACATATTTGTACACTAAAATTATATAAATCATGTCAACTTGCATTGTGTAAATGGAGACAATTAAAAAAATTACAAAATTTAAATTTACTTAAATATTAACGAAGAATTACTATCTGTAAGACATTAATCTTCCAAAAATTAAAATAATGCAATGATTTTATTTTTTAAAATAATTTTTAATTCGATTACATTTTTAATGGTGAGATAAATCTAATATTTGAATATATTAGTTTGTCAAAATAGAAGCAATGGACTCAATTGTATAAAATAGACTTTAATGGATGACTGTTATAAATTCCAATTCCAAGTTTCAATGTTGGGTCAACCATATAGCTCTAAAGCGCAGTGGACTAACTTCTTACTTGAGTTCATTGCATTTGCTTTTATTTAATTAACATGGTTGCATACTAAAATCATATAAATCATGTCAAATTGTATTGTGGAAATGGAGAAGTGTAAAAAAATAACAAGTTTAAATTCACTTGAGTATTAACCAAGAATTTCTTCCTATAAGACTTTAAAATTCTAATAATTAAAATAATGCAATGTTTTTATGTTTTTAATAATTTTTATTACCATTCCATTTTTTGTAGTGAGATAAATATAATTTTTGAATATGTTAATTGCATAAAAATAAAAGTAAGGACTCAGTTGTACAAAATACAATTTAGTGGATAACTATTATAAATTTCAATCCCAAGTTTCAATGTTGGATCAAGCATATAACTCTAGAGGGTAGTGGGCTAATTTCATATTAGAATCCATTGCATTCGCTTTTATTTAGTTAACATATTTGTACACTAAAATTATATAAATCATCTTAACTTGGGTTGTGCAAATGGAGACAATTAAAAAAATTATAAAATTTAAATTCACTTAAATATTAACGAGGAATTACTATCTTTATGACATTAAGATTCTAAAAATTAAAATAATGTAATGATTATATTTTTTAAATAATTTTTAATTCGATTGCATTTTCAATGGTGAGATAAACCTAATAATTGAATATATTAGTTTGCCAAAATAAAAGTAATGGACTCAATTGTATAAAATACACTTTAATGGATGACTATTATAAATTCCAATTCCAAGTTTTAATGTTGGGTTAACCATATAGCTCTAGAGCGCAGTGGACTAACTTCTTACATGAGTCCATTAAATTCGCTTTTATTTAATTAACATGTTTGCATGCCAAAATTATATAAATGATATCAAATTGCATTGTGGTTGTTGTTCCCATAGCCTTGTATGGGTTGTAATTGTTGTCAACTAGGGTTAAGTGTGCAAGAAAGTAAAGTCACACGGAAGGGCAAGAAAGTAAATCCGTCGCATAAGGCCAAGAATGTAAATCCGCCACGTAAGCCCTATTAGGGTTTCATGGAAGAGAGTATATAAAAGTCTTGGAAGACAAAACTAGGGCATAGGGCCAACACAATTGAAAAAACAGTAACCCTACAACAACCGGCCAAAAAGAGAGCAGAATGGCAAGAGATCAGAAATGACACCACCGGGAGAGCAAACCAGAAACGTCACCACCAGGAGAGCAAACCAGAAATGTCACCACCGGGAGAGCAAACCAGAAACTCCTTTTGCAAGGAAACCAAAAACGCCTCCTGCAAGCAAACCAGAAACACGTCCTGCAAGCAAACCAGAAACATGTCCTGCAAGCAAACCAGAAACGCCTCCTGCAAGCAAACCAGAAATGCCTCTTGCAAGCAAACCAGAAACGCAAACGCCTCCTGCAAGCAAACCAGAAACACATCCTGCAAGCAAACCAGAAACACCTCCTGCAAGCAAACCAGAAACACATCCTGCAAGCAAACCAGAAATGCACAACCAGCAAGAGGAGAAATAAGAAACAGACCACCTGGAAGAGAAGACAGCAGACCTGGTATCCGTGAGACCACCCGGAAAAGAAGACAGCAGACTAGAAGCGTGAGGTAGGCCGAGAGATGTGAACCAGAAAAACCAGTAGCATGAGGTAGGCCAAGAGATGTGAAATGGCAGACCAGAAGCGTGAGACCAGAATGTGCAACGGCGTGACTGATCAGAAGTGTGGGGAAGGCCGTGAGACGTGAAACAGCAGACCAGAAGCGTGAGTGCGTTGTGAGACCGTGGGACGGTGAAAGCAGGAGCTGTGTGAGACAATCTAGAGAAGGAATTCGGTGAAGCATCGGAAAGAACTCAACGTATTTCCAAATTTCTTCAAGAGAGGTTAGAGAGTGTTGTGGTGGACTTCCAAGCAGCAGTGAAACAGCCTATTCAATTCAACAGAGGCAACACAAGCTAGAAGAAGGGTAGACACAGTAAGTGACACTCTTTGTATTGTACTTGCTTAGTAATTGCAATAGTGAAAGGAGGAGAAGATTACGACATCCATTGTAACTGGAATTCTCAAGTATAGTGAATAGTCTCGGTAAGGGAGAGTCCTTACCACCGTAGATATACGTCACGTTGACGGAACCACGTAAATCTTGTGTGTTCTTAATTTGCTTTATGTTCTTTGTTTTGAATTGAGTTGTGAACGTAGCTAAAGTATCAGCCAACCCATAACCTAACGAAGACCTAAACAAGAACATCCAAATTGTCTATTAGGCAAGGTGTCTGAAAGGTGACTATTGTGATTAGTAGGTAGCAATAGATCTACCTTAGTCGAATATGAGAAAGAGTTTGCTTTTAAGAAGAGATTGAAGTTGTTCACTTACCTACGAATTGCAAATTGTGGTGATACTGATTCACCCCCCTCTCAGTATCATAAACTAGTAGATCCTAGGGTGAAGTTAGAAACTTCAGTGGTAATGGAGACAATTAAAAAATTGCCAAATTTAAATTCACTTGAGTATTAATGAAAAATTTCTCCCTTTAAGACTTTAAAATTCTAATAATTAAAATAATGCAATGTTTTTATTTTTTTATAATTTTTATTACCATTGCAGTTACTATAGTGAGATAAACATAAGTTTTGAATATGTTAATTAAACAAAAATAAAAGTAAGGGACTCAATTTTACAAAATACATTTTAGCGGATGACTATCATAAATTTCAATCCGAAATTTCAATGTTGAATCAAGCATATAGTTTGAGAGCATAGTGGTCAAATTTCTTATTAGAATCTATTACATTCCCTCTAATTTAATTAACATGTTTGTACACTAAAATTATATAAGTTATGTCAACTTGCATTGAGGAAATGGAGACAATTAAAAAAATTACAAAATTTAAATTCACTTGAATATTAACGAAAATTTACTACTTGTAAAACTTTAAAATTCTAAAAATTAAAATAATGTAATGTTTTTATATTTTTGATAATTTTTATTACCATCGCATTTTTTGTAGTGAGATAAACATAATTTTTGAATATGTTAATCGAACCAAATAAAAGTAAGGGACTCAATTGTACAAAATATAGTTTAGCGAATGACTATTATAAATTCCAATCCCAACCTTTAATGTTGGATCAAGCATATAACTATAGGGCATAGTGGACTAATTTCTTATTACAGTCTATTGCATTTGCTTTTATTTAATAAACATGTTTGCATACTAAATTATATAAATCATGTCAACTTGCATTGTGAAAATGGAGACAATTAAAACAATTACAAATTTTAAATTCACTTGAGTATTAAGGAAGAATTACTACATGTAAGGAATTAAATTTGTAAAATTAAAATAATGCAATGTTTCTATTTTTTTAAATAATTTTAATTGCATTGCATTTTTAGTGGTGAGATAATCCTATTATTTGAATATGTTAATTGAACAAAAATAAAAGTAAGGGACTCAATTGTACAAAATACAGTTTAGTAGATGACTATTATAAATTTCAATCCCAACCTTTAATGTTAGATCAAGCATATAGTTATAGGGTGTAGTGGGCTAATTTCTTATTAGAGTCCATTGTATTTGCTTTTATTTAATAAACATGTTTGCATACTAAAATTATATAAATCATGCCAACTTGCATTATGGAAATGGAGATAATTAAAAAAATTAAAAAATTTAAATTCACTTGAGTATTAATGAAGAATTCTTACTTGTAAAATATTAAAATTCTAAAAATTAAAAATATGCAATGTTTATATTTTTTAAATAATTTTTAATTCCATTTCATTTTTAGTGGTGAGATAATCCTAATATTTGAATATGTTAATTGAACAAAAATAAAATTAAGGGACTTTTTTATTAGAGCGTAGCTCTAGAGCGTAGTGGGCTAATTTCTTATTAGAGTCCATTGCATTCGCTTTTATTTAATTAACATACTTGTACCAAGATTATCTTTCTCTAGTTCTTTATACCATTGCGTTTTGAATAGTGTGACAAACCTAACATATGAATACGTTAATTGAACACAGATGAAGTAAGGGACTCAATACACAAAATATAGTTTAGCGGATCGCTATTATAAATTCAATCCCAAAGCTTCAATGTTGGATTTAAGTATTTATAGCTCTAGAGTGTAGTGGGCTAATTTCTTATTATAGTTCATTGGATTCACTATTTATTAATTAGCATATTGATAAACTAAAATTATATAAAATCATGTCAACTTGCATTGTGGAAATGGGAGCAGATTAAAAAATTCCAAAAGTTTAAATTTACTTGAGTATTAACGAAAAATTTACTACCTATAAAATTTAAAATTCTAAAATTAAAATAATGCAATGTTTTTTATTTTAAATAATTTTTAATTCCATTGCATTTTCAGTGGTGAGAATATCCTAATATTTAAATATGTTAATTTGCCAAAATAAAACCAATAGACTCACTTGTATAAAATAAACTTTAGTTTATAAATTCCATCCAAGTTTCAATGTTGGGTCAAGCCATATAGATCTAGAGCATAGTATACTAACTTCTTATTAGAGTCCATTACATTCAAGTTTATTTAATTAACATGTTTGTACACTAAAAATTATATTAATCATGTCAAATTGCATTATGGTAATGGGCACAATTTAAAAATAATGACAAAATTTAAATTCACTTGAGTATTAACCAAGATTTCTCCTTGTAAGGCTTTAAAATTTTAATAATTAAAATAATGCAATATTTTTATATTTTTAATAATTTTTATTATCATTGCATATTCAATGGTAAGATAAACATAATTTTTGAATATGTTAGTTGAACAAAAATAAAAGTAAGGGACTTAATTATACAAAGTACAGTTTAGTGGATAACTATTATAAATTCCAATCTCAAATTTCAATGTTGGGATCAAGTATCTAGCTCAAGGGCATAGTGGGATAATTTCATAATAAAGTCCATTGCATTTACTTTTATTTAATTAACATATTTGTATACTTTAATTATATAAACCATGTCAACTTGCATTGTATAAGTGGAGACAATTAAAAAAATTAACAAAATTTAAATTCACTTGAGTATTAACAAAGAATTACTATTTGTAAGACATTAAAATTCTAAAAAATTAAAATGATGCAATGATTTTATTTTTTAAATAATTTTTAATTCCATTGCACTTTTCAATGGGAGATAAACCTAATATTTGAATATGTTAGTTTGCCAAAATAAACCAATGGACTTAATTATATAAAATAAACTTTAGTGGATGACTATTATAATTCCAATCCCAAGTTCAATGTTGGGTCAAGTATATAGTATAGAGCATAGTATACAAACTTCTTATTAGAGTCCATTACATTCACTTTTATTTAATTAACATGTTTGTACACTAAAATTATATTAATCATGTTAAATTGCATTATGGTAATGGAGACAATTAAAATAATTACAAAATTTAAATTTACTTGAGTATTAACCAAAAATTTCTCCTTGTAAGGCTTTAAAATTCTAATAATTAAAATAATGCAATGTTTTTATATTTTTAATAATTTTTATTACCATTGCATTTTCAATGGTGAAATAAACATAATTTTTGAATATGTTAACTAAACAAAAATAAAAGTAAGGGACTTAATTGTACAAAGTAAAATTTAGCGGATGACTATTATAAATTCCAATCCTAAACTTTAATGTTGGATCAAGCATCTTGCTCGAGAGCATAGTGGGATAATTTCATAATAAAGTCCATTGCATTCACTTTTATTTAATTAACATATTTGTATACTAAAATTATATAAATCATGTCAACTTGCGTTGTGTAAGTGGAGACAATTAAAAAAATTACAAAATTTAAATTCACTTGAGTATTAACAAAAAATTACTACCTATAACACATTAAAATTATAAAAATTAAAATGATGCAATGATTTTATTTTTTAAATAATTTTTAATTCCATTACATTTTTAATGGTGAGATAAACCTAATATTTGAATATGTTAGTTTGGCAAAATAAAAACAATGGACTCAATTGTATAAAATACACTTTAATGGATGATTGTTATAGATTCCAATTCCAAGCTTCAATGTTGGGTCAAACATATAGTTCTAGAGTGTAGTGGACTAACTTCTTACTTGAGTCCATTGCATTCGCTTTTATTTAATTAACATGTTTACAGACTAAATTTTTATAAATAGTGTCAAATTGTATTGTGGTAACGAAGACAATGAAAAAAATTACCAAATTTAAAATCACATGAGTATTAATCAAGAATTTCTCCCTATCAAACTTTAAAATGTTAATAATTAAAATAATGCAATGTTAAAAATTACCAAATTTAAATTCACTTGAGTATTAACCAAGAATTTCAATGGTGAGATAAACATAAATTTTGAATATGTTAATTGAACAAAAATAAAAGTAAGGGACTCAATTGTACAAAGTATAGTTTAGCGGATGACTATTATAAATTCCAATCTCAATTTTCAATGTTGAATTAAGCATATAGCTCTAGAGCATAGTGGGCAAATTTCTTATTAGAGTTCATTGCATTCGCTTTTATTTAATTAATATATTTGTACACAAAAATTATATAAATCATGCTAACTTGCATTAGGGAAATGGAAATAATTAAAAGAATTACAAAATTTAAATTCACTTGAATATTAACAAAAATTTACTACATGTAAATCATTAAAATTCTAAAAATTAAAATAATGCAATGTTTTTGTATTTTTAATAATTTTTATTAGCATTGCATTTTTGTAGTGAGATAAATATAATTTTTGAATATGTTAATTGGACAAAAATAAAAGAGATTCAATTGTACAAAATATAGTTTAGTAGATGACTATTATAAATTCCAATCCCAAACTTCAATGTTCGATCAAGCATATTAGCTTTAGAGCGTAGTGGGCTAATTTTTTATTAGAATTCACCACATTCACTTTTATTTAATTAACATATTTGTACACTAAAATTATATAAATCATGTCAACTTGCATTGTGGAAATGGAGACAATTAAAAAAATTACAAAATTTAAATTCACTTAAATATTAACAAAAAATTACTACCTATAAAACATTAAAATTCTAAAAATTAAAATAGTGCAATGATTTTTTAAAATAATTTTTAATTCCATTGCATTTTCAATGGTGAGATAAACCTAATATTTGAATATCTTAGTTTGCCAAAATAAAAGCAATGGACTCAATTGTATAAAATACACTATAATGTATGACTCTTATAAATTCCAATTTGAAGTTTCAATATTGGGTCAAGCATATAGGTCTAGAGTGTAGTGGACTAACTACTTACTTTAGTCTTAACCAAGAATTTCTCCCTATCAGACTTTAAAATGCTAATAATTAAAATAATGCAATATTTTTATATTTTTCATAATTTTTATTACCATTCCATTTTCAATGGTGAGATAAACATAATTTTTGAATATGTTAATTGAACAAAAATAAAAGTAAGAGACTCAATTGTACAAAATACAGTTTAGTAGATAACTATTATAAATTCCAATCTCAAGCTTCAATGTTAGATCAAGCATAGAGTTATAGAGCGTAGTGGGCTAATTTCTTACTTGAGTCCATTGCATTTGCCTTCATTTAATTAACATGTTTGCATTCTAAAATTATATAAATCATTTCAAATTGCATTGTGGAAATGGAGAAGTGTAAAAAAATTACCAAATTTAAATTCACTTAAGTATTAACCAAGAATTTCTTCCTACAAGACTTTAAAATTCTAAAAATTAAAATAATGCAATGTTTTTATATTTTTAATAATTTTTATTACCATTTCATTTTCAATGGTGGGATAAGCATCATTTTTTAATGTGTTAATTGAACAAAAATAAAAGTATGAGACTTTATTGTACAGAATATAGTGTAGTGGATGACTATTATAAATTCTAATCCTAACTTTCAATGTTGGATCAAGCATATATCTCTAGAGCATAGTGGGCTAATTTCTTATTAGAGTCCATTGCATTCACTTTTATTTAATTAACATATTTGTACACTAAAATTATATAAATCATGTCAACTTGCATTGTGTAAATGGAGACAATTAAAAAAATTATAAAATTTAAATTTACTTAAATATTAATGAAGAATTACTATCTATAAGACATTAATCTTCCAAAAATTAAAATAATATGATGATTTTATTTTTTAAATAATTTTTAATTCGATTGCATTTTCAATGGTGAGATAAACCTAATATTTAAATATGTTAGTTTGTCAAAATAGAAGCAATGGACTCAATTGTATAAAATAGACTTTAATGGATGACTGTTATAAATTCCAATTCCAAGTTTCAATGTTGGGTCAACCATATAGTTCTAGAGCATAATGAACTAACTTCTTACTTGAGTTCATTGCATTTGTTTTTATTTAATTAACATGGTTGCATACTAAAATTATATAAATTATGTCAAATTGTATTGTGGTAATGGAGAAGTGTAAAAAAATTACCAACTTTAAATTCACTTGAGTATTAACAAAGAATTTCTTCCTATAAGACTTTAAAATTCTAATAATTAAAATAATGCAATGTTTTTACATTTTTAATAATTTTTATTACCATTCCATTTTTTGTAGTGAGATAAATATAATTTTTGAATATGTTAATTGCACAAAAATAAAAGTAAGGGACTCAATTGTACAAAATATAGTTTAGCAGATAACTATTATAAATTCCAACCCCAAGCTTCAATGTTGGATCAAGTATATAGCTCTAGAGGGTAGTGGGCTAATTTCTTATTAAAGTCTATTGCATTCGCTTTTATTTAATTAACATATTTGTACACTAAAATTATATAAATCATGTCAACTTGCATTGTGTAAATGGAGACAATTAAAAAAATTACAAAATTTAAATTTACTTAAATATTAACGAAGAATTACTATCTGTAAGACATTAATCTTCCAAAAATTAAAATAATGCAATGATTTTATTTTTTAAAATAATTTTTAATTCGATTACATTTTTAATGGTGAGATAAATCTAATATTTGAATATATTAGTTTGTCAAAATAGAAGCAATGGACTCAATTGTATAAAATAGACTTTAATGGATGACTGTTATAAATTCCAATTCCAAGTTTCAATGTTGGGTCAACCATATAGCTCTAAAGCGCAGTGGACTAACTTCTTACTTGAGTTCATTGCATTTGCTTTTATTTAATTAACATGGTTGCATACTAAAATCATATAAATCATGTCAAATTGTATTGTGGAAATGGAGAAGTGTAAAAAAATAACAAGTTTAAATTCACTTGAGTATTAACCAAGAATTTCTTCCTATAAGACTTTAAAATTCTAATAATTAAAATAATGCAATGTTTTTATGTTTTTAATAATTTTTATTACCATTCCATTTTTTGTAGTGAGATAAATATAATTTTTGAATATGTTAATTGCATAAAAATAAAAGTAAGGACTCAGTTGTACAAAATACAATTTAGTGGATAACTATTATAAATTTCAATCCCAAGTTTCAATGTTGGATCAAGCATATAACTCTAGAGGGTAGTGGGCTAATTTCATATTAGAATCCATTGCATTCGCTTTTATTTAGTTAACATATTTGTACACTAAAATTATATAAATCATCTTAACTTGGGTTGTGCAAATGGAGACAATTAAAAAAATTATAAAATTTAAATTCACTTAAATATTAACGAGGAATTACTATCTTTATGACATTAAGATTCTAAAAATTAAAATAATGTAATGATTATATTTTTTAAATAATTTTTAATTCGATTGCATTTTCAATGGTGAGATAAACCTAATAATTGAATATATTAGTTTGCCAAAATAAAAGTAATGGACTCAATTGTATAAAATACACTTTAATGGATGACTATTATAAATTCCAATTCCAAGTTTTAATGTTGGGTTAACCATATAGCTCTAGAGCGCAGTGGACTAACTTCTTACATGAGTCCATTAAATTCGCTTTTATTTAATTAACATGTTTGCATGCCAAAATTATATAAATGATATCAAATTGCATTGTGGTTGTTGTTCCCATAGCCTTGTATGGGTTGTAATTGTTGTCAACTAGGGTTAAGTGTGCAAGAAAGTAAAGTCACACGGAAGGGCAAGAAAGTAAATCCGTCGCATAAGGCCAAGAATGTAAATCCGCCACGTAAGCCCTATTAGGGTTTCATGGAAGAGAGTATATAAAAGTCTTGGAAGACAAAACTAGGGCATAGGGCCAACACAATTGAAAAAACAGTAACCCTACAACAACCGGCCAAAAAGAGAGCAGAATGGCAAGAGATCAGAAATGACACCACCGGGAGAGCAAACCAGAAACGTCACCACCAGGAGAGCAAACCAGAAATGTCACCACCGGGAGAGCAAACCAGAAACTCCTTTTGCAAGGAAACCAAAAACGCCTCCTGCAAGCAAACCAGAAACACGTCCTGCAAGCAAACCAGAAACATGTCCTGCAAGCAAACCAGAAACGCCTCCTGCAAGCAAACCAGAAATGCCTCTTGCAAGCAAACCAGAAACGCAAACGCCTCCTGCAAGCAAACCAGAAACACATCCTGCAAGCAAACCAGAAACACCTCCTGCAAGCAAACCAGAAACACATCCTGCAAGCAAACCAGAAATGCACAACCAGCAAGAGGAGAAATAAGAAACAGACCACCTGGAAGAGAAGACAGCAGACCTGGTATCCGTGAGACCACCCGGAAAAGAAGACAGCAGACTAGAAGCGTGAGGTAGGCCGAGAGATGTGAACCAGAAAAACCAGTAGCATGAGGTAGGCCAAGAGATGTGAAATGGCAGACCAGAAGCGTGAGACCAGAATGTGCAACGGCGTGACTGATCAGAAGTGTGGGGAAGGCCGTGAGACGTGAAACAGCAGACCAGAAGCGTGAGTGCGTTGTGAGACCGTGGGACGGTGAAAGCAGGAGCTGTGTGAGACAATCTAGAGAAGGAATTCGGTGAAGCATCGGAAAGAACTCAACGTATTTCCAAATTTCTTCAAGAGAGGTTAGAGAGTGTTGTGGTGGACTTCCAAGCAGCAGTGAAACAGCCTATTCAATTCAACAGAGGCAACACAAGCTAGAAGAAGGGTAGACACAGTAAGTGACACTCTTTGTATTGTACTTGCTTAGTAATTGCAATAGTGAAAGGAGGAGAAGATTACGACATCCATTGTAACTGGAATTCTCAAGTATAGTGAATAGTCTCGGTAAGGGAGAGTCCTTACCACCGTAGATATACGTCACGTTGACGGAACCACGTAAATCTTGTGTGTTCTTAATTTGCTTTATGTTCTTTGTTTTGAATTGAGTTGTGAACGTAGCTAAAGTATCAGCCAACCCATAACCTAACGAAGACCTAAACAAGAACATCCAAATTGTCTATTAGGCAAGGTGTCTGAAAGGTGACTATTGTGATTAGTAGGTAGCAATAGATCTACCTTAGTCGAATATGAGAAAGAGTTTGCTTTTAAGAAGAGATTGAAGTTGTTCACTTACCTACGAATTGCAAATTGTGGTGATACTGATTCACCCCCCTCTCAGTATCATAAACTAGTAGATCCTAGGGTGAAGTTAGAAACTTCAGTGGTAATGGAGACAATTAAAAAATTGCCAAATTTAAATTCACTTGAGTATTAATGAAAAATTTCTCCCTTTAAGACTTTAAAATTCTAATAATTAAAATAATGCAATGTTTTTATTTTTTTATAATTTTTATTACCATTGCAGTTACTATAGTGAGATAAACATAAGTTTTGAATATGTTAATTAAACAAAAATAAAAGTAAGGGACTCAATTTTACAAAATACATTTTAGCGGATGACTATCATAAATTTCAATCCGAAATTTCAATGTTGAATCAAGCATATAGTTTGAGAGCATAGTGGTCAAATTTCTTATTAGAATCTATTACATTCCCTCTAATTTAATTAACATGTTTGTACACTAAAATTATATAAGTTATGTCAACTTGCATTGAGGAAATGGAGACAATTAAAAAAAATTACAAAATTTAAATTCACTTGAATATTAACGAAAATTTACTACTTGTAAAACTTTAAAATTCTAAAAATTAAAATAATGTAATGTTTTTATATTTTTGATAATTTTTATTACCATCGCATTTTTTGTAGTGAGATAAACATAATTTTTGAATATGTTAATCGAACCAAAATAAAAGTAAGGGACTCAATTGTACAAAATATAGTTTAGCGAATGACTATTATAAATTCCAATCCCAACCTTTAATGTTGGATCAAGCATATAACTATAGGGCATAGTGGACTAATTTCTTATTACAGTCTATTGCATTTGCTTTTATTTAATAAACATGTTTGCATACTAAAATTATATAAATCATGTCAACTTGCATTGTGAAAATGGAGACAATTAAAACAATTACAAAATTTAAATTCACTTGAGTATTAAGGAAGAATTACTACATGTAAGGAATTAAATTTGTAAAAATTAAAATAATGCAATGTTTCTATTTTTTAAATAATTTTTAATTGCATTGCATTTTTAGTGGTGAGATAATCCTATTATTTGAATATGTTAATTGAACAAAAATAAAAGTAAGGGACTCAATTGTACAAAATACAGTTTAGTAGATGACTATTATAAATTTCAATCCCAACCTTTAATGTTGGATCAAGCGTATAGTTATAGGGTGTAGTGGGCTAATTTCTTATTAGAGTCCATTGTATTTGCTTTTATTTAATAAACATGTTTGCATACTAAAATTATATAAATCATGCCAACTTGCATTATGGAAATGGAGACAATTAAAAAAATTAAAAAATTTAAATGCACTTAAGTATTAACGAAGAATTACTACTTGTAAAATATTAAAATTCTAAAAATTAAAATAATGCAATGTTTATATTTTTTAAATGATTTTTAATTCCATTTCATTTTTAGTGGTGAGATAATCCTAATATTTGAATTTGTTAATTGAACAAAAATAAAATTAAGGGACTTTTTTATTAGAGCGTAGCTCTAGAGCGTAGTGGGCTAATTTCTTATTAGAGTCCATTGCATTCGCTTTTATTTAATTAATATACTTGTACCAAGATTATCTTTCTCTAGTTCTTTAACCCTAGTCTCATTTAGAGATAGATGAAGATATTTTTCCAACTATTCTTTTTTTTCTTTTGGATTTGTAATCTTATCAATAAGATCCAATATCAAATTATCTTTTTTTGTAAGGACTAATAAGCCATTGATGAAAAGCTAATTAAGATCAATGACTTCTATGTTTGATGAATTTCCATGGATTCAAACTAATAAAGGTGTATTTATGTGTTTGTCATGGTAGATATAATATTTAGTGTAGCAAAGAAAGTTAATTTCATCATCATTTGTGTGAATGAATTCTTGCATCCGAAGGAGAAGCCTTATTTGTAAGAAATAAATTGATGATCTCATCCTTCATGAATTAAACCATTTAATCCCTACAAGATGTGCAAATAAAGATCAATGCCTCTTTTCTTTGATGAAATTCAATTGATTTAGAGTAACAAATGTGCAAAGACATGCTTGTTGCAATAAATATAATGTTTGATGTAGACACAAAATTTAATTTTATAATCACTTTGTGTGAATTACTCTTTACAATGAGTAGAGAAGCCTTCTTTACCACAAATGAAGTGATAATCTTGTCATTCAACCAATGAACCATTCAAACCATGTAAGAAAAGCTAATCAAGATAAATGACTTGTATGTTTAATAAACTTCAATGGATTTAGATTACCAATGGTGCATTAATAGCCTTGTCATTATGGATCTAATAATAGGTGTTGATAGATAATTTAATTTCATGATCATTTTGTGTGAATAACTCATTACAATGAAACATGAAGCCTTGTTACTAAGAAATAAAGTAATGATCTCATCTTTATGGCAATGAACCATTCAAACCATGTAGGAAAATTTAATTAAGTATAATGACTAATATATTTGATGGATTTCAATGGATTTAGAATTGTAAAGGTGTATTAACATACTTTTCTATAACCTTTAAGAAAAATTTTAAATGTTTAACATGTTATTCAATGGTATTAGAAAACACCGAGACATCATCAATATAAACAATCATAAATGTTCAATAAACATTAAATATTTCATTCATTATCTTTTGAAATTCAAAAGGTGTGTCTTTTAACTAAACAACATTACATTCCATTCATTATGACCAAATAAAACTATAGATATTTTCTTAGATTTATCTCTTTCATGAATTTGGACTTGTCAATAACCAGATTTAGCATCAATTTTGAATATATTTAAGCTTTATAAAGCCTATAAAGCAAATTTTTCTTATTAGGTATAGGATACGTAATCCATCTTAAGGCTTTTATTTAAAGGCTTGTAATTAATTACTAATCTTGGTACTCCTTTTTCCAATTCAATTGCATTTTCAACATATAAAGCATGGCAACTCTAAGGACAATTACTTTTTCTAATATGTCCTTTCTTTAAAAGATCATTTATTTCTTTTTTAGATATTTCTAATGTCTTGATCCCTTAACAATGGATCTAACTTTCTTTCAAATCAAGCATTCATTAAAAGTCATTTCATAAGGTAGTTCTACTACATGCTTCTTTCTATTCTAAAAAGTCATAGGAACATTTGAACAGACCATGGTTTCTAGCTTTTTTTTGTATTTTCTGTATTTTTACTTGAATAATAGGAGTATTAATTTTTTCATTTAGATGTTTTCTTTTTATTTCATAAAATAAAGATTGAATAAATCTCCTTTTTCTTTTAATACTTTTTTAAACTACATCAATCTCTTTATACTAAGGAGTAGATACAAACTTAAAGCCAATAAGATTTCTATTTACTTTGAAATAAATCCCTTGATCACTAATCTCCTTTATAGGATATAACATAAAAAAAATGGGATTTTCAAAAATAACATCTTGGGATAAATTTGTTACTAGATAAAAAGGAATTTCAATACAAATTTCTTTACTACATATGGCAGCTTGTGATAACTTGTATCTTGTAATAAGCTTACTTTTATCAATAATGTTTAATACTTCTATACTTTTTGAAAAGTATTTTGAAAGTACTATTTTTTCGTTAATATAGTTTATATTTGCACCTAAGTCTATTAAAATAATAGTAGAAAATATGTATTCTTTGTCAATTATAATTGTAATCTTTGTATGCCAGTTATGGTAATAACCTTATCAATAAGATTGACATGTTAAAGAGCTCCTAATTCCTCTTTTAATGAGGTATCTTGTATATCTAAAGAGTCTTCAATCTTTTCAAACATAGTTTGTATGATTATAATCCTTTCTTTAAACATAGTATCCTTTTAAGCCAAATGAAGATATTTTTCTAATTACTCTTTTTTACTTTGGATTTGTTATTTTATCAATAATCAAATTATCTTCTTTTGCAAAACTAATAAGTTATTACTTTTACATATTTCTTTGATAATAGTTGCATTGTCCATTACAACTATTATCTTAATCAGTATCTAAGGTAGCTTCTTCCTCAAGAAGGTCTACTTCTAAATTTGATTTTCCTAGCTCACTTTTTGATAAGAAAATACAAATTAGTAACTTCTTAAGGTCTTCTTTTAGAGATAACTCTTGAATTTTTTACTTCATTCTACATTTATTAGATTAATGCCTTTTCTTCCTGCATTTATAATAGATTATTGTTTTTCTTTTCTTTTGGAATTAAGCTTCCTCTTGGATTTTTCCTCTTTCTTTTCCTTTGTATAAAAGGTTTTTTTTTTTTGAGCTATGGGTTTATAACCTTTTTTCTTGACTTTTCTAGAATAATCCATGGGTGGATAATCCATTTGTTTGTTGAAATTTTGCTAATTGAGGGTCAAAATTACCCTTTGATTTTGCAGCAGTTACAAACATCATCATATGGTAAAGTATATATAATAAACATCTGATGTTCCAACATTCCATCGAGATTCCATTCTACTATGCTACTATCATTATGCTAAACATAACTATACCCAAGTTGTTCCTTTAATAAAAGACCGACTAGAGTAGGCCTTGGATAATATAATTTAGTAGGGACCTTATTAAAAGTTATTTTGCTAATGTTTATCATTTCCATCTCATAAGAAGGTATGTATCCTTTTGTTCTAATAAAAACATTTCTTGAAGTTGATCTCTATATTCTTTAGATTTTTCTTCTTCTTTAATCTATTTCTCTTTTCTTAAAACAATGAATTCCTTTTCTTTTAGTCCAAGGTTCCTTAACCCTACAACTATTTTCATCTAATTTTGTTTACTCTAAATTTTTACCTAACATATTGTAGCTTACTTCTTCTAAAGGCAAGGGTTTAAATAAAACCCATTTTTCTATTTCTAGTTTAACTAGAGGTTTTGCGACCTATACAACAATTTCTTTTATCTTTTCCTTAACTTGGTTAAGTTGGTTGCTTATTAACTAAAGATATAGATTGGTATAATTTTTCTACAAAATTACAACACTAGTTATAGGTTCGACTTTATATGGAAAATCTATAACCTCACTATCCTCAAATTTTAGACTTAAATTTAGAGTAAGAAGGTGGACACTATAACCCTTTTTTTTTTCTTTGTAATGTATTCTTAATAAGTTTTTTCAAGAATCATACACTCTTTTGGGGTTGAAAAATTAGGAAAAAAAAGTTTCTTGATCTTATAAACCCTTTCTAAATGAGTAAAGATATCAAATTTCCCCATTTCTCTAATATATTGTTTATGACGTTTAATTCAGAGTTCCTATTCTCTCTTGTCAAAAGTAATAAAAAATAATTTTCTTATTACAATATTTTTATAAAAGTAAAATAACTATTTTACTTTTTCTTCCTCCTCATTTACAATTATAAGGACGTAAAGACTATTATCTTTATCTTCATATCCCAAATCAAACAAAGAAGGATATCTACGCCTAAAAGTCTAACTGGATGTTTCAAGTGATTCATTAACCACTAAAGCAGTAGTTGAGGGTGGAAAGTCAACTTTATATGGAGGTTGACTAACCTACTTTCTAGTTCTTATTCCTTCCAGTTCTATAATAGGTATTGAAAAAGGAGAGTATCTAAGTTTAACCATATCTTTTCCTTTTTTGAGGTCTAACCTTATACTTTGGGATGGAGAAAATCTAACTTTGACATCCTTATCCTTATATTCAATAATTTCTTCCATTTGTCGATTTACCTATTCAATAGGTTCAACTGTTTTTTTTACAATCCACCTTTTGGGTAGCTTAATTTGATCCCATGTAATGGCTTTAGGAACTAAAATATTAACTTTTAGCCTATTAGTCAAAAATAATATTGTAGGTCATTTATCTACATATTTTGAAGGAATTTCTTGAATTCCTAAAATAGTAGTGTTCATGACTTTATAATGAATCTTATAAATAAGTATCAAGTTTTTTGAAACTAGCATCATATCAAATCCTTTATCTTTATGTCTAGGCATAAAGCATGCACCAAATTTGGATTTAACAAGGATAATGCAAAGGTTAGAAAATAAGATAACCAAATAGATCTGTTACTTAAACTTGATTCAACTACTCCTAATAAGGAGTCAAGGAACTGATTTTATCTTTTATCTCTAACAAAAATAATTGTTGAGCTATTTAAACTCAATCATTGTAGGCTTTAAAGCTACTTGAACCATTCCTAATGTATGAATTTATATTTTTGCTGATGAGAATTAATAAGTTCGTTTAACAATAAGAAGAAAGTCATTGTAACTCTAAGTTAAAGGTAATACTTCTTCTATAGTTTTGAAAACATAATATATTTTTAAAAAGAAACTTCCTTGTTTACAAACATAGGACATAGGAAGATAAGGACAAAGGGAAAGTCCAATTTTGTAAATAACTATTATTTAAATTTTCATTAATAACTATTTTTTTATTTATATTTCTATTAAAACTATTACTTCTAAATAGACAATTAGGTCTCAATCTAGTTATACTTTATAGTATCATTGTCAATGATTTGTGTTACTATTCTTTAATGCTTAATCCCAACTAACACAAGCAATAAAGTGATGAGAAACTAAGAGATAATACATGGAAGGTTTCAAAGGATGTAAGAGATCTATTGCATATTCCAAATGGTCCAATGATGAGAAGTTTAGAGATGACGCGTGGAAGTCTTCAAAGGATGTAAGACATCTATTGCACATTCTAAAAGGTCCAATAACACAAGGTCGAGCCAAAAAGATGAAAGAAATAATAAATGGGATGATTGAGGACATTCAGACCAACCAAGCTACAAAAGGTGTGAATTTAAGTTTGAAAGAAAGTTGAGGACTTATTAATATGATTGGAGTGCTTAATGGGTCAAGGCTAAATAATAGCATTCAATCTTAAATAAGAGTTTATGCTAAATAAATGATTGTTATAAAAGTGGAAGTTTTTGGTATAAGAATTTGTCCTAGAAAGGAGTTTATACTAAATAAGGATTTGTCCTAAATAAAAATCTTAATAACTTATCAGAAAGTACCTCTTCTTGTGGCATTCAACTCAACTTATCAATCCTAATTCCTTTCTTTTGTAGAATGTGGTCTCCATATCCTTCTTAAATACCCTAGGTACATGTTCTTTTGAATGTTAGGTCTAGAGTTTATGTAATTAAAGTCTAATTTAACTTTCTTGATTATTCTTTGATTTCTTGTGTACATTGGGTACCTAATTCATATCTTTTTAAGGGGTTTTTTGTTGGGCTCAATGGTCCCTTCCTTTATGGATATATAGCCTTAAGTTTTTTTTCTTTAGGCCATAACCTAAAATAATTAGAATAGGTATAAATACTCCTTTTTGCCTAAAAAAAAAACTAATCAACCTGTAGAGAGAGAGAAAAGGAGGCTACCAAAAGAGAGTGAAGAAAAAAGGTAGGATTCTTTCCTTTTATGTTTGGAAGGGAAATTAGTGTCCAATCAAGTTGAAACTTAGATAGTTGATAGAGGACGTTTGGTTCTTAATTCTGAATGGTGGAGATTGTGTTTCGAGTACATTAAGTCCTGTTTCTCTTCAATTTTTCGTAGGTCTATACTTTGGGCAATTTTTTATGTGAAGTTTTGATCAATTATGTAATCAGAGGATTTTTTTGTGGTCTGATCAAGCTAATTTCTAGTTAGTAGTTAGAGGACACATATATCTTCTTTATGACAATTAGACTGTGTTTTTATGATCTATAAAGGTAGGTTTTCCATTAGAGTTGAGGCCTCTTAATTCTAGTGACATTCTGTTCTCTCATCTACGATAGAGTTGGTAATCTATGTGGATGAATATTGATCTAGGGTCCAATTAAGCTGAAATTTGGATAGCTCATAGAAGACATCTGGGAGTTCATTTTGAATGGTTGGATTACTGCCTTAAGGTGTTGAATTGTAGTTAATAGAACATGGTTGACCTATTTTGCTTAACTCATTAGTCTATCATTTAGTCCAAATTGAATTTATTTAATGTATTTGATGTAATTGAGGTTATATACCTCTATTGTACTCACTTGATTATATGGGAGTTGACATTTGGCACAGAGTATCTTGTAGTTTTTCCCCTATTTTGATTTGGATGGGTATTCCATGTAAAAATTAGTGTGTTCTTTAACATGATTTATTTGGATTGTCATATTTGTTATTTAATCATCTCCTCATAGGTTCAAACAAGCAAGAGAAGTTTCTTGGGCTATTCATACTACACTGTCTCCTTTCATCAGAGTGGTATCAGAGCTTGGTTAATGTATTTGGCTCATTTGAATGATGGAGTTGAACATGAATAAATTGGCTTGTTTGAATGACATGAATTATCATATATAGAGGAGTAAAATGAAGGATCTCCTATTTGTAAAGAAATTGCATTTGCCAGTGTTTGTTACTACAAAACCTAAGTCTAAGACTAATGAAGAATGGGAATTTAAGCATGAACAAGTTTGTGGTTTTATATAACAATTTGTTGATGATAATGTTTATAATCACATTTGCAAGGAGACACATGTATAGACTTTGTGGAACAAACTTAAGACTTTGTATGCTTCAAAGTCTTGTGATAACAAGTTGTTCTTGTTAAAGAAAATGATCCATCTAAAATATAACGAAGGGAGTTCAGTTGCTAACCACTTGAATGAGATTCATGGTATTATTGATCAGTTGTCAGGCATGGGCATTAAGTTTGATGATGAGGTTCTTAGGTTATGGTTACTTACTACTTTACCTGATTCTTAGGAGACATTTTGAATCTCACTCGTTAATTTTACCTCTGATGGTGTTTTATCATTAGAACTTATAAAGGGTGGTGTGTTGAATGAGGAGATGAGAAGAAAATCTCAAGGTTCACCATCATCCAAATCAGAGGTTTTAATTACTAAAAATAAGGGGAGAAGTCAAGAAAAAGGAAATGGTAAAAAGGGTATAAGTGAAAGTCAGAGCAAGTCAAGATCTAAGTACAAGAATGTCAAATGTCATTATTGTGGGAAAATGGGTCATATTCAAAAAAATTTCTACAAGTGGAAGAGAGAAAATAAAGATGGCAATGATGAGCACGAGAAGAAAAATGTGAGTAATGATTGTATTGCTACTACATCCACTTCTGGTACTGGTGACCTCATTATTGTTTGTGATGAGAATATGATTAATCTAACATCTCATGAGACTGATTGGGTCATAGATGGTGGTGCTTCTCTTCATGTTACTTTAAGAATGGAATTCTTCTCAACATATACTCCTAGTGATTTTGGAGTTTTGAAGATGGGTAATAACAGCTTAATAAAGGTCATTGGCATTGGTGATGTTTGCTTAAAGACCAATAATGGAGCACAATTGACATAAAGGGATGTTAGACATGTCTTTGATATCTATTTGAATTTGATTTTGATGGGAAAGCTAGATGATGAAGGTTTTTGCAATACTTTTAGTGATGGCCAGTAGAAGCTTACCAGAGGCTCCCTAGTTGTGGCACGAGGTAAGAAATGATCCAATTTATATCTCATGTAAGCTGCTATCTTCAAAGATGTTGTAAATTTAGCAGAGAATGATAATTCTATTGAAATATGGCATAAGCAATTTGGTCACATAAGTGAAAAGAGGATGAATTGTTTAGCAAGAAAGAACCAACTTCCAGACATAAAGAGTGTAGTTTTAAAGAAGTGTCCTTATTGTTTTGTTAGGAAATAGAATATAGTTACAATTAAGAGTCACTTGACTTCGAGAAAATCATAGTTGCTTGAAATGGTGCATTTTGATATGTGTGGTCCTTTGAAAGTATGCTCACCTAGTGGTGCTTTTATTTTGTGACCTTTATTGATGATCACTTAAGGAAGCTTTTGGTTTATGTTTTGAAGACTACAAATCAAACGTTTGATGTATTTAAATACTTTCATGCCTTTATTGAGAGATAGACTAGTAAAAAGCTAAAATGTGTCTGCATTGATAATAGTAATGAGTACAGTGGTTCATTTGACAAGTATTGCAGAAAGTATGGGATTAGACAACAAAGGACACCTCCTAAGACACCATAGTTGAATGGTTTAGCATAAAGGATGAACAGAATGCTGATTAAGAGAGTTAAATGTCTTTTCTCAGATGCAAAATTACCTAAATCCTTCTGGGGTGAAGCCTTAAATACAATGACACATGTAATTAATTTGTCTCTTAGTGTTCCATTACAAGGTGATGTTCTAGATAGAGTTTGGTTTGGTAAGGAAGTCTTTTATGACCATTTATGAGTCTTTAGCTATAAAGTTTTTGTTCATGTCTAAAAAGATGAAAGAGGGAAGTTAAATGTGAAGCCTTGGCAGTGTATCTTTCTTGGTTATAATGAAGATGACTTCGGGTACTATTTATATGATCCAATTGAGAAAAAGGTTATAAGAAGTAGAGATGTTGTGTTTGTCAAGGATCAAAACATTGAAGACATTGAAAAGTCAATTCCTCAGGTTAATGATAATCTTATTGATATTGTTCCACTCCCTCATACACCTCTAAGTGATCTTATTGATATTTATAATGATGTTCAAGAACATAATGAGAATGTTCAACAGGATCATAATATACAGGATGCAGGTGATATTGATGCTCTTATAGAAAATCATCCTCACACACCTCCACCTTTATTTTAGCTATGGAGGTCCAATATAATTCTAGTGCCTTATACTCAGTACTCTCCTAATGAGTTTGTGATGTTAACTAATAGGGGAGAACTTGAGTGCTATATAGAAGCAATTAAAAGTGAGTATAGGTAGCACTGGATAGATGCCATGATAGATGATATGAAATCCTTATATAATAACTCTACTTATGAGTTAGTAAAGTTACCCATAGACAAGAGGACTTTGAAGAATTGGTGGATTTACAAAATAAAGCAAGAAGAAAATATTTTACATCCATGATATAAAGCCAGATTGGTTGTCAAGAGATTCAATTAGAAACAAGGCATTAACTTTAAAGAGATCTTCTCACTGGTGGTGAAAATGTCTTCTATTCGAGTTGTGTTGAGTTTGGTTGCTAGCTAGGACTTAAAGATCAAGAAAATTAATGTGAAAATAGCTTTTCTACATGGTGACTTGGAAGAAGAAATTTATATGGAACAACCACAGGGTTTTGAGGTGAAAGGAAAAGAGGATTATATGTGCAAGTTAAAGAAAAGCTTGTATGACTTGAAACAAGCTTTGAGACAATGGTATAAGAAGTTTGAGTCTATTATGAGGGAGCAAGGTTGTAAAATGACTACTGCTGATCATTGTGCTTTTGTTCAAAGATTCACTAATGGTGATTTCATCATTTTACTGCCTTATGTTGACAATATGCTTATTATTGGTCATAATGCTTCTAGAATTGACAAGTTAAAGCAAAAGTTGAGCAAGTCCTTTGCCATAAAGGACTTAGGACTAGTAAAGAAGATCCTTAACATGTCAATCACTTTGGATAGAAAAAAGAAAAGGTTGTATCTATCTTAAATACAGTACATTAAAAAGGTGTTTCAGAGATTTAACATGGATAACGCTAAAGTGGTGAGCACTCCTCTTGCTACCCATTTTAAATTATCCATTAACCAATGTCCTTCCACAGAAAAAGAGAAGGAAGAGATGCAAAAAGTTCCTTTTGCATCAATTGTGGATAATT
Source organism: Bruguiera gymnorhiza (assembly GCA_020883675.1). NCBI lineage: Eukaryota > Viridiplantae > Streptophyta > Magnoliopsida > Malpighiales > Rhizophoraceae > Bruguiera > Bruguiera gymnorhiza. The sequence goes on from JAIRCJ010000062.1 coordinate 443,143, forward strand.
TGATGTATGCAATGGTGTGCACAAGACTTGATATAGCTTATGCAGTTGGTATAGTTAGTTGGCCCTTTTCAAATCTTGGTAAAGAGCATTGGAATGCAATGAAGTGGATAATGAGATATTTGACTCTAGAAAGTCTACTTTGGGTTATGTGATTACTTTTGTAGGGGGAATAGTGAGTTAACAACTTTAATTGCAAAAGTGTGTTGCCATTGTTTACTATAAAGGTAGAGTTTATTGCAATAGTTAAAGTGTCTAAAAAGTTGCTTTCAATGATTAATTTAACACTAACAAGTTTGATTTATCTTTACCTAATATTGTTTTTTTTTTTTTTTGTAGGAATTTGAAGATGCATTCCTTGAGGATGTTCCAAGCGAATTCCCACCTAAAAGAGGAATTAAGCATCAAATTGATTTTATCCTTAGTGTATCCATTTCAAATCAGCTAATATATAAAAGTAATCCTAAGGAGACAAAAAAGTTTTAAAGGCAAGTTAAGGAACTTATGTTGAAATGATATGTGAGAGAGAGCATGAGTTCTTGTGTGATTCTTATTTTATTTGTACCCAAGAAAGATGGGACTTAGAGGGTATGTGTTGATTGTTGAGTGGTCAAGAAAATCACTATAAAGTATCATCACCCCATATTATTTCATACTAATCATACCACATTATGAATGAGTTTTTAATAAAATATTATTTAGGAATAGTCTACCATGATTAATTAGGAAATTTTAACATTTTCTCTTTCGAACTGATCAAAATTTATTAGATTAATTGCTATATGCAAATGATGACAACAATCTCTTGTAATCTCGTTATAATGTCATTGATAAACTGTTCAATGTGAGTTATAATGGTTATATCTTATTTATTCAAAATACTCACTTTTATATACTATAATACTTATAATCTACCATACAAGTCTCATAAGATATATATATATAATTTCATAATGGTCTATAATAATATCATATAGAGATAAATTAGTACTTTATAAATACTTTTTGTTTAGAAACCTTTTTTAATGATAAAATACCTTAATACTCACCAAATTTTGGTATCTTTTATGTATTTGTCATTCTTGGATAAGAATACTACTTTGAAATTATCATATAAATTTTTAATAGCTTGATAATGACATTAACAACCTCAAGTGTTAAACTAAAATTTTACAGTTATAATGCATAAATTAAAAATTTAAATAATGTCATAAACTCTGTTTTTAAAATGGATGAAATAATAATAGACAATTTTCCATTATTCCATAATCCTACTCTTCTCTTAATAGAAATAGATAATTTAAAGTAAATTTCTACATCAATACATCTAGTAAAATCTAAATTTGAATTATCTAATCCACATTTAAATGCGTTAAATTTCTTATATATGAACATATAATTCTCTATTCTTTTATATACCTTAATACTTTCTTTGTAACTTTCTAATGATCTATTATATGATTACTTTTACATATGCTTAACATTTCAATCTTAAAACTAATATGCAATTTAATACAAGTTAGCAATACATTAAACTATAAATAATAAACGTATATGAAATCAATTCTATTTCCTTACATTTGACATTATTCTTTAAAACAGTGCATTAAAACTAAATTTATCACCTTTTTGTATGAGAATAATCATAGGTATACCACTTACTTATATTAAATTTCTTTATAACTTTTTTTAAAATAGTTATTATGAGGACAATTCTTATTCATTGTGATTTGTTACAGAATAGTTCTACTTCTATAACATTAAAATATCTCTCCCATATTTTTCATTATAAAAATTCTTTTAAAGAAACTCTTTAATCTCACACAATATACTTAAAATATTAGTAATAAACAATATACAAGATTAGAAAATAAATTTACTCTCATTGATCTTTGGCACATAGCATTCATCAATGGTGTTCTTTCTTGAATCTAAAAGATAACATTATATCATTGAACTTTAATATATCATTGTAAGTAAACTTATTTCAATCCATATTTATCCTTTAGTCTACACACTTTTCAATCCTTATTTTTAAAGGAAAACCTTCAAGGTCATCCATGCAAACTTCCTTTTTCAAGATTTCTATTAAAAAAAAACAATTTTCATATTTATTTATTGTAACTTTATGTGATATTAAAACCACCAATATTATAATTATTTTTAATGAATACTTTTTATGACATGTTGAAAACAAAATTAAATCAAAATCTTAACTTTTACAAAATAAACTATATGAGTATCAAAATAGTTGCTTTTCTTTCTCTTTGAGAAATTCTAATACTATCTCTTTTAGTTAGTTTATATTAGTCAGTTGTGAGTTAAATTCTTCAGAAATATCTCTTCATCCAAATGTTCTTCAATTTCTAGAATAACATTTGGTGTCGTAATGGACGAAGGAACTATTATGGATAAAGAAATATTACTTTAATTTTTTTAAGTTACATTTTGATGTTCATTAATCCCACTAACTTCATCATTTTGAATGAATCATACATTACCAGTTTCTACAATTCTAAAATACAATTATATACCTTTTAAACTTCTTTGAACAACTAATAAAACAATCACTAATTGTTCAAGAGTATAATTTCTTTTTATGTGAGTTATTGTTTCTATTGAGTAACTTCAAACATTCAAATGCCTTAAATTAGATTTCCTTTACATATATAGTTCAATAAGAGTACTTGAGTTGCCTTACTAATAATCTTATGTAACAATTAATGCATACATCCAAAAATTTAAGTATATAAAGTTACTCATTATACTTTTGACCATATTCATTAGTATTCGATTCTATCTTTATGTCACACATTTTATTTAGATATATTTGATATAATTTACCATACACTTATGTCTTGACTTTTGAAGAATTTCACAAATAGAGTTGGACACTATCCTAAATCATTATATTTTCTATAATATTCAACACTATTATAAAATCTTATAATTTTACCTTTTGTCTAATTATTTTTAATCTTTTTTATATATACCTTAAGGCTATTTAATAATTGAGATTTTTATGAAATAAATAGATATAACCATAACATGAAATATCTATAAAATGATGAAATACAATTTTTTATTAAGAGTTAGAGTGTCAAAAGTCCATAAACATTGATCTATATAATTTTAAAAATTGAGGGCTTTTTGTAGTTTCTTTTATAATATATTTGACTTACTTACATTTAATGTAATTCATACTTAATTTAAGATAAAAAAAATTCAGATTTGAAAAGATCTCATTATTGACCAATATTATTAGTATTTTTTTAGTCATATGACCCAAACATTTATACTACAATTAAGAAAAATTCTTTTAAATTTTATTATATTCCAATTGATATAAAATATTAATAAGAATACATTAAGAAAATATTCATATTTTATATCAACTGAAACAATTGGATCATAATAAATTATTATATCATTATAGATGTATGAATAGTAATACTGTAATCAAGCTATTAAGTATTATGAGAAATTTCAATTAAATCTGATTTAAAGCATATTATTAATTTTTTCATTTTCTTTTTTCAAANGTGGTAAAAGGCAAAAGTGCGAGTTCATATTAAGAAAAATCCATAAAACATGTAAGTATGAAGGAGTGTAACACCTTTTCTTTAAGTGAAACATGTGAGGGAGTGTTTTGTGAGATATCTTAATCATTTTGTGTAGAAGTAATACTATGACTTCTGTAGACAAAGGTGTAGATTAGAAGGGAGTTAATGGGTATGGTCCTTTATGATTAAAGTTATACAATATTTGAGCGCATGAATACCAGACTTGATGATGATACAGAGAGAGAATGGAGGAGCAAGTTAATACAATAGTAAGTTACAAAAAAGGCGTAAGGACTATGAGGTTTCTTATACAAAAAGCAAATTGAGATGACCCTATGACCATAAAGAGGATGTAAAAGATGATGAATTTGATGATCAAACTACTGTGGTTAAAAATTGCTAACAATAAAAGGAATCAAGAAGATTTGGGAGACAAGGCACCTATGACCATGATTTCGGCAGTATCAAAATGACAATTCCTCTGTTCCAAAGTAAGAATGATCTTAATGCATACCTAGAATAGGAGATGAAGGTTAGTTGATTTTTCACTACCATAACTATTCTGAGGAAAAAGGTAAACTTTTTACCATTGAATTTACTGATTATGCAATTATTTGGTGGATAAACTTATTTTTACTAGGAGAAGGAATCGTAAAAGGCCTATTGATACATGGGAGGAGATGAAGGTTATCATAAAGTAGAGGCTTGTCCCTAATCACTATTATAAGGAATTTTACCAAAGGCTGCAAGAGCTCACTCAAGGCACCAAAAGTATGAAGGATTACCACAAAGAGATGAAGATTGTCATGATTAGGGAAAATGTAAAAGAAAATAGAAAGGTAACCATGGCTTGATTTTTGCAAAGGCTAAATAAAGACATGGTGCACATCATAATGAAAGTTGAGAGATAACTTAAACAAAAGGGTTCCATAGGGTCTAGGCAAAATTCAAGTTCTACTTTATCTTGGAAGTCAAATTGGAGTAAAAAGGTTAGGAAGGCTAATTATAAGTCCAAAGCTAAGCTATCCAAAAACCAAAATGTAGGTTATAGTGAGAAGGCAAATAATTTTGATACCTAACCAAATAAAAATAGAGATGTTAAATGTTTTAAGTGTTTGGGAAGGGGTCACATTGCATCTCAGTGTCCAAATAAGCGTGCAATGGTATTAAGAGGTAATGGTGATGTTGAGATTGCAAGTGAGTTAGATGATGATTTTATGCCATCATGAGAGGGTAATGGTGATGGAGAGGAGTATCCAATTGATGGAGTAGCTCTCGTCATAAGGCGAGCACTGAATGTGCAAGTGAAAGAAGAGAATGAGGTGCAATGAGATAACATCTTTCATATGAGGTGTCTTATCAAAGATAAGGTATATAGTATAATTATTAATGTTGGGAGTTACAATAATATAACTAGTACAATTATGGTTAAAAGCCTGAATTTACCTACTATGAAACATCCTAGGTTATATAAGTTTTAATGGCTGAATAAGAGTGGTGAAGTTAGGATAAATAAACAAGTGCTCATGTCATTTTCTATTGAAAGGTACTATGATGAAGTTTTATGTGATGTTGTTCTTATGCATGAGGGTTATATTTTATTAGGAAGGTCATGGTGGTTTGACCAACTAGTTATGCATGATGGCTTCAAGAACCAATATTCCTTTGTAATAAATGAAAAACCCATTATTCTTGTACCATTATCTCCTCAACAAGCTTATAAGGATCAATTAAGGATTAAAAATGAGAGTGAACAGAAAAGAGAGATTGAAAAGAAAGGGACAATTGAAATAGAAAAGAGAGGAGAAAAAGTGAGAACACAAGAGAGAGAAGAGGAAAGAAAGTTTCTATGCAAAAGAAAGTGATGTTAAAAGAGCATTTTTGCAAAACAACTTATAATTGTACTTTTGTACGAAAATGATTAATTTAACACTAACAAGTTTGATTTATCTTTACCTAATATTGTTATTTTTTTTTTGTAGGAATTTGAAGATGCATTCCTCGAGGATGTTCCAAGTGAATTCCCACCTAAGAGAGGAATTGAGCATCAAATTAATTTTATCCTTAATGTATCCATTTCAAATCAGCTAGCATTTAAAAGTAATCCTAAGGAGACAAAAGAGTTTTAGAGGCAAGTTAAGGAACTTATGTTGAAATGATATGTGAGAGAGAGCATGAGTTCTTGTGTGGTTCTTATTTTACTTGTACCTAAGAAGGATGAGACTTGGAGGGTATATGTTGATTGTTGAGTGGTCAAGAAAATCACTATAAAGTATTATGACCCTATATTATTTCATACTAATCATACCACATTATGAATGAGTTTTTAATAAAATATTATTCAGGAATAGTCTACCATGATTAATTAGGAAATTTTAACATTTTCTTTTTCAGACTGATTAAAATTTATTAGATTAATTGTTATATGCAAATGATGACAACAATCTCTTGTAATCTCGTTATAATGTCATAGATAAACTGATTAATGTGAGTTATAATGGTTATATCTTATTTATTCAAAATACTCTTTTTTATATACTATAATACTTACAATCTACCATAGAAGTCTCATAATATATATATATATATATATATAATTTCATAATAGTCTAAAATAATATCTCATAGAGATAAATTAGTACTTTATAGATACTTTTTGTTTCTAAACCTTTTTTTAATGATAAAATACTTTAATACTCACCAAATTTAGTATCTTTTATGTATTTGTTATTCTCAGATAAGAATACTACTGTGAAATTATCATATAAATTTTTAGTAGCTTGATAATGACATTAATAACCTCAAGTGTTAAACTAAAATTTTATAGTTATAATGCATAAATTAAAAATTTAAATAATGTCATAAACTCTATTTTTAAAATGGATGAAATAATAATAGACAATTTTCTATTATTCCATAATCCTACTCCTTCTCTTAATAGAAATAGATAATTTAAAGTAAATTTCTACTATCAATACATCTAGTAAAATCTAAATTTGAATATCCAATCACATTTAAGTGGTTAAATTTCTTATATATGAACATATAATTCTCTATTCTTTTAAGTACCTTAATACTTTCTTTGCAACTTTCTAATGATCTATTATATGATTACTTTTACATCTGCTTAACATTTCAATCTTAAAACTAATATGCAATTTAATACAAGTTAGCAAATACATTAAACTATAAATAATAGACGTATATGAAATCAAATCTATTTCCTTACATTTGACATTATTCTTAAAACATTGCATAAAACTAAATTTATCACCTTTTTGTATGAGAATAACCATAGGTATACACTTACTTATATTAAATTTCTTTATATTTTTTTAAATAGTTATTATGAGACAATTCTCATTCATTGTGATTTGTTACAGAGTAGTTATACTTCTATAACATAAAATATCTCTCTCATATTTTTCATTATAAATTTTTTTTTAAAGAAACCCTTTAATCTCACACAATATACTTAAAATATTAGTAGTAAATAATATATAAGATTAGAAAATAAATTTACTCTCATTGATCTATTGGCACATAGCATTGATCAATGGTGTTCTTTCTTGAATAAAAAAGATAACATTATATCATTGAACTTAATATATCATTGTAAGTAAACTTATTTCAATCCATATTTATCCTTTAGTCTGCACACTATTCAATCCTTATTTTTAAAGGAAAAACCTTCAAGTTCATCCATGCAAACTTCCTTTTCAAGATTTCTATTAAAAAAGACAATTTTCATATTTATTTATTGTAACTCTAAGTGATATTAAACCACCAATATTATAATTATTTTTAATGAATATTTTTTTTGACATGTGAAAACAAAATTAAATCAAAATCTTAACTTTAACAAATAAACTATATGATTATTCAAAATAGTTGCTTGTCTTTCTCGTTGAGAAATTCTTAATACTATCTCTTTTAGTTAGTTTATATTAGTCAGTTGTGAGTTAAATTCTTCAAAAAATATCTCTTCATCCAAATGTTCTTTAATTTCTAGAATAACATTTGGTGTCGTAATGGACGAAGGAACTATTATGGATAAAGAAATATTTACTTTAATTTTTTTAAGTTTACATTTTGATATTCATTAGTCCCACTAACTTTATCATTTTGAATGAATCATACATTACTAGTTTCTATAATTCTTAGAATACAATTGTATACCTTTTAAACTTCTTTGAACAACTAATAAAATAATCACTAATTGTTCAAGAGTATAATTTCTTTTTATGTGAGTTCTTATTTTTGTTGAGTAACTTCAAACATTCAAATGCCTTAAATTAGATTTCCTTTACATATATAGTTCAATAAGAGTACTTGAGTTGCCTTACTAATAATCTTATGTAACAATTAATGCATACATCCATAAAAATTTAAGTATATAGAAGTTACTCATTATACTTTTGACCATATTTATTAGTATTCAATTCTATCTTTATGTCACACATTTTATTTAGATATATTTGATATAATTTACCGTACACATTTGTCTTAACTTTTGAAGAATTTCACAAATAGAGTTGGACACTATCCTAAATCATTATATTTTCTATAATATTCAACACTACTATAAAATCTTATAATTTTTACTTTTTGTCTATTTTTTTTTTAATTTTTTTTATATATACCTCAAGGCTATTTAATAATTGAGATTTTTATGAAATAAATAGATATAACCATAACATGAAATATCTATAAAAATGATGAAATACAATTTTTCATTAAGAGTTGGAGTGTCGAAAGGTCCATAAATATTGATCTATATAATTTTAAAAAATTGAGGGCTTTTTGTAGTTTCTTTCATAATATATTTGGCTTACTTACATTTAATGTAATTCATACTTAATTTAAGATAAAAAAAGTTCAGATTTGAAAGAATCTTATTATTGACCAATATTATTAGTATTTTTTTAGTCATATGACCCAAACATTTATACTACAATTAAACAATTTCAATCATCATATTACATTTAATTTTAATATTATGATGTATAGTAAGAAAAAATTCTTTTAAATTTTATTATATTCCAATTGATATAAAATATTAATAAGAATACATTAAGAAAAATATTCATATTTTTATATCAACTGAAACAATTGGATCATAATAAATCATTATTGACCAATATTATTAGTATTTTTTTAGTCATATGACCCAAACATTTATACTACAATTAAACAATTTCAATCATCATGTTACATTTAATTTTAATATTATGATGTATAGTAAGAAAAAATTCTTTTAAATTTTATTATATTCCAATTGATATAAAATATTAATAAGAATACATTAAGAAAAATATTCATATTTTTATATCAACTGAAATAATTGGATCATAATAAATCATTATGGATGTATGAATAGTAACACTGTAATCAAGCTATTAAGTATTATGAGAAATTTTAATTAAATTTGATTTAAAACATATTATAGTATTTAATTTTTCATTGTTTTTTTCAAATCAAACTTTATATTTCAAGTAATTTTTATGATAATATCTAACCTTTTTTTTTATAGGAGTAAAGGTTATAACTCTTTATTTCTTTTTTTGAGCTTAAAAATATAAATAGGCTTTTTCATTTTTTAATTAGTTGACTTACATTTTCATTTCTTTCCCAACTTTCTTGGCCTTAAGATTAATAACATAATTTACTTATTTTTTTGTCTTATTTCTTTTTAAACAAGCATATTAATTAATTCATTAACATTCAACTTTTCTTTTATATTATTGTAATGAATTTGAAATAACTCTTAGTTAGAAGATAGTAAGGTTAAAATGAATTGCACCAAAAAAGAGTTATCTATCATTAACCTTAAGGTCTTAAATTTTGCTATGAAGTTAATCATCTTAATAATGTGTTTTTGCATAATTCATGACCTAATAAATTTTATGATCATAAGTTCTTTTATAAAAGTATCAGTGGATGACATGTCCTTAAAACAAAATTATCTTTTCACAAACTACAAATATTCTTATGCACTTTTTGTGTGTGAAATAGTTTTTTTAATGCTATTAACAACAATCAATTTTATAAACATAAGGCTTAATCTATTATTTTGTTCATTTATGATGTTACTTCTTTTTTTCATTATTTAAATCTATAATAGTAGTAAATTTATTCATTAATAATACAAGTCCATTTTCATAACATATAAGTAAAAATTAAAATGTTCATATCATTTTGAAAAGTTTAATTCAATGAACAAAACTGATGAAACATCCAAGTAAATTATAAATACAGTTAAATATTCATTAATAACAAATATCATAACATTTAGGTCTATAAGTTTGTCAAACATATGCTTTTGAAAAAATGCACGCAAACTATACGCATTTGGACAAGACATACAATTATGCAACATAACCCATAAATTACTGTAATATATATATCCACATAAGAGCCCAATAATCAATCATAACTTAACATATGCATAAGGTCAAAGAATGATCATTAACTAGATATATATGTTCTTTATCATACTCAAAAAACATTTAATTTCAAAATACATACTCTAATACCAATTGTTTGATTTTTTAAATAAATTTATCATTATAAATGTTAAACTTTTATATCTTAAAACTAAATATATTATGTAAATAATACTATAAATAACATACTTGAGTTTGTAAAAGTTAAAACCATTGATGCATCTTGAGAGTTCATCTTAATCTAACAATCAATTGTTTTCTCCTAAACTTTGATGTAATCACAAGCCTTTAACTAAAATTTTCATGTATGATAGTAAGAGAGAGGATTAATTATATATATACACAATTTCATAGTTTAAATTAGGCATATTCATTAATATTTGAATCACATTTAAAATTATTGCCATTACTAGCACAATAATGTACAACACTATTTTATTTTAATTGAGTCATATTATAAGTGAATTCTTAATAAGAATATTATAAGTGAATTCTTAATAAGAATATTATTCGAGAATATTTTAATATGGCTAATTGAGAAATTCTAAAACTCCTTGATGCATGAATATGCATCTTATGAACCAATTTTGATATGTATATATATATCATTTATGACATTGTTGGACCAAAAATGAAGCCTAAATTGAAAATGGAAGAATTACTTCAAGTCATGTATGAAATGCCACTCTCATTAAGGCCAAATTTTGCCTTCATAATGGTGTAATAAGGTTACCATAAATTTTCTTATAAAATAACATGAAATACACTTAATTGCACTTTGCACAGCTGAAATTAAGTCCTTAAGAAAATTAGATTGTATCCAAAATTATTATACTAGGAAATAACATTTTCCTATATATCTTGTCTCCTTTTGATCAAAGGAGGACCACTATATATATAGTAGTCCAAGAGTTATTTAGTTAAAAAAGATGTCTCTTAATATTAATAGACATATCTCTTAAATGTGTCTTTTTATAAAATAATATCTTTTATAACTACCACATAAATTAAGAGGTGTGTCTAATTTTTATTTTGAAAATATTTTAACAATCTCTCATTACTTTCAAAATATTGAAAATATAATGGAATTTGCACAATTTTGAAAACCAAATGTATAAGTAAAGATGTTTTATAAATTAAACCTTTATATAATGAAAAATGCATTATAAGAAGTTTAAATAATATAATAAACAAATTTGGAACCAACTTTCCTATTGACAAATAGTAGAACCAATTCACGTAAATAACTATGCAATATTATACTTTTCTTTTTAATTAATTAATACATTAAAAATTATTATGTAAATAAGAATGTTTTAAAGTCAAACCTTTTAGTTTATTGGAATGACTTAAACATTTCACATTTATAAAAGCAAATTAGGACTCTTACTATAAAATAAAATTTCAAGTTTGTTAAAAATTTTAAAAACTCATCCACCCAATTTATCTACAGGAACCCAACACTATATAACCCTAGGATGAAAATAATTTGTATAGTACTTTAATCATACTAATTATATAGTTTGACTCATTGAACTTAAAATTTAATGTCATATTAAATATTGAATCAAGTTTCAATTATAAGTGATTCGTAACTATGGAGTTGACCTATCTCTCTTAATATCTTATTCACCATTACTCTTGTTAATTTTTTAATTTTATTGATTAATCAATATATAATAACCACTAACATATATATTTGATTATGTAGTTAATAATATGCCCTTGCAAGTTTTTTTTGTATATAATGTGATGAATACTATAATCACAAAAAATTCACCTTGATCAAAAGGTTATTGCACTTTTTTTAAAATTTTTATTCACCTTAAATCATTAATTCAAAACTCATCTATCGTAACTTTTTTATTTATCTCATTTTAACCTTCTCTTTAATTGCAATTTAAATTCCATAAAACACATTTTTTTAATTTCTAGTTATATAAATGAAATGGTTTATTAACCACTAGTTAGAATAACTGACTATCAAAGTAGTCAGCCTAAAAATTAAATTTGGTCCATTCACTTAAAAGAATTATAACTTTTGGACCCTTCTTTTAACTTATTTTTGTGACAACTAAAAGTCACGTGTATAATATTTCCAGTTACAAAAACAATTAGTCTTATTTTTCACTAGAGTTCAAGACCCACGTTGGTGTCTTTTTCAAACACTATAAAAGGTCATGTATAATATAATAAAAAAGACAGCTAGAAACATTCATTTACCCGATTAGCTTAGGAGACTTCAAGCTGCTCATTTATCTTGGGTTCAAGTCTCACAAGACATTTTTTGTTTTGTTACATTTTCTAAAAGAAATGGTTATATTTGACTGTTGTTTGTCAATTAATTGTGGAAGGTAGCTCCTTCCTTTACATCTTTTGTTTTGAACTACAATTTTACTCCTCATTTGTGGACCGCAAAAAGTTTTGAGTCAATTAAAGACCGAACAAGCTCATAGGCGCCCAAGTACACTGTCCAATGTCGCAACACCTCGGGATGCCTATTGTCATAGGGCCAACCATTTCACACAAATTTTTGGCCTTGTGATGACACTAAGTAGCTCACTTAGCCTTAGCCAACTCACATATATAGAGAGACAACAACACACTTATAGGAAAACCTCTCAACCTTTACTACTTTGCCTAAAGTACAAAGGATTGCCAAGACTTACAAGTGTTTCTCTCTCTCTACACTTGCTCTCTCTTGTGTGCCTAGCCTCTGGTGTCATATATCTCATTGCTGACACTTTACATACATTTATATAAGCTGTATGACTTGGCTGCCAAGCCAGTCATGCTTAGTGGGGCATTCACTACTTTTTACAAACTAGGCCAAACATGAGTTTACAATTGTGGAGAGCCTGCCACCTTATGTTGGATTGGTTCAACCTTCATCTGCTGCCTACCATGTTCTCCTTGCCTCAAAGAGAGATTGCCAGCACATTAGACTCATGCAGTTATCCCTTTCCCATGCTCTCTGCAAATAAGGTTGCAGAGGCTTAGTGGTTCTCCCCCACGTCCCATGAACTCCTCCTTTCATGGTGCATGGATAGAGAACCTTGCCCACGCTGCCACTTGTCCTTCTGCTGCCTAGCTTGTGTGATGGCCTAGACCCTTGCCTGTGTGTTAGTCTTGTGTATTACTGGCCTAAACCCCTGCCCGTGCACTAGTCCTGTGTGTTGCTAGCTTGGACCTTGCCTAAGCACTAGTCTCATGTACTACTGTGACCAACTTGCGGGGCTCCTGTTAGTCAACTCTTTCCTTGGCTAATCTCTCAAGGGAGACATTCATACCCCCTTATAGAGTATTAGGGAATCTGGCATTTTGGTAAGACACCTTGGAGTGCCTGAGTGATCACTTCCTTAATTGGTAGCCTGCTAGCACAACTTATTGTTCAACCAGTGATCTAACACCCTTCTCCTTTGTGCCAATGCCCTAACCTGCTACCCCTTGGCCAGCACACGTGCATCCTTGCTTGGTGTCAATGCCAAAGCCTGCATTCTATCTTTCTTAGCTTTGCTGCCTTGCACATTGACCCATCACAACTGCCTTATTTCCTTCGACTTGCCCGTCTTATGCCGACTCCATACCAAGCACTGGAATAAGGTGTTGTCAATGCTTGTATTTCTCTATTAAGGGACTTAAGGGGCTAACAAACCACCCCCACCCGTTGAAGCCAACATCCTCATTGGTGGAGTAGACCAGCCTCCTCGTTCTTGCAGCCCCAACTTTCTGCTAACCTTGCCTCTTAGGGTCGGACTCCTCTTGACTGGTTGCTGCCACCTATAAGCAGCATAACTCCTGTCATCAACTTTTTCAGGGTTACACCTATACCTTGGAAACAACCTGCAATGCAACATTTTGCTATCTCCCACAGTCTTCCTTGCCTTGTTCTTGCCATTTTGAGCCCTATCAAATGGCACCTACCTTGAACTTGCACAACTGTTCAGCACTGGCTGCTCCTTTACCCGATCGTGTAAAATTGGCTTGTGGTTTGTGACATGCCACTGTGAAGGAGGCTTGGCCAGCATTCCCTTTGTTCGAGGTTTAACAGCCCTTAATACCGCCAAATATTTCACGTCTCCCTCTTTCATTCCTTGCTGCACCTACAAGGTAGATAGCACAACACAAGTTTTCCCACCCTTGCTGGTAGGATGACCTTTCTCACCAGCAACAAAACATGATTGCTTCTCATCCATGATTAGCAACCCACCCAAATGGGGCATCAGTGTAATCTTTGCTTGCACAAATAAATCCATTCCTAAGATCACATCAAAATTGTCTAATGCCATTATGGAGAAATCAAATTTACCAATCCATTGACCTAGAGTTACCTCAACTCCTTTTGTCATTCCCAAAGCATCATGTGCTGCTGAGTTGATTGCCTTCACACGACTGCCACTCTTGCTCACCTCTAGCCCAAGTGCGCCAACCACTCTCTCTGTAATAAAGTTGTGGGTTGCATCAGAATCCACCATAGCCAACAACTCTTGCCTTCCTAGCCCAATTTTAACAAAAAGCAGGCCATGTGATGAAGCACATTTTGTACACATTGCATTGATCAATTGTATAGGATTGACTCAAGAAGGATTGCCATCGCCATTGCTGTCCCCCTTTTTAGCCACCAAGGTGCTCAATTTCTCCCTCTGTGGGCACTCCCTAGCCCTGTGCAGACCACTGCAAATGAAACAACCCAAGTTTAATTTGCTTTTACCTTGGTCCAGAACAACTTTGCCTTTCCCCTGGCTGTCATCCCCATGCTTGCATTCCCAAGAGTCCTCCTTCTTTTTCCTGCCCTTCTCCTTGGACAGTTTGCCATTTGAAGAATCCATGGAGTTGATTTGAAAATCCACCAAACTATCAGCAGCAGCAATTGTGGAGGGCAAGTCCTTTACACCTTGCCTCCGAAACCTTGCCTCCAAAGCTCAATCTACGCCTAAGGTTGGAGTCTTGACACAAAATTGAACAGCTTGTCCTCATCTGAAATATTCTAAATGTCTAGGAGTTGAATTCCTTGACATAGTCACAAACCGTGCCATTATGTTTCAATCTCTTTAGCAACTCCCTTGCAACCCATGACGTATTACAAGGAAGGAATTGATCTTTTTCAGCATGCCCCATGTCTTGATCCAAGGCCTGCCCATCGTCATCAAGTCTTATTCGCCACCACAGTTTGGTGTCCTTGGCTAGGTACATATTGGTAAGGGTCACTTTTTCCTCTTCAGGTACCCTTGCTGCCATTAAGTATTGCTCTATGTCCCACAAGAAGTTCTCGATTGCTTTGGCATCCCATTCCCCCTTAAAGGACTTAGGTTCAGGAACCTTTATCCTTCTGGATGACTTAGCAGTACCACCGGGTTGGCTACCTATGACCTTTTTAAGGACAGCAACATCCTACTCTATGTCGCCAAAGGATTGCGCCCAAGCACCATTAAGACTATCATAATGAGTTTGCAGGAAATTTACTGATTTCTCCAGTTTGTCTATCCTTGCCAAGACCAAGAGAGCCTGCTTTTCCGAGGCATCACCGAGTGCCTTCTCAATCCTAGACACCCGCTCACAAACTGTTTCAAGTCCCGATCATCTAGCCATTTATCGAACTTGCTCTGATACCAATTGTCATAGGGCCAACGTTCCACACAAATTTTTGGTCTCAGATGGTGCTAAGTAGCCCACTTAGCCTTAGCCAACTCACACACATAGAGAGACAACCACACACTTATGGGAAAACCTCCTAACATTTACTAGTTTACCCAAAGTACAAAGGACTGCCAAGACTTACAAGTGTTTCTCTCTCTCTACACTTGCTCTCTCTCTTGTGTGCCTAGCCTCTAGTATTTTGGTGTCAGATATCTTTTGGCCAACACCTTACATACATTTATATAGGCTGCATGTCTTGGCTGCCAAGCTAGTCATGCTTAGTGGGGCATTCCCCACTACTTCCTACAAACTAAGCTGAACATGGGTCTATAATTGTGGAGAGCTTGTCAACTCACGTTGGACTGGTTCAACCTTTATCTGCTGCTTGCCACATTCTCCTTGCCTCAAGGAGAGACTGCCAGCACATCAAACCCATGCAGTTATCCCTTTCCCATGCTCTCTACAGATAAGGTTCTCCCCCACGTCCTATGAACTTTTCCTTTCATGGTGCATGGACAGAGAACCTTACCCATGCTGCCACCTGTGCTTCTGCTGCCCAGCTTGTGTGATGGCCCAGACCCCTGCCCATACACCAGTCCCGTGTGTTGCTGGCCTGGACCCCTGCCCATGCACCAGTCTCACGTGTTGTTGTGACCAACCTACGGGGCTCCTGTTAGCCAACTCTTTTCTTGGCTAATCTCTCGAGGGAGACATGCACACCCCCTATAGAGCATTAGGGAATCTGGCCTTCTAGTAAGAGGACACCTTGGAGTGTTTGAGTGATCACTTCCTCAATTAGCAGCCTGCCAGCACAACCTGTTGCCCAACTAGTGATCTAACACCCTTCTCCTTTGCGCCAATGCCCTAACCTGCTACCCCTTGGGTGCCACACGTGCATCCTTACTTGGTGCCAATGCCAAAGCCTGCATTCTGCCTCTCCCAGCTTTGCTACCTTGCACATTGACCCACCACAACTGCCTTATTTCCTTTGACATGCCTGTTTCACATCGACTCCATGCCAAGCACTAGCATAAGGCATTGCCAATGCTTGCATTTCTCTATTGAGGGACTTAGGGGGTTAACACTTGTCCATTTGAGCTTCGATTGGTTGACAATTAATCTCATCAAAGCCACCTAAACTAGGGGTACTTCTGATGTGTTTGCTACTTCTGCTTTGCTCATAGTTGCGTCGGTTTTGCATTCTTCTGCTTGTGGGACCATCCCTGTGTGTATTGTATGCCATCAATTATAAAGCTTATAGTTACTTCGAGACTCATGACTTCCTCAAAACGGAATTACTTTTACAGTTAAAACCCATGAACATTATTCCATTCCATTTTAAATTACCCATAAACAAAAACGATTCCCAGAATACGTGGACTACAAGAGCATTTCTGTCGTCTTTCAATTGGACTACTTGTCTCGGATTCTGCTATCGAACATCTCAGTATACAAGTCTCTCACACCATGATATCCTTCACAAGGTATGAATTGGTTCCCTTGTGTAATCAGACCCAGACATGGGATCTAAATATTCTAATTATAGTCGAGTAGAAGTTGAAAGCTCAAGATCGATGTGCATATGTGGAACCAGCAGAGGCAGTAACAATATTAAGATTGCTTGAACTAGCTTATGAAAGAAACCATATTCTTTTAACGTAGGATGCCGAAAATATAATGCATTACATAATATTTTGACCTTAATTTTACATAACAGAATACACTGCCATGCTTGCGAAGAAGCCCAAAAAAGCACCAGCTATCATTTCAACCTCACTGTGACCGATAGATTCTTTTAATGGAGTCGGTCTGCTGGGGTGTTTCTCTGTCCTTTCTTCTGTAGCTGCTGAACTAGGGGATGCCAGCAACTTGCTAGTTACTGTCTTCCTATCGTCTGATTCAAGCAATAATGGAGCATGTGTTGAATTTGGTGCAAAACCTCTTCCCTCCTCTGGTAACGTGGGACCAGAATCAATATTCCTGTTAAAGGATGAGGATGTTATTGGACTTTGGATTGGTGTGGTTCTGGTGTGTGTTGCTAGTTTTGTTTCTGGTATGGCTTGCTGCATAAGTTGCATAGGTAACAAGCTTAGATGAATATGAAAGAATGGAGAGGAAAACACTGGAAAGCAGTAAGTGTCTAGAGCCAAAAAGATCCTTTTTATTCATACATACAAACTATTTATAAGGTGCTTCTATCATTTTAAATTTGAATTCATAATGATTACATCAGCAAAAGTAATCATGATAAATTCAAATTACAAATAATCAAGACATTTCCAACATAGTTGAATTGTATCATTATGTGGAGTTGGAGAACATGGTGCACAGGGAGATGAAAGTTGACAGACAACTCAAATGGAAGGGCTTTACATAGTTTCGAGAGAATTTGTGTTCCATTTAATCCTAGAAGCCAAATCCAAGTAAAAGAAAGTAGAGGGATGATTATAAGCCCAAGGCCAAATCTTACAAGAGCAAGGAAGTGAGTACTATCCAAAAGAAAGGTAATTCTAATTCCCAACCTAGTAAAAATAGAGAAGTTAAATGTTTTAAATGTTTAGCAAGGGGATATATTACATCTTAGTATCCAAATAAGCATATAATGGTGTTAGGGGGTAATGGCAATATTGAGACCAAAAGTGAGTCAAATGATGACTCCATGCCACCATTCAAGGATACAAGTGATGGAGAGGAGTATCAAGTTAAGGGAGATGTGTTAGTGGCTAAATGAGTATTGAGTGCACAAGCCATAAAAAATGATGATGTGTAGGGAGATAATATCTTCCATACATAGTGTCACATTAAAGATAAGGTATGTAGCACAATCATTAATAGGGGTAACTATACAAATGTAATTGGCACTAATTTGGTTGAAAAGTTTAATTTACCTACTATGAAATACCTTAAGCCATATAACTTTCAATAGTTTTATGAATGTGAAGAGGTTAAGGTAAATGACCAGGTGCTAGTATTGTTTACTGTTGGGAGATATACTAATGAGGTCTTATGTGATATATTGCCCATGTATGCTGAGCATAGTTTGTTCAAAAGATCATAGCAATATGATTGGCAAGTAATGTGTGATGTGTTTAAGAATAGGTTCTCTTTTGTGATAAATGATGAACTTATTATTCTTGTACCTTTAACACTTCCACAAGTCAATGAAGATCAACCAAAGATTAAAAAAAAGAGTATGAGAAAAGAAACAATTAAGGTTAAGAAGAGAAAAGAGGAATAGAAAGGAGAGATAAGAGATGAGAATTAGAGAAAAGAAGGAAGAGGGTAAGAAAGAAAAGTTGTGAATTTTTATGCAAGAGAGAGTGATGTTATGACAACTTTCTATTCAAAATAGCCTATGATTGTACTTTTGCACAAAGAGGCTTGTTTTAGTACTAACAAACTTACTTCTCTTTGCCTAATGTTGTTGTTTCTCATATGCTGGAATTTGATGATATTTTTCCCAAAGAACCCAGCAGTTTACTGCTTTTGGGGGGAATAAAACATCAGATTGACTTCATCCTATGCCATAAAACTGACGATGCAAACAACGTGGCAGAATTGTTCATCAGAAAGGTAGTATGCTTGTATGGCATGCCTCAAAGCATTATTTTAAATCAAGATACAAGGTTTTTGAGTTACTTCTAAAAGACTTTGTGGGGTAAGTTAGGTACTAAAATGTTATTCTCAACTACTTGCTATCCATAAAGAAATGTGCAAACCAAGATAGTTAATTGAACTCTTTCTACTTTGTTGCGTACTATTATTCAAATGAATTTGAAAATGTGGAAAGATTGTTTGCCACATGTAGAGTTGGCATACAATAAGAATATTCATTATGCTACTAGTTACTCTTCATTTGAAATTGTGTATGCTTTCAATTGTTTGACTCCTTTGGATTTGATGCCTTTCCCTATTGATGAGTATGCTAGCTAAAATGGTGAACCTAAGGTGGAAATAATGAGGAAGTTGCATGAGAAGGTGCAGCAACAAATTGCATAACCCTTTCAACTTTGTAACATGTCATTGGTGCTTCTTAAATGCTTAATGGATCCTTAGAAGCCCTTCATGCATCAACACTTCCATAAATCTCATCATTCCCCCTCTCTTCAAAAGGATTCATCCTTGAATTATCACTTATATCATAAGGAGAAAAATTAGTAACATTAAATGTTGCATTCACATTGTACTCACCAAGAAGGTTAACTTATAAACATTATATTTCCTTGTGCATATGCACCTAAACTTAATCATTAGGCTTAAACACTATCTTCTTTCACCCTTTATTGGCATGAGATGCATATTGCTTAGTTTGTTGTGCCATTTGTTATCGTACCTTCTTATGCAACTTTTTCATCATTTTAGCCTTATGTTCACCATCTAAGCTAGCATACTCATCAATAGGAAAAGGCATCAAATCCAAAGGAGTCGAAGAGTTAAAACCATACACAATTTCAAATGGAGAGGAACTAGCAGTAGAATGAACACTCTTATTATATACAAACTCTACATGCAACAAACAATCTTCCCATGTTTTCAAATTCATGCAAATAATAATATGTAACAAAGTACCTTGATTAGCCCATCTCTCTGTGAATGACAATAGTTGAGAACAATACTTTAGTATCTAACTTATCCCATAAAGTCTTTTAGTCTAACATAATGCTTTAAGGCATGCCATGTAAATGTATTACCTCTCTGAAGAACAATTTTGCCACATTGCTTATATCGTTAATTTTGACATAGGATGAAATGTGTCATCTATTAAAATCTATCAACAATAATAAATACAGAATCTCCACCCTTTTTTTATCACAACAACCTAAACACAAAGTTCATAGATAAATCAACTCAATGTTGGTTAAGTATGGATAAATGAGTGTAGAAGTTATAGGGTAAAACTCTAAATTTGGCTTGTTTGCATGTTATGCACTTCTTACACACACTCTCTACATCTTGTTTCATGTGTGGCCAAAAGAAATGCTTAACTAAGACATCTAGGGTTTTCTTAATTTCAAAATGACCTATTAGACCACCCTTATGAGCCTCACATACAAGTAGCTCTTGCAAGGAACCTATAAGCACACACAATCTATTCTTTCTAAACAAATAATCCTCATACCCATAAAATTTCTCAAAAGTCATTTTCTCACAAGTTTTGTAAACATTAGAAAAATTAGGATTATTAGCATATAAGTTTTTTAATGTACTTAAATCCCAATAATTTTGCATTCAAAATATAAACAAGGGCATACTTTCACGGTAATGCATTAGCCACCACATTCTCCTTCCTTTATTTATATTTAATGACATTAGGAAACATCTTAATGAATTTGACCCATTTGACATATATTTTGTTCAACTTCCCTTGACCTTTCAACTGTTTTAAGGATTCATGGTCGAAGGTATGGATGGCAAACTCCTTAGGCCAAAGATAATATTGTCATGTCTCCAAACCCACAAGGATGCATATATATCCTTATCATTAGTGGGATAATTAAGGGCTACTCCATGTAGTTTTTCACTAAGGTAGGCAATTGGTCACCTTTCCTGCATCAAAAAAGCTCTAATGTCAATACGTGAGTATCAAACTCAAGTTCAAAGTTTCAGCAATGTTATGTAAAAAAAAGTAAGGGTGTATAACTTAGTTTTTCTTTGATCAAATTAAAAACCTTGTCTCGATCACTACCCCACAAAAAGCCCATATTTTTTTAGCAACCTTAGTTAGGGGTACAACAATGGTGCTAAAGTCTTTAACAAAGTGTCTATAGAAACTAACTAAGCCATAGAAACTACACACTTCACTAACTAACTTAGGTGTTGGCTAGTAAAAAATTGCCTTAATCTTTTCGCTCATCAACCTCAATCCCCTTAGCATGACATAATTAGTGCAAAAGTAACATTTGTTGCAGTTAGCATACAATTTCTCATAACATAAAACACTTAGAATAGACTTTAATGATCAAGATGCTTAATTAGGTTATGGCTATTAATAAGATACATGATGGAGTTGATGCATGAAGGGCTTTTAAGGATCAATTAAGCATTCATAATAGGTCAATGACACATTTAAAGGCTAAAAAGATGAAAGAGGCATTAAATGTGTTGATTGAGGATAATTTAAGGCCTAACTAAGTAACAATATGACATGAAATTTTAGGATTAAAAAATGATTAAGGCTTTATTAATGATTGAAATGCTTAATAAGCAATGGTTAAATAATAAAATGAACTCCTAAGTAAGAGTTTGTTATAAAGTATGAGTTTATAATAAAATAAGAGTGTTTTTATATTTTAGTAGTATATCATTGTCTCTACTTTTAGGGTTAAGGTTGTTACTTAAATAGGCTTGATTTCATTGTTAAAAGATATAGATCATTGGTGAAAAAAAGTGAGAATTTTTTCTTTTGGTTCTTCATTGAACTTTGCAAACTTATCAAATTATTGTCTTGAGGCATTTTGACCTGATTTATCACTCCCAAATCCCTTCTTTTTGGAGTGTGACATCCATAACCTTTTTTATACCTTTGGTTCATGTTCCTTTGAACATTGGGTCTAGGTTTATACCTTAGGTTCATGTTCCTTTGAACATTGGGTCTAAGTTTAGACCTTAGACTTGTGTTCTTTTGAACATTGGGTCTAAGTTTATATCTTAGATTCATGTTCCTTTGAACTCTTTGGGGTTCACATCAACTTTAATGGATTCAGACTACCAAAGGTGCATTTAGTTGCTTTTCCTAATGAATATGATTGTTTTTGACAAAAATGTTAATTTCATTATTATTTTGTGTGATCGACTCCTTGCAACGAAAAGAGAAGCATTGTTAACAGCAAATGAAGTGATCGTGTCACCTTTCAAGCAATGAATCATTCAAACCATGCAAGAATATTTAATAAAGATTAATGACTCTTATGTTTTATGTATTCATGAAAGGAGTGTTGACATACTTATCATGTTGAATATAATATTTAGTGTAGACACAAAAGTTTATTTCATGATTATTTTGTGTGAATAATTTTGTACAACAAAAAGAGAAGTTTTGTTAGAAATAAATAAAGTGATGGTGTCATCTTTCAAGCAATTAACCATTTAAACCAAGTATAGAAAGCTAATCAAGATCAATGACTCATATATTTGATGCACACACGAAAGGAGTATTGATGTACTTATCACATTGAATATAATATTTGGTATAGGCATAAAAGTTTATTTTGTAATTATTTTGTGTGAATCAATCCTTGAACCAAAAGGAGAAGTCTTATTAGAAAGAAATCAATTGGAGGTGTCACCTTTCAAGCAAATAGTCAAACAATCCAAGTACGAAGAGCTAATCAATATCAATAACTTTTACATTCAATGGACTTCAATTGATTTAAACTACCAAAGGTGTATTTACTTGCTTTTTGCATTAAACCTAATGTTTGCAATTGACAAATAAGTCAATTTCACCATCATTTTTTGTGAACAACTCCTTAAAACAAAAGGAAAAGTGATGTTAGCAAGAAGTGAAGTGATAGTCTCATTTTTTAGAAATTGAACCAATCAAACCATGCAAGAATAGTTAATGAAGATTGATGACTCCTAAGGTTATAGTCTCATTTTTTAGGAATTGAACCAATCAAACCATGCAAGAATAGTTAATGAAGATTAATGACTCCTAAGGTTAATGCATTTGCATTTAAGACAAAGCATGGATTGTATGAATGGCTAGCCATGTCATTTGGCTTGTCTAATGCATTAAGTATTTTCATGTGATTGATGAATCATGTGCTTTGTAAGTTTATTTGTTGTGGTTTATTTTGATGACATTTTAATTTATAAGAGAATACTCTTATGTGGAGCACCTTAAGGAAGTGTTCAAAGTACTACAACAAGAGAAATTGTTTGCTAACTTAAAGAAGTGCCAATTTTGCCAAGATAAAGTCATCTTTCTCAGTTATATATTTGCAACATAGGGTTGAAGTTAATAAGGAGAAAGCATGCCATTAGGGTTTTCAAAGGTGAAGAGTTTCCATGGGCTAACATCCTTTTATAGCAAGTTTGTGAAAAATTTTAGCTTATCTTGCTCTTTGGCTAAGTGTATCAAGAAAGGTGGTGACTTTAGGTGGAATGAGGCTGCCCAAAAGTGTTTTGAGATGATTAAGGAGAGGTTGTGTTCAACACCTACTTAGTTCTTCCCAAAATTTTAAA
>JAIRCJ010000074.1:0-59543 GCA_020883675.1 Bruguiera gymnorhiza
GTCATCCACTAAATTGTATTTGTTACAATTAAGTCCTTTACATTTTTTTTGTGTTTTATCAAATTAAAATATTATGTTGGTCAAACCATTCGAAATTGAATGGTTTTAAAATTCTTAAAATATAAAAACATTGAATTATATTAATTTTTAGAATTTCAAGTCTTACAGGGAGAAATTCTTTGCTAATACTCGATCAATTTAATTTTGTAATTTTTTTAATTGTCTCCATAACCATAGTGCAATTAGCCATGATTTATATAATTTTAGTACACAAACTACTTAATTAAGAAAAGCAATGCAAACCCCTAAAGCTATATCTTGACCCAATATTAAAACTTGGGATTGGAATTCATAAATAGTCATCCACTAAATTGTATTTTCTACAATTAAGTCCTTTACATTTTTTTGTGTTTATTATCAAATTTAAATATTATGTTGGTCAAACCATTCAAAATCGAATGGTTTAAAAATTTCTTAAAATATAAAAACATTGAATGATATTAATTTTTAGAATTTTCAAGTCTTACAGGGAGAAATTCTTGCTTATATACTTGATTGAATTTAAATTTTGTAATTTTTTTAATTGTCTCCATAACCACAGTGCAATTAGCCATGATTTATATAATTTTATACACAAACTAGTTAATTAAGCAAAAGCAAATGCAATGGACTCTAATAAGAAAGTTAGTCCACTAACCCTAAAGCTATGCTTGACCAATATTAAAATTTGGGATTGGAATTTATAATAGTCATCCACTAAATTGTATTTTCTAAATTAAGTCCTTTACATTTTTTTGTGTTTTTATTATCAAATTTAAATATTATGTTGGTCAAACCATTTGAAATCGAATGGTTTAAAAATTTCTTAAAATATAAAACATTGAATGATATTAATTTTTAGAATTTTCAAGTCTTACAGGGAGAAATTTTTTGCTAATACTCGATTGAATTTAAATTTTGTAATTTTTTTAATTGTCTCCATAACCACAGTGCAATTAGCCATGATTTATATAATTTTAGTACACAAACTAGTTAATTAAGCAAAAGCAAATGCAAACGCCTAATAAGCTAGTATACCCTTGACCAATATTAAAACTTGGGATTGGAATTTATAATAGTTATTCACTAAATTGTATTTTCTATAATTAAGTCCTTTACATTTTTTGTGGTTTATTATCAAATTCAAATATTATGTTGGTCAAACCATTCGAGATCGAATGGTTTTAAAAATTTCTTAAATATAAAAACATTGAATGATATTAATTTTTAGAAATTTTCAAGTCTTACAGGGAGAAATTCTTTGCTAATAGTCGATTGAATTAAATTTTGTAATTTTTTTAATTGTCTTATAACGACAGTGCAATTGAGCCATGATTTATATAATTTTAGTACACAAACTAGTTAATTAAGCAAAGCAAATGCAATGGACTCTAATAAGAAGTTAGTCCATAACCCTAAAGTTATATGCTTGATCCAATATTAAAATTTGGGATTGGAATTTATAATTGTCATCCACTAAATTGTATTTTCTACAATTAAGTTCTTTACATTTTTTGTGTTTTATTATCATATTAAATATTATGCTGGTCAAGGCCATTCAAAGTCGAATGGTTTTAGAAAATTCCTTAAAATATAAAAACCTTGAATGGATATTAATTTTTAGAATTTTCAAGTTTTACAGGGAGAAATTCTTTGCTAATACTGGATTGAATTTAAATTTGTAATTTTTTAATTGTCTCCATAACCACAGTGCATTAGCCATGATTTATATAATTTTAGTACACAAACTTGTTAATTAAGGAAAAGCAAATGCAATGGACTTTAATAGAAGTTAGTCTACTAACCCCTAAAGCTATATGCTTGACCCAATATTAAAACTTGGGATTGGAATTTATAATAGTCATCCACTAAATTGTATTTTGTACAATTAAGTCCATTACTTTATCTGTGTTCAATTGACATATTCAACTATGATGTTGATTTCACCATTCAAAATGCAATGGCTTTAAAAATTATTTAAAAATAAAAACATTACATTATTTAAATTTTTAAAATTTTAAAAGTCTTAGGGAGAAATTCTTTGTTAATACTCAAGGGAATTTAAATTTAATAATTTTTTAATTGTCTCCAAAATCACAATGGAATTTGACATGATTTATATAATTTTAGTATACAAACATGGTTAATTAAACAAAAGCAAATGCAATAGACACTATTAAGAAGTTTTTCCACCAACCCCAAAAGCTATATGCTTGACCCAATATTAAAGCTTGGGATTGGAACTTGTAATAGTCATCCACTCAAGTGTATTTTGTACAATTGAGTGCATTAGTTTTACTTGTTTTCAATTAGCATATTCAAATATTATGTTGATTTCACCATTCAAAATGCAATGGCTTTAAAAATATTTTAAAAATAAAAACATTGCATTATTTTAATTTTTAGAATTTTAAAATCTACAAGGAGAAATTCTTCGTTAATACTCAAGTCAATTTAAATTTGGCAATTTTTTTAATTGTCTCCATTACAACAATGCAATTTGACATGATTTATATAATCTTAGTATGCAAACATGTTAATTAAATAAAAGCAAATGCAATGGACTTTCATAAAAAGTAGGTCCACTAAGCTTTAAAGTTATATGATTGATCCAACATTAAAGCTTGGGATTGGAATTCATAATAATCATCCACTAAAGTGTATTTTGTACATTTAAGTACATTACTTTTATTTGTGTTCAATTAACATATTAAAATATTATGTTGTTTTCACCATTCAAAATGGAATGGCTTTAAAAATTATTTAAAAAATACAAAAAAATTGCATCATTTTAATTTTTAGAATTTTAAAGTCTTACAGGGAGAAATTCTTCGTTAATAATCAAGTGAATTTAAATTTGATAATTTTTTTAATTGTCTCCATTACCACAAGGCAATTTGACATGATTTGTATAATTTTAGTATACAAACATGTTAATTATACAAAAGCAAATGCAATGGATTCTAATAAGAAATTAGTCCACTAAACTCTAAAGTTATATGCTTGACCCAACATTGAAGCTTAAGATTGGAATTCATAATAGTCATCCACTAAAGTGTATTTTGTACAATTGAGTCTATTACTTTTATTTGTGTTCAATTAACATATTCAAATATTACATTTATTTCACCATTCAAAATGCAACGGCTTTAAAAATCCTTTAAAAAATAAAAACATTGCATTTTTTTAATTTTTAGAATTTTAAAGTTTTAGGGAGAAATTCTTCGCTAATAGTCAAGGGAATTGAAATTTAGTAATTTTTCTAATCTCCATAACAACAATGCAATTTGACATGATTTATATAATTTTAGTATACAAACATGTTAATCAAACAAAAGCAAATGCAATAGACTCTAATAAGAAGTTAGTCCACTAAGCTCTAAAACTATATGCTTGACCTAAGATTGAAGCTTGGGTTTGGAATTCATAATTTTCATCTACTAAAGTGTATTTTGTACAATTGACTCCATTACTTTTATTTGTATTCAATTAACATATTTTAATATTACATTTATTGCACCATTCAAATTGCAATGGCTTTAAAAATTATTTAGAAAATAAAAACATTGCATTATTTTAATTTTTCAAATTTTAAAGTCTTAAAAGGAGAAATTCTTAGTTAATACTTAAGTGAATTTAAATTTGGTAATTTTTTTAATTGTCTCCATTACCACAATTCAATTTGACATGATTTATACAATTTTAGTAGACAAACATGTTAATTAAACAAAAGCAAATGCAATGAACTTTAATAAGAAGTTTGTCCACCAAACCCAAAAGCTATATGCTTGACCCAATATTAAAGCTTGGGATTGGAATTTGTAATAGTCATCCACTAAAGTGCATTTTGTATAATTAAGTGCATTACTTTTATTTGTGTTCAATTAGCAAATTCAAATATTATGTTGATTTCACCATTCAAAATGCAATGGCTTTAAAAATTATTTAAAAAATAAAAACATTGCATCATTTTAATTTTTAGAATTTTAAAGCCTTACAAAGAGAAATTCTTCATTAATACTCAAGTGAATTTAAATTTAGCAATTTTTTTAATTGTCTCCATTACCACAATACAATTTGACATGATTTATATAATTTTAGTGTACAAACATGTTAATTAAACAAAAGCAAATGCAATGGACTCTAATAAGAAGTTTGTCCACCAACCCCAAAAGCTATATGCTTGACCCAATATTAAAGCTTGGGATTGGAACTTGTAATAGTCATCTACTAAAGTGCATTTTGTACAATTGAGTGCATTACTTTTATTTGTGTTAAATTAGCATATTCAAATATTATATTGATTTCACCATTCAAAATGTAATGGCTTTAAAAATTCTTTAAAAAAATAAAAACATTGCATCATTTATTTTTTAGAATTTTAAAGTCTTACAGGGAGAAATTCTTCGTTAATACTCAAGTGAATTTAAATTTGACAATTTTTTTAATTGTCTCCATTGTCACAATGCAATTTGACATGATTTATATAATCTTAGTATACAAACATGTTAGTTAAATAAAAGCGAATACAATGGGCTCTAATAAGAAGTTGGCCCATTACACTCTAAAGCTATATGCTTGACCCAACATTAAAACTTGTGATTTGAATTTATAATAGTCAGCCCCTAAAGTGTAGTTTGTACAATTAAGTCCATTACTTTTATTTGTGTTCAATTAACATATTCAAATATTATGTTTATTTTACCATTCAAAATGCAATGGCTTTAAAAATTCTTTAAAAAAAATAAAAACATTGCATTATTTTAATTCTCAGAATTTTAAAGTCTTAGGGAAAAATTCTTTGCTAATACTTAAGTGAATTTAAACTTAGTAATTTTTTTAATTGTCTCCGTAACAACAATGCAATTTGACATGATTTATATAATTTTAATATACAAACAAGTTAATTAAACAAAAGCAAATGCAATGGACTCTCATAAGAAGTTAATCCACTAAGCTTTAAAGTTATATGCTTGACCCAAGATCGAAGCTTGGGATTAGAATTCGTAATAGTCATATACTAAATTGTATTTTGTAAAATTGAGTCCATTACTTTTATTTATGTTCAATTAACATATTTAAATATTATGTTGATTTCACCATTCAAAATGTAATGGTTTTAAAAATTATTTAGAAAATAAAAACATTGCATTATTTTAATTTTTAGAATTTTAAAGTTTTACAGGGAGAAATTCTTCATTAATTCTCAAGTGAATTTAAATTTAGTAATTTTTTTAATCTCTATAACAATAATGCAATTTGACATGATTTATATAATTTTAGTATACAAGTATGTTAATTAAACAAAAGCAAATGCAATGGACTCTAATAAGAAATTAGTCCACTAAGCTCTAAAGTTATATGCTTGACCTAACATTAAAACTAGGGATTGGAATTTATAATAGTCATCCACTAAAGTGTATTTTGTACAATTGAGTCGATTACTTTTATTTGTGTTCAATTATTATATTCAAATATTACGTTTATTTCATCATTCATTATGCAATGGTTTTAAAAAAATTTTAACAAATAAAAACATTGCATTATTTTAATTTTTAGAATTTTAAAGTCTTAGGGAGAAATTTTTCATTAATGCTTAAGTGAATTTAAATTTTGTACCTTTTTTATTTGTTTCCATTACCACAATGCAATTTGCATGAGTTATATAATTTTAGTATGCAAGCATGTTAATTAAATAAAAACGAGTGCAATAAACTCTAATAAGAAGTTAGTTTACTATGCTCTAGAGCTATATGGTTCACCTAACATTGATGCTTGGGATTGGAATTTATAATAGTTATCCACTAAAGTGTATTTTATAGAATTAAGTCCATTGCTTTTATTTTGGTAAATTAACATATTCAAATATTAGGTTTGTCTCACCATTGAAAATGCAATGGAATTAAAAATTATTTAAAAAATAAAAACATTGCATTATGTTAATTTTTGGAATTTCAAAGTCTTATCGGAGAAATTCTTCGTTAATACTAAAGTGAATTTAAATGTTGTAATTTTTTTAATTGTCTTCATTACAACAATACAATTTGACATGATTTATATAATTTTAATATACAAACATGTCAATTAAATAAAAATGAATGCAATGAACTTTAATAAGAAGTTAGCCCACTACGCTTTATAGCTATATGCTTCACCCAACATTGAAGTTTAGGATTGTAATTTATAATACTCATCCACTAAAGTGTATGTTGTTCCCACAGCCTTGTATGAGTTGTAATTGTTGTCAACTAGGGTTAAGTGTGCAAGAAAGTAAAGCCACATGGAAGGGCAAGATAGTAAATCTGCCGTGTAAGGGCAAGAACGTAAATCCAGCACGTAAGCCTTATTAGGGTTTCATGGAAGAGAGTATATAAAGGCCTTGGAAGACAAAACTAGGGCAGAGGGCCAACACAATTGAAAAAACAGCAACCCTACAACAACCGGCCAAAAAGGAAGAGAGAGCAGAACGGCAAGAGATCAAAAACGACACCACTGGGAGAGCAAACCAGAAACGTCACCACCAGGAGAGCAAACCAGAACGTGCGACCTCCTGCAAGCAAACCAGAAATGCCTCCTGCAAGCAAACCAGAAACACATCCCGCAAGCAAACCAGAAACGCCTCCTGCAAGCAAACCAAAAACACATCCTGCAAGCAAACCAGAAACGCACAACCAGCAAGAGGAGAAATAAGAAACAGACCACCCGGAAGAGAAGACAGCAGACCTGGTATCCGTGAGACCACCCGGAAGAGAAGACAGCAGACCTGGTATCCGTGAGACCACCCGGAAGAGAAGATAGCAGACTAGAAGCGTGAGGCAGGCCGAGAGATGTGAACCAGAAAAACCAGTAGCGTGAGGCAGGCTAAGAGACGTGAAACAGCAGACTAGAAGCGTGAGACCAGAACGTGCAACGGTGTGACTGATCAGAAGCGTGGGGCAGGCCGTGAGACGTGAAACGGCAGACCAGAAGCTTGAGTGCAAGCTGTGAAACCATGAGACGGTGAAAGCAGGAGTTGTGTGAAACAACCTAGAGAAGGAATTCGGCGAAGCATCGGAAAGAACTCAACGTATTTCCAGATTTCTTCAAGAGAGGTTAGAGAGCGTTGTGGTGAACTTCTAAGGGGTAGTGGAGCAGCCTTTCAATTCAACAGAGGCAAGACAAGCTAGAAGAGGGGTAGACACAGTAAGTGACACTCTTTGTATTGTACTTGCTTAGTAATTGCAATAGTGAAAGGAGCAGAAGATTAAGACATCCATTGTAACTGGAATTCTCAAGTATAGTGGATAGTCTCAGTAAGGGAGAGTCCCTATCACCGTGGATGTACGTCACGTTGACAGAATCACGTAAATCTCGTGTGTCCTTAATTTGCTTTATGTTCTGTGTTTTGAATTGAGTTGTGAACGCAGCTAAAGTATCAGCCAACCCATAACCTAATGAAGACCTAAACAAGAACATCCGAATTGTCTATTAGGCAAGGTGTCTGAAAGGTGACTTTGGGGACTATTGTGATTAGTAGGTAGCAATAGATCTACCTTAGTCGAATATGAGAAAGAGTTCGCTTTTAAGAAGAGATTGAAGTTGTTCACTTTCCTACGAATTGCGAATTGTGGTGATACTGATTCACCCCCCCTCTCAGTATCACAAACTAATAGATCATAGGGTGAAGTTGGGAACTTCAGTGTATTTCATTCAATTGAGTCTATTACTTTTATTTGTGTTCAATTAACATATTCAACTATTACGTTTATTTCATATTCAAAATGCAATGATTTTAAAATTATTTTAAAAATAAATAATGGCATTATTGTTATTTTTAGAATTTTAAAGTCTTAGGGAGAAATTTTTCGTTAATGCTCAAGTGAATTTAAATTTTGTAATTTTTTTAATTGTCTCTATAACCACAATGCAATTTGACATGATTTATATAATTTTTGTATACAAACATGTTAATTAAGTAAAAGTAAATGCAATGGATTCTAATAAAAAGTAAGTTCCCTACATTCTATAGCTATATACTTGACCCAACATTAAAACTTTGGATTGGAATTTATAATAGTCATCCACTAAAATGTATTTTGTAGAATTGAGTCCATTACTTTTATTTGTGTTCAATTGACATATTTAAATATTACGTTTTCATCATTCAAAATGAAATGGCATTAAAAATTTTTTAAAAAATAAAAATATTGCATTATTTTAATTTATAGAAGGAGAAATTTTACATTAATAATCAAGTGAAAGTATATTCTGTAATTTTTTTAATTGTGTCCATTACCACAATGCAATTTCACATGATTTATATAATTTTAGCATACAAACATGTTAATTAAATACAAGCAAATGTAATGGACTTTAATAAGAAGTTATCCCACTATGCTCTAGAGTTATATGCTTGATACAACATTGAAACATGGGATTGGAATTTATAATAGTCATCCACTAAAGTGTCTTTTGCATAATTGAGTCGCTTACTTTTATTTGTATTCAATTAACATGTTCAAATATTACATTTATCTCACCATTCAAAATGCAATGGTATTAAGAATTTTTTAAAAACTAAAAACATTACATTATTTTAATTTTTAGAATTTTAATATCTTACAAGGAGAATTTCTTCATTAATACTCAGGTAAATTTAAATTTGGTAATTTTTTTAATTGTCTCCATTACCACAATGCAATTTGACATGATTTATATAATTTTATTATGCAAACATGTTCATTAGATAAAAGTGAAACTCTAATAAGAAGTTAGTCCATTACACTCTAGAGTTATATGCTTGACCTAACATTGAAGTTTGGCATTGGAATTTATAATAGTCATCTGCTAAGTTGTATTTTGTACAATTGAGTCCCTTACTTTTATTTTTGTTCAATTAAAATATTCAAAAATTATGTTGATCTCACCATTGAAAATGCAATGGTAATAAAAATTATTAAAAATATAAAAACATTGCATTATTTTAATTATTAGAATTTTGAACTCTTATATGAAGATATTCTTGGTTAATACTCAAGTGAATTTAAATTTGTTAATTATTTTAATTGTCTACATTACCACAGTGCAATTTGACATGATTAATATAATTTTATTATACAAACATGTTAATTAAACAAAAGCGAATGCAATGGACTCCCATAACAAGTTAGTTCACTACGCACTAGACCTATATGCTTAACCCAACATTGAAATTTGGGATTGGAATTTATAACAGTCATCCACTAAAGTTTATTTTATATATTTGAGTCCATTGGTTTTATTTTGACAAATTAACATATTCAAATATTAGGTTTATCTCACCACTGAAAATGCAATGGTATTAAAATCTTTTTAAAAAATAAAAAAATTGCATTATTTAAATTTTTAGAATTTTAAAATTTTACGGGGAGAAATTTTTCGTTAATACTTAAGTGAATTTAAATTTTGTAATTTTTTTAAGTGTCTCCATTACCATAATGCAATTTGACATGATTTATATAATTTTAGTATACAAACATGTTAATTAAATAAAAGCGAATGCAATGGACTCTAATAAGAAGTTAGTCCACTACGCTCTAGAGCTACATGCTTGACCCAATATTGAAACTTGGGATTGGAATTTATAATAATCATTCACTAAAGTGTGTTTTGTACAATTGAGTCTATTACTTTTATTTGTGTTCAATTTACATATTCAAATATTATATTTATCTCACCATTCAAAATGCAATGGCATAAAGAATTTTTTAAAAAAATAAAAACATTGCATTATTTTAATTTTTAGAATTTTAATATCCTACAATGAGAAATTCTTCGTTAATATTCAAGTGAATTTAAATTTGGTAATTTTTTTAATTGTCTCCATTACCACAATGCAATTTGACATGATTTATATAATGTTAGTATGCAAACATGTTAATTAGATAAAAGTGAAGGCAATGGACTATAATAAGAAGTTAGTCTATTATGCTCTAGAGCTATATGCTTGACCTAACATTGAAACTTGAGATTAGAATTTATAATATTTATCCACTAAAATGTGTTTTATACAATTGAGTCTGTTGCTTTCATTTTGGTAAATTAACATATTCAAATATTAGGTTTCTCTCACCATTGAAAAAGAAATGGAATTAAAAATTATATAAAAAATAAAAGCATTGCATTATTTTAATTTTTAGAATTTTAAAATCTTACAGGGAGAAATTCTTCGCTAAAACTCAAGTGAATGTAAATTCTGTAATTTTATTAATTTTCTCCATTTCCATAATGCAATTTGACATGATTTACAAAATTTTAGTATACAAACATGTTAATTAAACAAAAGCGAATGCAACGGAACCTAGAGTTATATGCTTGACTCATCATTGAAGATTAGGATTGAAATTTATAATAGTCAGGTACTAAAGATTATTTTATACAATTGAGTCCGTTGGTTTTATTTTGGCAAATTAACATATACAAATATTAGGTTTATCTCACCACTGAAAATGAAATGGAATTAAAAATTATTTAAAAATAAAAATATTGCATTATTTTAATTTTTACAATTTGAAAGTATTATTGAGAGAAATTCTTCATTAATACTCAAGTGAATTTGAAAGTATTATTGGTAATTTTTTTAATTGTCCCCATTTTCACATTGCAATTTGACATGATTTATATAATTTTAGTATAAAAACATGTCAATTAAATAAAATTGAATGCAATGGGCTCTAATAAGAAGTTAGTCCACTATGCTCTACAGTTATATGCTTGACCCAACCTTGACGCTTGGAATTGGAATTTATAATAATCATCCACAAGGTGTATTTTATACTATTGAGTCCATCGCTTTTATTTTGGCAAATTAACATATTTAAAGATTAGGTTTATCTTACCATTGAGAATGCAATGGAATTAAAAATTATTTAAAAAATAGAAACATTGCATTATTTAATTTTTATAATTTTAAAGTCTTATAGGGACAAATTTTACATTCATACTCAAGTGAATGTAAATTCTGTAATTTTTTAATTCTCTCCTTTACCATAATGCAATTTGACATGATTTATATCATTTTAGTATACAAGCATGTTAATTAAATAAAAGCAAATGTAATGGACTCTAATAAGAAGATAGCCCACTACACTCTAGAGCTATATACTTGACCTAACATTGAAATATGAGATTGCAATTTATAATAGTCATCCACTAAAGTGTATTTTGTACAATTGAGTCCATTACTTTTATTTGTGTTTAATTAGCATATTCAAATATTATCTCACCATTGAAAATGCCATGGTATTAAGAATTTTTAAAAAAAATAAAAACATTGTATTATTTTAATTTTTAGAATTTTAAAGTCTTATAAGGAAAAATTATTCACTAATAATCAAGTGAATTTAAATTTTGTAATTTTTTTAATTGTGTCCATAACCACAATGCAATTTGACATGATTTATATAATTTTCGTATCCAAACATGTTAATTAAATAAAAGTAAATGCAATGAACTCTAATAAGAAATTAGCCCACCATGCTCTAAAGTTATATATTTGACCTAACATTGAAACATGAGATCAGAATTTATAATAGTCATCCACTAAAGTGTATTTTGCACAATCGAGTCCATTGCATTTATTTGTGGTCAATTAAAATATTTACATATTACGTTTATCTCACCATTCAAAATGCAATGGTATTAAGACTTCTTTAAAAAATAAAAACATTGTATTATTTTAATTTTTAGAATTTTAAAATATTAGAGGGGGAAATTCTTCGTTAATACTAAGTGAATTTAAATTTGGTAATTTTTTAATTATCTCCATTACCACAATGCAATGGAATTAAAAATTATTTAAAAAATAAAAACATTGCGTTATTTTAATTTTTAAAATTTTAAAGTCTTATAGGGAGAAATTTTACATTCATACTCAAGTGAATATAAATTCTATAATTTTTTTAATTGTCTCCATTATCGTAATGCAATTTGACATGATTTATATAATTTTCATATGCAAACATGTTAATTAAATAAAAGCGAATGTGATAGATCCTAATAAAAAGTTAGCCCACTATTCTCTAGAGTTGTATAATTGATTAAACATTGAAACACGAGATTGGAATTTATAATAATCATCC
The DNA here is from genome assembly GCA_020883675.1 of Bruguiera gymnorhiza. NCBI lineage: Eukaryota > Viridiplantae > Streptophyta > Magnoliopsida > Malpighiales > Rhizophoraceae > Bruguiera > Bruguiera gymnorhiza. The sequence continues at coordinate 12,138 of JAIRCJ010000074.1, forward strand.
ACTAAAGTGTATTTTATACAACTGAGTCTATTGCTTTTATTTTGGTAATTTAACATCTTCAAATATTATGTTTATCTCACCATTGAAAATGCAATGGTATTAAAAATTATTTAAAAAATAAAAGCACTACATTATTTCAAATTTTAGAATTCAATTGTTTAACCGGGAGAAATTCTTCATTAACAGTCAAGTGAATTTAAATTTTGTAATTATTTTAATTGTCTCCATTACCACAATGCAAGTTGACATGATTCATATAATTTTAGTATACAAACATGTTGATTAAATAAAAGTGAATGCAATGGAAGTCTAATAAGAAATTAGTCCACTATGCTCTAGAGCTATATATTTGACCCAACATTGAAACATGAGATTGGAATTTATAATAGTCATCCATTAAAGTGTATTTCGTACAATGAAGTCCATTACATGTATTTGTGGTCAATTAACATATTCACATATTACGTTTATCTCACCATTCAAAATGCAATAGTATTAAGACTTTTTTAAAAAAAATAAAACCTTGCATTATTTTCATTTTTAGAATTTTAAAGTCTTAGAGGGAGAAATTCTTCGTTAATACTCAAGTGAATTTAAATTTGGTAATTTTTTTAATTATCTCCATTACCATAATGTTATTTGACATGATTTATATAATTTTAATATACAAACATGTTAATTAAATAAAAGCAAATGTAATGGACACTAATAAAAAGTTAGCCCACTACGCTTTAGAGCTTATGCTTGACCTAACATTGATACTTGGGATTGGAATTTGTAATAGTCATCTGCTAAAGTTTATTTTGTACAATTGAGTCCATTACTTTTATTTGTGTTCAATTAACATATTTAAATATTATATTTATCTCACCATTAAAAATGCAGTGGAATTAAGAATTTTTTAAAAAATAAAAACCTTGCATTATTTTGATGTTTAGAATTTTAATATCTTACAGGGAAAAATTATTCGTTAATACTCAAGTGAATGTAAATTTGGTAATTTTTTTAATTGTCTCCATTACCACAATGCAATTTGACATGATTCATATAATTTTAATATACAAACATGTTAATTAAATAAAAGCAAATGCAATGGACTCAAATAAGAAGTTAACCCACTACGTTTTAGAGCTATATGCTTGACACAACTTTAAAGCTAGGCATTGGAATTTATAATAGTTATCCACTAAGGTGTATTTTATACTATTGAGACCATTGCTTTTAGTTTGGCAAATTAACAAATTCAAATATTAGATTTATCTCACCATTAAAAATGCAATGGAATTAAAAATTATTTAAAAAATAAAAACATTGCATTATTTTAATTTTTAGAATTTTAAAATCTTACAGGGAGAAATTTTATGCTAATACTCAAGTGAATATAAATTCTGTAATTTTTTTAATTGTCTCCATTATCGTAATGCAATTTGACATGATTTCTATAATTTTCATATAGAAACATGTTAATTAAATAAAAGCAAATGCAATGGAGCCTAATAAGAAGTTAGCCCACTATACTATAGAGCTGTATGCTTGATCAAATATTAAAACACTAGTTTGGATTTTATAATAATCATCCACTAAAGTGTATTTTATACAACTAAGTCTATTGCTTTTATTTTGGTAATTTAACATATTCAAATATTATGTTTATCTCACTATTGAAAATGCAATGGTATTAAAAATTATTTAAAAAAATAAAAGCATTGCACTATTTTAATTTTTAGAATTCGAATGTTTTACCAGGAGAAATTCTTCATTAGCAGTCAAGTTAATTTAAATTTTTCAATTTTTTTAATTGTTTCCATTATCACAATGCAAGTTGACATGATTTATATAATTTTAGTATGCAAACATGTTAATTAAATAAAAGCAAATGCAATGGGCTCTAATAAGAAGTTAGTCCACAACACTCCACAGCTATATATTTGACCCAAAATTGAAATATGGGATTGGAATTTATAATAGTCATCCACTAAAGTGTATTTTGTACAATCGAGTCCATTGCATTTAATTGTGGTCAATTAATATATTCACATATTACGTTTATCTCATCATTCAAAATGCAATGTTATTAAGACTTTTTTAAAAAATAAAAACATTGCATTATTTTAATTTTTAGAATTTTAAAGTATTAGAAAGAGAAATTCCTCGTTAATACTTAAGTGAATTTAAATTTGGTAATTTTTTTAATTGTCTCCATTACCACAATGCAATTTGACATGATTTATATAATTTTAGTATACAAACATGTGAATTAAATAAAAGCGAATACAATTGACTCTAATAAGAAGTTAGCCCCACTACGCTTTGGAGCTATATGTTTGACACAACATTCAACCTCGAGATTGGAATTTATAATAGTCATCTACTAAAGTTTATTTTGTACAATTGAGTCCATTACTTTTATTTGTGTCCAATTAACATATTCAAATATTACGTTTATCTCACCATTAAAAATGAAATGGTATTCAGAATTTTTTAATAAATTTGGTAATTTTTTTAATTGTCTCCATTACCACAATGCAAGTTGACATGATTTATATAATTTTAATATACAAACATGTTGATTAAATAAAAGCAAATGCAATGGAGTCTAATAAGAAGTTAGTCCACTACGCTCTAGAGCTATATATTTGACCTAACATTGAAACATGGGATTGGAATTTATAATAGTCATCCACTATAGTGTATGTTGTACAATTGAGTCCATTGCATGTATTTGTGGTCAATTAACATATTCACATATTATGTTTATCTAACCATTCAAAATGAAATGGTATTAAGACTTTTTTAAAAAATAAAAACATTGCATTATTTTCTTTTTTAGAATTTTAAAGTCTTGGAGGGAGAAATTCTTCGTTAATACTCAAGTGAATTTAAATTTGGTATTACCACAATGCAATTTGACATGATTTATACAATTGTAGTATACAAACATGTTAATTAAATAAAAGTGAATGCAATGGACTCTAATAAAAAGTTAACCCACTACGCTCTAGAGCTTATGTTTGACCCAACATTGAAACTTGGGATTGGAATTTATAATAGTCATCCGCTAAAGTTTATTTTGCACAATTGAGTCCGTTACTTTTATTTGTGTTTAATTAATATATTTAAATATTAGGTTTATCTCACCATTAAAAATGCAATGGGATTAAGAATTTTTTAAAAAATAAAAACCTTGCATTTTTTTGATGTTTAGAATTTTAATATCTTACAGGGAAAAATTCTTCGTTAATACTCAAGTGAATGTAAATTTGGTAATTTTTTTAATTGTCTCCATTACCACAATGCAATTTGACATGATTTATATAATTTTAATATAAAAACATATTAATTAAATAAAAGCGAACGTAATGGACTCAAATAAGAAGTTAACCCACTACACTTTAAAGCTATATGCTTGACACAACATTGAAACTCGAGATTGGAATTTATAATAGTTATCCACTACGGTGTATTTTACACTATTGAGGCCATTGCTTTTAGTTTGGCAAATTAACAAATTCAAATATTTGATTTGTCTCACCATTAAAAATGCAATGGAATTAAAAATTATTTAAAAAATAAAAACATTGCGTTATTTTAACTTTTAAAATTTTAAAGTTTTAGAGGGAGAAATTTTACATTAATACTCAAGTGAATCTAAATTCTGTAATTTTTTAATTGTCTCCATTATCGTAATGCAATTTGACATGATTTTTATAATTTTTGTATAAAAACATGTTAATTAAATAAAAGCGAATGCAATTGACCCTAATAAGAAGTTAGCGCACTACGCTCTAGCGTTGTATGCTTGATCAAATGTTGAAACGCAAGATTAGAATTTATTATAATCATCCACTAATGTGTATTTTATACAATTGAGTCTATTGCTTTTGTTTTGGTAAATTAACATATTCAAATATTATGTTTATCTCACCATTGAAAATGCAATGGTATTAAAAATTATTTAAAAAATAAAAGTATTGCATTATTTTAATTTTTAGAATTCAAATGTTTTACCAGGAGAAATTTTTCATTAACAGTCAAGTGAATTTAAATTTTGTAATTTTTTTAATTGTCTCTATTACCACAATGCAAGTTGACATGATTTATATAATTTTAGTATACAAACATGTTCATTAAATAAAAGCGAATGCAATGGACTCTAATAAGAGGTTAGTCCACAACACTCTAAAGCTATATATTTGACCTAACATTGAAACATGGGATCGGAATTTACAGTAGTCATTTACTAAGTGCATTTTGTACAATTGTGTCCATTGCATTTATTCGTGGTCAATTAACATATTCACATATTACGTTTATCTTACCATTCAAAATGCAATGGTATTAAGACTTTTTTAAAAAATAAAAACATTGCATTATTTTAATTTTCAGAATTTTAAAGTATTAGAGAGAGAAATTCTTCGTTAATACTCAAGTGAATTTAAATTTGGTAATTTTTTTAATTGTCTCCATTACCATAATTCTATTTGACATTATTTATATAATTTTAATATACAAACATGTTAATTAAATACAAGCGAACACAATGGACTCTTATAAGAAGTTAGCCCACTATGCTCTAGAGCTATATGCTTGACACAACATTAAAGTTCGGGAATTGGAATTTATAATAGTTCTCCACTAAGGTGTATTTTATACTATTGAGACCATTGCTTTTTGTCTGGCAAATTAACAAATTCGAATATTAGATTTATCTCACCATTGAAAATGCAATGGAATTAAAAATTATTTAAAAACTAAAAACATTGCGTTATTTTAATTTTTAGAATTCTAAAGTCTTATAGGGAGAAATTTTACGTTAATACTCAAGTGAATATAAATTCTGTAATTTTTTTAATTGACTTCATTATCACAATGCAATTTGACATGATTTATATAATATTCGTATACAAACATGTTAATTAAATAAGAGCAAATGCAATGAACCCTAATAAGAAGTTAGCCCACTATGCTCTAGAGCTATATGATTGATCAAACATTGAAACACAAGATTGGAATTTATTATAATCATCCACTAAAGTGTATTTTATGCAATTGAGTCTATTGCTTTTATTTTGGTAAATTAACATATTCAAATATTATGTTTATCTCTCCATTGAAAATTACAATGGTATTAAAAATTATTTAAAAAATAAAAGCACTGCTTTATTTTAATTTTTAGAATTCAAATGTTTTACGAGGAGAAATTCTTCATTAACAGTCAAATGAATTTAAATTTTGTAATTTTTTTAATTGTCTCCATTACCACAATGTAAGTTGACATGATTTATATAATTTTAGTATAAAAACATATGAATTAAATAAAAGCGCATGCAATGGACTCTAATAAAAAGTTAGTCCACAACACTCTAGATTGGAATTTATAATAATCATCCACTAAAGTGTATTTTGTACAATCGAGTTCATTGCATTTAATTGTGGTCAATTAACATATTCACATATTACGTTTATCTCACCATTCAAAATGCAATGTTATTAAGACTTTTTTTATTAAGACTTTTTTAAAAAATAAAAACATTGCATTATTTTAATTTTTAGAATTTTAAAGTCTTAGAGGGAGAAATTCTTTTTAATACTCAAGTGAATTTAAATTTGGTAATTTTTTTAATTGTCTCCATTACCATAATTCAATTTGACATGAGTTATATAATTTTAGTATGCAAACATGTTAATTAAATAAAAGCGAAAGCAATGGACTCCAACAAGAAGTTAGTCCACTAAGCTGTCGAGCTATATGGTTGACCCAACATTGAAGCTTAGGATTGGAATTTATAATAGTGATACATTAAAGTGTATTTTATGCAATTAAGTCCCTTACTTTTATTTGTGTTCAATTAACATATTCCAATATTATGTTTGTCTCACCATTCAAAATGCAATGGTATGAAAATTTTTTTAGAAAATAAAAACTCAAGTGAATTTTAAAGTCTTATAAAGAGAAATTTTATGTTAATACTCAAGTGAATGTAAATTCTGTAATTTTTTTAATTGTCTCCATTACCACAATGTAATTTGACATAATTTGTATAATTTTGGTATATAAATATGTTGATTAAATAAAAACGAATGCAATAGAATCTAATAAGAAGTTAGCCCATAATGCTCTAAAGCTATATGCTTGACCCAACATTAAAACATGAGATTGGAATTTATAATAGTCATCCATGAAAGTGTATTTTGTACAATTGAGTCCATTACCTTTATTTGTGTTCAATTAACATATTCACATATTATGTTTATCTCACCATTCAAAATGCAATGGTATTAAGAATTTTTTAAAAAATTAAAACATTGCATTATTTACATTTTTAGAATTTTAATATCATGTGAATTTAAATTTGGTAATTTTTTAATTGTCTCCATTACCACAATGTGATTTATATAATTTTAGTATGCAAACATGTCAATTAAATAAAAGTAAAAGCAATAGACTTTAATAAAAAGTTAGCCCACTACACTCTAACGCTATATGCATGACCCACCATTGATGCTTGTGATTAGAATTTATAATAGTCATCCATTAAGGTGTATTTTATACTATTGAGTCCATTTCTTTTATTTTAGCAAATTAACATATTTAATTATTAGGTTTATCTGACCATTGAAAATGCAATGGAATTAAAAATTATTTAAAAAATTTTACATTAATACTCAAGTGAATGTAAATTCTATAATTTTTTTAATTGTCTCCATTATCACAATGCAATTTGACATGATTTATATAATTTTACTATAAAAACGTGTTAATGAAATAAAAGCAAATGCAATGGACTTTAATAAGAAGTTAGTCCACTACGCTCTAGAGTTATATGCTTGACCCAAGATTGCAACATGAGATTGGAATTTATAATAGTCATCCACTAAAGTGTATTTTGTACAATTAAGTCCATTACTTTTATTTGTGCTCAATTAACATATTCAAATATTATGTTCATCTCACCATTCAAAATGCAATGGTATTAAGAATTTTTCAAAAAATAAAAACTTTGCATTATTTTAATTTTTAGAATTTTAATATCTTGCAAGGAGAAATTCTTCGTTAATACTCAAGTGAATTTAATTTTGGATATTTTTTTAATTGTATCCATTACCATAATGGAATTTGACATGATTTATATAATCTTTGTATGCAAATATGTTAATTAAATAAGAGCAAATGCATTGGACTCTAATTAGAAGTGAGTTCACTACGCTCTAAAGCTATTTGCTTGACCTAACATTGAAGCTTGAGATTGCAATTTATAATAGTCATCCACTAAAGTGTATTTTATACAATTGAGTCCATTGCTTTTATTTTGGTGGATTAACAATTTCAAATTTTAGATTTCTCTCACCATTGAAAATGCAATGGAATGAAAAATTATTTAAAAAATAAAAACTTTGCATTATTTTAATTTTTATAATTTTAAAGACTTATAGGGAGAAATTCTTCATTAATACTATTGTGAATTTAAATTTTGTAATTTTTTTAACTGTCTCCATTACCACAATGCAATTTGACATGATTTATATAATTTTATTATAAAAACGTGTTAATGAAATAAAAGCAAATGCAATGAACTTTAATAAGAAGTTAGTCCACTACGCTCTAGAGTTATATGCTTGACCCAACATTGAAACTTGTAAGTACAATTTATAGTAGTCATCCCATAAAATGTATTTTATACATTTAAGTCCATTGCTTTTATTTTGGTAAATTAACATATTCAAATATAAGGTTTCTCTCACCGTTGAAAATAAAATAGTATTAAAAATTATTAAAAAAATAATAGCATTGCATTATTTTAATTTTTATAATTTTAAAGTCTTACAGGGAGAAATTCTTCGTTAATACTCAAGTGAATTTAAATTTTGTAATTTTTTAAGTTGTCTCCATTACCACAATGCAATTTGACATGATTTATATAATTTTAGTATACAAACATGTTAATTGAACAAAAACGAATGCAATGGACTCTAATAAAAAATTAGTCCACTACTTTCTAGAGTTATATGCTTGACCCAAGATTGAAACTTGAGATTGCAATTTATAATAGTCATCTACTAAAGTGTATTTTATACAATTGAGTCCATTGCTTTTATTTTAGTGAATTAACATTTTCAAATTTTAGGTTTATCTTAACAGTGAAAATTCAATTGAATTAAAAATTATTTAAAAAATAAAAACACCGTATTATTTTAATTTTTAGAATTTTAATGTCTTACAAGGAAAAATTCTTCATTAATACTATTATGAATTAAAATTTTGTTATTTTTTTAACTTTTTGCATTACCACAATGCAATTTCACATGATTTATATAATTTCAGTATACAAACATTTTAATTAAATAAAAGCAAATGAAATGGACTTTAATAAGAAGTTAGCCCACTACGCTCTAGAGCTATATGCTTGATCCAACATTGAAGCTTGAGATTGCAATTTATAATAGTCATCCCCTAAAGTGTATTTTATACATTGGACTCCATTGCTTTTATTTTGGTAAATTAACATATTCAAATATTAGGTTTATCTCACTGTTGAAAATGCAATGGTATTAAAAATTATTTAAAAAATAAAAGCATTGCATTATTTTAATTTTTAAAATTTTAATATCTTAGTGGGAGAAATTTTTCGTTAGTACTCACGTCAATTGAAATTCTATAATTTTTTTAATTGTCTCTATTACCACAATGTAATTTGACATGATTTATATAATTTTCGTATACAAACATGGTAATTAAACAAAAGTGAATGCAATGGACTCTAATAAGAAGTTAACCCACTGCGCCTTAGAGCTATATGCTTGACCCAACATTGAAACTTGAGATTGCAATTTATAATAGTTATCCACTAAAGTATATTTTGTACAATTAACATATTCAAATATTAAGTTTATCTCACTATTAAAAATTCAATGGTATTACAAATTATTTAAAAATTAAAAACATTGCATTATTTAAATTTTTAGAATTTTAAAGTCAAATAGGGAGAAATTTTTCGTTAATACCCAAGTGAATTTAAATTTTACAATTTTTTTCTTTGTCTCCATTACTACAATACAATTTGGCATGATTTATATAATTTTAGTATACAAACATGTTAATGAAATAAAGGGGAATGCAATGGACTCTAATAAAAAGTTAGCCCATTACGCTCTAGAGCTATATGCTTGACCCAATATTGAAACTTGGGACTGTAATTTATAATAGTTATCCACTAAAGTGTATTTTATACAATTGAGTCCATTGCTTTTATTTTGATGGATTAACATATTCAAATATAAAGTTTATCTCACCATTGAAAATAAAAGGGAATTAAAAATTATTTAAAAAAATAAAAACATTGCATTATTTTCATTTTTAGAATCTTAATGTCTTACAGGGAGAAATTCTTTGTTAATAGTATTGTGAATTAAAATTTTGTTATTTTTTTAATTGTTTCCATTATCATAATACAATTTAATATGATTTATATAATATTAGCCCACTACGCTCTAGAGCTAAATGCTTAACTGAACATTGAAACTTGATATTGCAATTTATAATATTCAAAATTATTTAAAAAATAAAAGCATTGCATTATTTAAATTTTTAGAATTTTAAAGTCTTAGAGAGAGAAATTTTTCGTTAATACTCAAGTGAATTTAAATTTTATTATTTTTTTAATTGTCTCCATTACTATAATGCAATTTGGCATTATTTATATAATTTTAGTATATAAATATGTTAATGAAATAAAACTGAATGCAATGGACACTAATAAGAAGTTAGCCCATTACACTCTAGAACTATATGTTTAACCCAACATTGAAACCTGGGATTGCAATTTATAAAAGACATCCACTAAAGTGTATTTTATACAATTAAGTCCATTACTTTTATTTTGGTGAATTAATATATTCAAATATTAGGTTTATCTTGCTATAGAAAATGCAATTGGATTCAAAATTATTTAAAAAAATAAAACATTGCATTATTTTAATTGTTAGAATTTTAAAATCTCACAGGAAGAAATTCTTCATTAATACTCAAATGAATTTAAATTTTGTATTTTTTTTAATTATCTACATTTACCACAATGCAATTTAACATGATTTAAATAATTTTAGTACACAAACATGTTAATTAAACAAAAGCGAATCCAATGGACTCTAATAAGAAGTTAGTCCATTACACTCTAGAGCCATATACTTGACCCAACATTAAAGCTCGAGATTTCAATTTAAAATAGTCATCCCTTAAAGTTTATTTTATACATTTGAGTTCATTACTTTTATTTGTATTCAATTAACATATTTAAATATTACGTTTATCTCACCATTCAAAATGCAATGGTATTAAGAATTTTTTAAAAAATAAAAACATTGCATTATTTTAATTTTTAGAATTTTAAAGTTTTAGAGGGGGAAATTCTTCACTAATAATCAAATAAATTTAAATTTTGTAATTTTTTTAATTGTCTTCATTACCACAATGCAATTTGACATGATTTATATAATTTTAGTATACAAATATGTTAATTAAAGAAAAGCAAATGAAATGGACTCTAATAAGAAGTTAATCCACTACGCTCTAGAGCTATATGCTAACTCAGCATTGAAGTCTGAGATTGCAATTTATAATAGACATCCACTAAAGTGTATTTTACACAATTAACTCCATTGCTTTTATTTTGGTGAATTAACATATTCAAATATTAGGTTTATCTCACTATTGAAAATGCAATTGGATTCAAAATTATTTTAAAAAATAAAACATTGCATTATTTTAATTGTTATAATGCAATTTTATTATCTCCGGTAATACTCAAGTGAAATTTTGTAATTTTTTTAATTGTCTCCATTACTACAATACAATTTGATATGATTTATAAAATTTTAGTATACAAACATGTTAATTAAATAAAAGTGAATGTAATGAACTCATAATAAGTTAACCCACTACGTTGTAGAGTTGTATACTTGACCTTACATTCAAACTTAGGAGTGGAATTTATAATAGTCATCCACTAAAATGTATTTTATACAATTGATTCCATTGCTTTTATTTTGGTGGATTAACATATTCAAATTTTAGGTTTTTCTCACCATTGAAAATGCAATGGATTTAAAAACTATTTAAAAAATAAAAACAATGTATTACTAAAATGTATTTTATACAATTGATTCCATTGCTTCTATTTTGGTGGATTAACATATTCAAATTTTAGGTTTTTCTCACCATTGAAAATGCAATGGATTTAAAAACTATTTAAAAAATAAAAACAATGCATTATTTTAATTTTTAAAATTTTAAACTCCTATAAGGAGAAATTCTTCTTTAATACTCAAGTGAATTTAAAATTTGTAATTTTTTTAATTGTGCCTATGCCCACAATGCAATTTGACATGATTTATATAATTTTAGGATACAAACATGTTAATTAAGGAAAAGTGAATGCAACAGACTCTACTAAAAAGTTAGTCCACTGCTCTTTAAAGTTATGTGCTTGACCCCATATTGAAGCTTGGGATTGGAATTTATAATAGTCATCCACTAAAGTTTATTTTATACAATGGATTCCATTGCTTTTGTTTTGGTGAATTAACATATTCAAATTTTAGGTTTATCTCACCATTAAAAATGCAATACTTTTTAAAATTATTTAAAAAATAAAAACAATGCATTATTTTAATTTTTAAAAATTTAAACTCTTATAGGGAGAAATTTTTCGTTAATACTCAAGTGAATTTAAAATTTGTAATTTTTTTAATCGTGCCTATGCCCATAATGCAATTTGAGATGATTTATATAATTTTAGGATACAAACATGCTAATTAAGGAAAAGTGAATGCAACGGACTCTACTAAGAAGTTAGTCCACTACTCTTTAAAGTTATGTGCTTGACCCTACATTGAAGTTTGAGATTGGAATTTATAATAGTCATCCATTAAAGTGTATTTTATACAATTGAGTCCATTGCTTTTGTTTTGGTGAATTAACATATTCAAATTTTAGGTTTATCTCACCATTAAAAATATAATGGAATTAAAAATTATTTAAAAAATAAAAACATTGCATTATTTTAATTTTTAGAATTTTAAAGTCTTACAGCGAGAAATTCTTCTTTAATACTTAAGTGAATTGAAAATTTGTAATTTTTTAATTGTCTCCATGCCCACAATGCAATTTGACATGATTTATATAATTTTAGGATACAAACATGTTAATTAAGGAAAAGTGAATGCAACAAACTCTGCTAAGAAGTTAGCCCATTACTCTTTAAAGTTATGTGCTTGACCCCATATTGAAGCTTGGGATTGGAATTCATAATAGTCATCCACCAAAGTTTATTTTATACAATAGATTCCATTGCTTTTGTTTTGGTGAATTAACATATTTAAATTTCAGGTTTATCTCACCATTAAAAATGTAATGCATTTTAAAATTATTTAAAAAATAAAAACAATGCATTATTTTAATTTTTAAAAATTTAAACTCTTATGGGGAGAAATTCTTTGTTAATACTCAAGTGAATTTAAAATTTGTAATTTTTTTAATCGTGCCTATGCCCATAATGCAATTTGACATGATTTATATAATTTTAGGATACAAACATGCTAATTAAGGAAAAGTGAATGCAACGGACTCTACTAAGAAGTTAGTCCACTACTCTTTAAAGTTATGTGCTTGACCCTACATTGAAGTTTGAGATTGGAATTTATAATAGTCATCCATTAAAGTGTATTTTATACAATTGAGTCCATTGCTTTTGTTTTGGTGAATTAACATATTCAAATTTTAGGTTTATCTCACCATTAAAAATATAATGGAATTAAAAATTATTTAAAAAATTAAAACATTGCATTATTTTAATTTTTTAGAATTTTAAAGGTCTTATAAGGAGAAACTTTTCATTAATAGTCCAAGTGAATTTAAAATTGTAATTTTTTTAATTGTCTCCATGCCCACAATGCAATTTGACATTATTTATATAATTTTAGGATACAAACATGTTAATTAAGGAAAANTGACATGATTTATATAATTTTAGGATACAAACATGTTAATTAAGGAAAATGAATGTAACAGACTCTACTAAAAAGTTAGTTCACTACTCTTTAAAGTTATGTGCTTGACCCATATTGAAGCTTGGGATTGGAATTTATAATAGTTCATCCACTAAAGTTTATTTTATACAATGGATTCCATTGCTTTTGTTTTGGTGAATTAACATATTCAAATTTTAGGTTTATCTCACCATTAAAAATGCAATGCATTTTAAAATTAATTTAAAAATAAAACAATGCATTATTTTAATTTTTAAAAATTTAAACTCTTATAGGGAGAAATTCTTCGTTAATACTCAAGTGAATTTAAAATTTGTAATTTTTTTAATCATGCCTATGCCCATAATGCAATTTGACATGATTTATATAATTTTAGGATACAAAATGCTAATTAAGGAAAAGTGAATGCAACGGACTCTACTAAGAAGTTAGTCCATTACTCTTTAAAGTTATATGCTTGACCCTACATTGAAGTTTGGGATTGGAATTTATAATAGTCATCCATAAAGTTTATTTTATACAATGGAGTCCATTGCTTTTGTTTTGGTGAATTAACATATTCAAATTTTAGGTTTATTTGACCATTGAAAATGTAATGGAATTAAAAATTATTTAAAAAATAAAAACATTGCATTATTTTAATTTTTAGAATTTTAAAGTCTTATAAGGAGAAATTCTTTCCTTAATAATCAAGTAAATTTAAAATTTGTAATTTTTTAATTGTCTCCATGCCCATAATGCAATTTGACATGATTATATAATTCTAGGATACAAACATGTTAATTGAAGAAAAGTGAATGCAATGGACTTTACTAAGTAGTTAGTCCACTACACTCTAGAGTTATGTGCTTGATCCCACTTTGAAGCTTGGGATTAGAATTTATTATAGTCATGCACTAAAGTGTATTTTGTACAATTAAGTCCATTTCTTCTCTTTTGGTGAATTAGCATATTCAAATTTTATGTTTATCTCACCATTGAAAATGTAATGGAATTAAATTTTTTTTAAAAAAAAAACATTGCATTATTTAATTTTTAGAATTTTAAATTCCTACAGCGAGAAATTTTTCATTGATACTGAAGTGGATTTAAAATTCGTAATTTTTTTTAATTGTCTCCATGCCCACAATGCAATTTGACATGATTTATACAATTTTTAGGATGCAAACATGTTAATTAAGGAAAAATGAATGCAATGGACTCTAACTAAGAAGTTAGTCCATTACGCTCTAGAGTTATGTGCTTGACCCCATATTGAAGCTTGGGATTGGAATTTATAATAGTCATTCCACTAAAGGCATATTTATACAATTAAGTCCATTGCATTATTTTGGTGAATTAACATATTTAAATATTAGGTTTGTCTCACTATAGAAAATGCAATTGGATTCAAAATTATTTAAAAAAATAAACATTGTATTATTTTAATTGTTAGAATTTTATAGTCTTACAGGAAGAAATTCTTCATTAATACTCAAGTAAATTTAAATTTTGTATTTTTTTTAATTATTGCCATTCTACCACAATGCAATTTAACGTGATTTAATATAATTTTAGTACCACCAAATTGCTAATTAAACAAAAGCGAATGCAATAGACTCTAATAAGAAGTTAGTTTACTACACTCTAGAGCTATATGCTTGACCCAACATTGAAGCTCGAGATTTCAATTTAAAATAGTCATCCCCTAAAGTGTATTTTATACATTTGAGTTCATTACTTTTATTTGTATTCAATTAACATGTTTAAATATTACATTTATCTCACCATTCAAAATGCAATGGTATTAAGAATTTTTTAAAAAATAAAAATATTGCATTATTTTAATTTTTAGAATTTTAAAGTTTTAGAGGGGGAAATTCTTCACTAATATTCAAATAAATTTAAATTTTCTGATTTTTTTAATTGTCTCCATTACCATAATGCAATTTGGCATCATTTATATAATTTTAGTACACAAACATGTTAATTAAACAAAAGTGAATACAATGGACTCTAATAAGAAGTTAGTCCACTACACTCTAGAGCTATATGCTTGACCCAACATTGAAGCTCAAAATTTCAATTTAAAATAGTCATCCCCTAAAGTGTATTTTATACATTTGAGTTCATTACTTTTATTTGTATTCAATTAACATATTTAAATATTACATTTATCTCACCATTCAAAATGCAATGGTATTAAGAATTTTTTAAAAAATAAAAACATTGTATTATTTTAATTTTTAGAATTTTAAAGTTTTAAAGGGGGAAATTCTTCACTAATAATCAAATAAATTTAAATTTTGTGATTTTTTTAATTGTCTCCATTATCACAATGCAATTTGACATGATGTATATAATTTTAGTATACAAATATGTTAATTAAAGAAAAGCAAATGCAATGGACTCTAATAAGAAGTTAGTCCACTACGCTTTAGAGCTATATGCTGAACTCAACATTGAAGTTTAAGATTGCAATTTATAATAGACATCCACTAAAGTTTATTTTATACAATTAAGTCTATTGCTTTTATTTTGGTGAATTAACATATTCAAAGATTAGGTTTATCTCACTATTGAAAATGCAATTGGATTCAAAATTATTTAAAAAATAAAACATTGCATTATTTTAATTGTTACAATGCAATTTGATTGTCTTTGGTAATACTTAAGTGAAATTTTGTAATTTTTTTAATTGTCTCCATTACTACAATACAATTTGATATGATTTATAAAATTTTAGTATACAAACATGTTAATTAAATAAAAGTGAATGCAATGAACTGTAATAAGAAGTTAGCCCACTATGCTGTAGAGTTATATACTTGACCTAACATTGAAGTTTGGGAGTAGAATTTATAATACTCATCCACTAAAGTTTATTTTATACAATGGAGTCCATTGCTTTTGTTTTGGTGAATTAACATATTCAAATTTTAGGTTTATTTGACCATTAAAAATGCAATGGAATTAAAAATTATTTAAAAAATAAAAACATTGCATTATTTTAATTTTTAGAATTTTAAAGTCTTATAAGGAGAAATTCTTCCTTAATAATCAAGTAAATTTAAAATTTGTAATTTTTTTAATTGTCTCCATGCCCATAACGCAATTTGACATGATTTATATAATTTTAGGTTACAAACATGTTAATTGAAGAAAAGTGAATGCAATGGACTTTTCTAAGTAGTTAGTCCACTACACTCTAGAGTTATGTGCTTGATCCCACTTTGAAGCTTGGGATTAGAATTTATTATAGTCATGCACTAAAGTGTATTTTGTACAATTGAGTCCATTTCTTTTGTTTTGGTGAATTAGCATATTCAAATTTTATGTTTATCTCACCATTGAAAATGCAATGGAATTAAAAATTATTTAAAAAAACATTGCATTATTTTAATTTTTGAATTTTAATAGTCAAGTGAAATTAAATTTTGTAAGTTTTTTAGAATTATTTAAAAAAAACATTGCATTACAGGGAGAAATTTTTCATTAATAGTCAAGTGAATTTAAATTTTGTAAGTTTTTTAATTGTCTCCATTACCACAGTTCAATTTGCTAGGATTTATATAATTTTAGTATACAAGCATGATAATGAAATAAAAGCGAATGCAATGGACTCTAATAAGAACTTAGCCTACTATGTTGTTGAGCTATATGCTTGACCCAATATTGAAGTGTAGGATTGTAATTTATAATAGTCATCGGCTAAAGTGTATTTTGTACAGTAGAGTTGATTACTTTTATTTTTGTTCAATTAATATATTTAAATATTATGTTTATCTCATTTTTCAAAATGTAATGGTTTTAAAAGATAAAAAAACACTACATCATTTTAATTTTTAGAATTTTAAAGTCTTAAAGGGAGAAATTGTTCGTCAATACTCGAGTGAATTTAAATTTTGTTATTTTTTTAATTATCTCCAATATCACAATGTAATTTGACATGATTTATATAATTTTAATATACAAACTTGTCAATTAAATAAAAGTGAATGCAATGGACTCTAATAAGAAATTAGCCCACTGCACTCTAGAGCTACATGGTTGACCCAACATTGAAACTTGGGATTGGAATTTACAATAGTCATCCACTAAAGTGTGTTTTGTACAATTGAATTCATTACTTTTATTTGTATTCAATCAACATATTCAAATATTATGTTTATCTCACCATTTAAAATGCTATGGTATTAATAATATTTTAAAATATAAAAACATTGCATTATTTTAATTTTTAGAATTTTAAAGTATTACAAGGAGAAATTCATCATTAACACTTAAGTGAATTTAAATTTTGTAATTTTTTTTAATTTTCTCCATGCCTACAATTTAATATGACATGATTTATATAATTTTAGGATACAAACATGTTAATTAAAAAAAAAAGTGAATGCAATGGACACTAATAAGAAATTAGTCCACTATGCTCTAGGGTTATATGTTTAACTCCACATTAAAACTTGAGATTAGAATTTATAATAGTCATCCACTAAAGTGTATTTTATAGAATTGAGTCCATTGCTTTTATTTCGGTGAATTAACATATTCAAATTTTAGGTTTTTCTCACCATTGAAAATGCAATGGAATTAAAAATTATTTATAAAATAAAAACATTGCATTATTTTAATTTTTAGAATTTTAAAGTCTTACAGTGAGAAATTTTTCATTGATACTTAAGTGGATTTCAAATTTGTAATTTTTTTAATTGTCTCCATGCCCACAATGCACTTTGACATGATTTATACAATTTTAGGATACAAAAATGTTAATTAAGGTAAAATGAATGCAATGGACTCTGCTAAGAAGTTAGTCTACTACGCTCTAGAGTTATGTGCTTGACCCCATATTGAAACTTGGGATTGGAATTTATAATAGTCATCCACTAAAGTTTATTTTATACAATGGAGTCCATTGCTTTTGTTTTGGTGAATCAACATATTCAAATACTACGTTTATCTCACCATTCAAAATGCAATGGTATTAAAAAAATTTTAAAAAATAAAAAACATTGCATTATTTTAATTTTTAGAATTTTAAAGTCTTATAGGAAGAAATTCTTCGTTAATACTCAAGTGAATTTAAATTTTGTAATTTTTCTAATTGTCTCCATTACCAAATGCAATTTGTCATAATTTATATAATTTTAGTATAGAAACACGTTAATTGAACAAAAACGAATGCAGTGGACTCTAATAAAAAGTTAGCCCACTGTGCTCTAGAGTTATATGCTTGACCCAACATTGAAACTTAGGATTGGAATTTATAACAGTCATCCACTAAAGTGTATTTTGTACAATTGTGTCCATTACTCTTATTTGTGTTCAATTTATATTAAGTTTATCTTACCATTAAAAATAACATGGTATTAAAATTTTTTAAGAAATAAAAACATTGCATTATTTTAATTTTTAAAATTTGAAAGTCTTATGAGGAGAAATTGTTCATTAATACTCAAGTGAATTTAAATTTTGTAATTTTTTTAACTGTTGCCATTACCACAATGCAATTTTACATAATTTATATGATTTTAGTATACAAACATGTCAATTAAATAAAAGCAAATGCAATGGAATCTAATAAAAAGTTAGCCCACTACGCTCTAGAGCTATATGCTTGACCTAACATTGAAACTTGAGATCACAATTTATAATAGACATCCATTAAAGTGTATTTTATACAATTAAGTCCATTGCTTTTATCTTGGTGAATTAACATATTCAAATTTTAGATTTATCTCACTATTAAAAATGCAATTGGATTCAAAATTATTTAAAAAAATAAAACATTGCATTATTTTAATTGTTAGAATTTTAATGTTTTATTGGGAGAAAAAATTTGGCAATACTCAAGTGAAATTTTGTAAACTTTTTAATTTTCTCCATTACCACAATGCAATTTGATATGATTTATATAATTTTAGTATACAAACATGTTAATTAAATAAAAGTAAATTCAATAGACTCTAATAAAAAGTTAACCCACTATACTGTAGAGTTGTATGCTTGACCCAACATTGAAACTTGAGATTGCAATTTATAATAGACATCCACTAAAGTGTATTTTATACAATTAAGTCCATTGCTTTTATTTTAGAGAATTAACATATTCAAATATTAGGTTTATCTCACTATTGAAAATGCAATTGGATTCAAAATTATGTAAAAAAAATAAAACATTGCATTATTTTAATTGTTATAATTTTAATGTCTTATTGGGAGAAAAACTTTGGCAATACTCAAGTGAAATTTTGTAATTTTTTTTAATTCTCTCCATTACCATAATGCAATTTGATATGATTTATATAATTTTAGTATACAAACATGTTAATTAAATAAAAGTGAATTCAATAGACTCTAATAAAAAGTTAACCCACTATACTGTAGAGTTGTATGCTTGACCCAACATTGAAGCTCGGGAGTGGAATTTATAACAGTCATCCACTAAAATGTATTTTATTCAATTGAGTCCATTGCTTTTATTTTGGTGGATTAACATATTCAAATTTTAGGTTTCACTCACGATTGAAAATGCAATGGAATTAAAAATTATTTAAAAAATAAAAATATTGCATTATTTTAATTTTTATAATTTTAAAAACTTACAAGGAGAAATTCTTTATTAATACTATTGTGAATTTAAATTTTGTTATTTTTTAACTGTCTCCATTACCAAAATGCAATTTGACATTATTTATATAATTTTAGTATAAAAACATGTTAATGAAAAATAAGTGAATGCAATGGACTTTAATAAAAAGTTAGCCCACTACGCTCTAGAGCTATATGCTGGGTTCAACATTGAAACTTGAGATTTCAATTTATAATAGACATCCACTAAAGTGTATATTATACAATTAAGTCCATTGCTTTTATTTTGGTGAATTAACATATTCAAATATTAGTTTTATCTCACTATTGAAAATGCAATTGGATTCAAAAGTATTTAAAAAATAAAAACCTTGCATTATTTTAATTGTTAGAATTTTAAAGTCTTACGGGGTGAAATTCTTCGTTAATACTCAAGTAAATTTAAATTTTGTTATTTTTTTAATTGTCTCCATTACCACAATGGAATTTGACATTATTTATATAATTTTAGTATAAAAACATGTTAATTATATAAAAACAAATGCAATGGACTTTAATGAAAAATTAGCCCATTAGGCTCTAGGGTTATATGCTTGACGCAACATTGAAACTTAGGATTGGAATTTATTATAGTCATTGACCAAAGTGTATTTTATACAATTGAGTCTATTGCTTTTTTTTTTTTTTTCGGTGAATTAACTTATTGAAATATTAGGTTTATCTCACTATTGAAAATGCAATTGGATTCAAATTTATCTAAAAAATAAAAACCTTGCATTATTTTAATTGTTAAAATTTTAAAGTCTTATAGGGAGAAATTCTTCGTTAATATTTAAGTGAATTTAAATTTTGAAATTTTTTAATTGTCTCTATTACCACAATGCAATTTGACATGATTTACATAATTTTAGTATACAAATATGTTAATTAAATAAAAGTGAATACAATGGACTCTAATAAGAAGTTAGTCCACTACGCTCTAGAGCTATATGCTAGACCCAACATTGAAGTTTGAAATTGCAATTTATAATAGTTATCCCCTAAGGTATATTTTATACATTTTAGTCCATTGATTTTATTTTGGTAAATTAACATATTCAAATATTAAATTTATCTCACCGTTTAAAATGCAATTGTATTAAAAATTATTTAAAAATAAAAGCATTGCATCATTTTAATTTTAGAATTTTAAAAGTTTAGAGGGAAGAAATTTTTGTTAATATTCAAGTGAATTTAAATTTTGTTACTTTTTTAATTGGTCTCCATTATCATAATGCAATTTGGCATGATAATTTAAATTTTAGTATGCAAACATGTTAATGAAATAAAAAGAAATGAAATGGACTCTAATAAGAAGTTAACCCATTATGCTTTTTAGAGTTATATGCTGACCTAACATTGAAACTTGGGATTGCAATTTATAATAGTCATCCACTAAAGTGTATTCTACACATTTGAGTCCATTGCTTTTATTTTGGGGAATTAACATATTCAAAATTAGGTTTATCTCACCATTGAAAATGTAATGGAATTCAAAATTATTTAAAAAAATGAAAACATTGTATTATGTTAATTTTTATAATTTTAAAGTCTTATAGGGAGAAATTGTTTATTAATACTCTAGTGAATTTAAATTTTGTAAGTCTTTTAATTGCCTCCATCACCACAATGCAATTTCTCAAGATTTATATAATTTCAGTATACAAACATGTTGATTAAGCAAAAGCGAAAGCAATAAACTCTAATAAGAAGTTAGCCCCATTACACTTGAAAGCTATATGCTTGACCTAACATTAATGTTTGGGATTAGAATTTATAATAGTCATCCCCCTAGAGTTTATTTTATAGAATTGGAGTCCATTGTTTTTATTTTGGTGATTAACATAGTCAAATATTAGGTTTATCTCACTATTGAAAATGCAATTACTTTCAAAATTATATTTAAAAATAAAAAATATTGCATTATTTAATTGTTAGAATTTTAAAGTCTTCCATGAAGAAATTCTTTGTTATACTTAAGTGAATTTAAATTTTGTATTTTTTTAATTATCTCTATTATCACAATGCACATTTGACATGATTTATATTATTTTAGTATACAAACATGTAATTAAACAAAAGCAAATGCAATGGACTCTAATAAGAAGTTAGCTTACTACGCTCTAGATCATATGCTTGAACCAATATTGAAACTTAAGATTGCAATTTATAATAGTCATCCCCTAAAGTGTATTTTATACACAATTGAGTCCATTGCTTTTATTTTGGTAAATTAAGCATATTCATATATTAGGTCTATCTCACCATTGAAAATGNGCAATACTCAAGTGAAATTTCGTAATTTTTTTTAATTCTCTCCATTACCACAATGCAATTTGAATATAATTTATATAATTTTAGTATACAAACATGTTAAATTAAAGAAAAGTGAATTCAATAGACTCTAATAAAAAGTTAACCCACTATACTGTAGAGTTGTATGCTTGACCCACCATTGAAGCTCGGAGAGTGGAATTTATAACAGTCATCCATTAAAGTTGTATTTTATTCAATTAAGTCCATTGTTTTATTTTGGTGAATTAACATATTCAAATATTACGTTTATCTCACTATTGAAAATGCAATTGGATTCAAAATTATTTAAGAAAATAAAAACTGCATTATTTTAATTGTTTAGAATTTTAATGTCTTATTGGAAGAAAAAACTTGGCAATACTCAAGTGAAATTTTGTAATTTTTTTAATTCTCTCCATTACCACAATGCAATTTGATATGATTTTATATAATATTGGTATACAAACATGTTAATTAAAGAAAAGTGAATTCAATAGACTCTAATAAAAAGTTAACCCACTATACTGTAGAGTTGTATGCTTGACCCAACATTGAAGCTCGAGAGTGGAATTTATAACAGTCATCCACTAAAGTGTATTTTATTCAATTAAGTCCATTGTTTTATTTTGGTGAATTAACATATTCAAATATTAGGTTTATCTCACTATTGAAAATGCAATTGGATTCAAAATTATTTAAAAAAGTAAAACATTGCATTATTTTAATGTCTTATTGGAAGAAAAACTTTGGCAATACTCAAGTGAAATTTTGTAATTTTTTTTAATTCTCTCCATTACCACAATGCAATTTGATATGATTTATATAATTTTGGTATACAAACATGTTAATTAAAGAAAAGTGAATTCAATAGACTCTAATAAAAAGTTAACCCACTATACTGTAGAGTTGTATGCTTGACCCAACATTGAAGCTCGAGAGTGGAATTTATAATAGTCATCCACTAAAGTGTATTTTATTCAATTAAGTCCATTGTTTTATTTTGGTGAATTAACATATTCAAATATTAGGTTTATCTCACTATTGAAAATGCAATTGGATTCAAAATTATTTAAAAAAATAAACATTACATATTTTAATTGTTAGAATTTTAATGTCTTATTGGAAGAAAAACTTTGGCAATACTCAAGTGAAATTTGTAATTTTTTTAATTCTCTCCATTACCACAATGCAATTTGATATGATTTATATAATTTTGGTATACAAACATGTTAATTAAAGAAAAGTGAAT
The DNA here is from genome assembly GCA_020883675.1 of Bruguiera gymnorhiza. Classification (NCBI taxonomy): domain Eukaryota; kingdom Viridiplantae; phylum Streptophyta; class Magnoliopsida; order Malpighiales; family Rhizophoraceae; genus Bruguiera; species Bruguiera gymnorhiza. The sequence continues at coordinate 35,338 of JAIRCJ010000074.1, forward strand.
TCAATAGACTCTAATAAAAAGTTAACCCACTATACTGTAGAGTTGTATGCTTGACCTAACATTGAAGCTCGAGAGTGGAATTTATAACAGTCATCCACTAAAGTGTATTTTATTCAATTAAGTCCATTGTTTTATTTTGGTGAATTAACATATTCAATATTACGTTTATCTCACTATTGAAAATGCAATTGGATTCAAAATTATTTAAGAAAATAAAAACATTCCATTATTTTAATTGTTAGAATTTTAATGTCTTATTGGAAGAAAAACTTTGGCAATACTCAAGTGAAATTTTGTAAATTTTTTAATTTTCTCCATTACCACAATGCAATTTGATATGATTTCTATAATTTTAGTATAGAAACATGTTAATTAAATAAAAGTGAATTCAATAGACTCTAATAAAAAGTTCACCCACTATACTGTAGAGTTGTATGCTTGACCCAACATTGAAGCTCGAGAGTGGAATTTATAATAGTTATCCACTAAAGTGTATTTTATTCAATTAAGTCCATTGTTTTATTTTGATGAATTAAAATATTCAAATATTAGGTTTATCTCACTATTGAAAATGCAATTGGATTCAAAATTATTTAAAAAAATAAAACATTGCATTATTTTAATTGTTAGAATTTTAATGTCTTATTAGAAGAAAAACTTTGGCAATACTCAAGTGAAATTTTGTAATTTTTTTTAATTCTCTCCATTACCACAATGCAATTTGATATGATTTATATAATTTTGGTATACAAACATGTTAATTAAAGAAAAGTGAATTCAATAGACTCTAATAAAAGTTAACCCACTATACTGTAGAGTTGTATGCTTGACTCAACATTGAAGTTCGAGAGTGGAATTTATAACAGTCATCCACTAAAGTGTATTTTATTTAATTAAGTCCATTGCTTTTATTTTGGTGAATTAACATATTTAAATGTTAGGTTTATCTCACTATTGAAAATGCAATTGGATTCAAAATTATTTAAAAAAATAAACATTGCATTATTTTATTTGTTAGAATTTTAATGTCTTATTGGGAGAAAAACTTTGGCAATACTCAAGTGAAATTTTGTAATTTGTTTTAATTCTTTCCATTACCACAATACAAATTGATATGATTTATATAATTTTAGTATACAAACATGTTAATTAAATAAAAGTGAATTCCATAGACTCTAATAAAAAGTTAACCCACTATACTATAGAGTTGTATGCTTGACCCAACATTGAAGTTCGGGAGTGGAATTTATAACAATCATCCACTAAAGTGTATTTTATTCAATTGAGTCCATTGCTTTTATTTTGGTGGATTAGCATATTCAAATTTAAGGTTTCACTCACCATTGAAATACAATGGAATTAAAAATTATTTAAAAAATAAAATATTGCATTATTTTAATTTTTATAATTTTAAAACTTATAGGGAGAATTTCTTTATTAATACTATTGTGAATTTAAATTTTGTTGTTTTTTAAACTGTCTCCATTACCACAATGCAATTTGACATTATTTATATAATTTTAATATAAAAACATGTTAATGAAAAATAAGTGAATGTAATGGACTTTAATAAAAAGTTAGCCCACTACACTCTAGAGCATGCTGGGTTCAACATTGAAACTTGAGATTTCAATTTATATTAGACATCCACTAAAGTGTATTTTATACAATTAAGTCCATTGCTTTTATTTTGGTGATTTAACATATTCAAATATTAGCTTTATCTCACTATTGAAAATGCAATTGGATTCAAAAGCATTTAAAAAATAAAAACCTTGCATTATTTCAATTGTTAGAATTTTAAAGTCTTACGGGGTGAAATTCTTCGTTAATACTCAAGTGAATTTAAATTTTGTGATTTTTTTAATTGTCTCCATTACCACAATACAATTTGACATGATTTACATAATTTTAGTATAAAAACATGTTAATTAAATAAAAGTGAATGCAATGGACTCTAACAAAAAGTTAGCCCTCTACTCTATAGAGTTGTATGCTTGACCTAATATTAAAACTTGGGAGTGGAATTTATAATAATCATCCATTAAAGTGTATTTTATTCAATTGAGTCCATTGTTTTTATTTTGGTGGATTAACATATTCAAATTTTAGGTTTCTCTCACCATTGAAAATGCAATGGAATTAAAAATTATTTTAAAAATAGAAATATTGCATTATTTTAATTTTTATAATTTTAAAGACTTACAGGGAGAAATTCTTCATTAATATTATTGTAAATTTAAATTTTGTTATTTTTTTAACTGTCTCCATTACCACAATGGAATTTGACATTATTTATATAATTTTAGTATAGAAACATGTTAATTATATAAAAACAAATGCAATGGACTTTAATGAAAAATTAACCCATTAGGCTCTAGAGTTATATGCTTGACGCAACATTGAAGTTTAGGATTGAAATTTATTATAGTCATTCACCAAAGTGTATTTTATACAGTTGAGTCTATTGCTTTTTTTTTTTTTTGGTGAATTAACTTATTGAAATATTAGGTTTATCTCACTATTGAAAATGCAATTGGATTCAAAATTATCTAAAAAATAAAAAGCTTGCATTATTTTAATTGTTAAAATTTTAAAATCTTATAGGGAGAAATTCTTCGTTAATACTTAAGTGAATTTAAATTTTGAAATTTTTTTAATTGTCTCTATTACCACAATGCAATTTGACATGATTTACATAATTTTAGTATACAAATATGTTAATTAAATAAAAGTGAATACAATGGACTCTAATAAGAAGTTAGTCCACTACGCTCTAGAGCTATATGCTGGACCCAACATTGAAGTTTGAGATTGTAATTTATAATAGTTATCCCCTAAGGTTTATTTTATACATTTTAGTCCATTGATTTTATTTTGGTAAATTAATATATTCAAATATTAAATTTATCTCACCGTTTAAAATGCAATTGTGTTAAAAATTATTTAAAAAATAAAAGCATTGCATCATTTTAATTTTTAGAATTTTAAAGTTTTAGAGGGAGAAATTCTTTGTTAATACTCAAGTGAATTTAAATTTTGTTACTTTTTTAATTGTCTCCATTACCATAATGCAATTTGGCGTGATAATTTAAATTTTAGTATGCAAACATGTTAATGAAATAAAAAGGAATGAAATGGACTCTAATAAGAAGTTAACCCATTATGCTCTAGAGTTATATGCTTGACCCAACATTAAAACTTGGGATTGCAATTTATAATAGTCATCCACTAAAGTGTATTCTACACATTTGAGTCCATTGTTTTTATTTTGGGGAATTAACATATTCAAATATTAGGTTTATCTCACCATTGAAAATGCAATGAAATTCAAAATTATTTAAAAAATAAAAACATTGTATTATGTTAATTTTTATAATTTTAAAGTCTTATAGGGAGAAATTGTTCATTAATACTCTAGTGAATTTAAATTTTGTAAGTCTTTTAATTGCCTCCATCACCACAATGCAATTTCACAAGATTTATATAATTTCAGTATACAAACATGTTGATTAAGCAAAAGCGAAAGCAATAGACTCTAATAAGAAGTTAGCCCATTACACTTGAGAGCTACATGCTTGACCTAACATTAATGCTTGGGATTAGAATTTATAATAGTCATCCCCTAGAGTTTATTTTATAGAATTGAGTCCATTGTTTTTATTTTGGTGAATTAACATAGTCAAATATTAGGTTTATCTCACTATTGAAAATGCAATTACTTTCAAAATTATTTAAAAATAAAAATATTGCATTATTTTAATTGTTAGAATTTTAAAGTCTTCCATGAAGAAATTCTTCGTTAATACTCAAGTGAATTTAAATTTTGTATTTTTTTTAATTATCTCTATTACCACAATGCAATTTGACATGATTTATATTATTTTAGTATACAAACATGTTAATTAAACAAAAGCAAATGCAATAGACTCTAATAAGAAGTTAGCTTACTACGCTCTAGATCAATATGCTTGACCCAATATTGAAACTTAAGATTGCAATTTATAATAGTCATCCCCTAAAGTGTATTTTACACAATTGAGTCCATTGCTTTTATTTTGGTAAATTAGCATATTCATATATTAGGTCTATCTCACCATTGAAAATGTAATGATATTAAAAATTGTTTAAAAAATAAAAGCATTGCATTACTTAAATTTTTAGAATTTTAAAATTTTACAGGGAGAAATTCTTCGTTAACACTCAAGTAAATTTAAATTTTTTAACTTTTTTAATTGTCTCCGTTACCATAATGCAAGTTGACATGATTTATATAATTTTCGTATATAAACATGTTAATGAAATAAAAGGGAATACAATGAACTCTAATAAGAAGTTAGCGCATTACACTCTAGAGCTATGTGCTTGACCCTATATTGAAGCTTGGGATTGCAATTTGTAATAGTCATCCACTAAAGTGTATTTTATACAATTGAGTCTATTTTTTTTATTTTGGTGAATTAACAAATTGAAATATTAGGTTTATCTCACCATTGAAAATGCAATTGGATTCAAAATTATTTAAAAAATAACAATATTACATTATTTTAATTCCTAGAATTTTAAAGTCTTACAGGGAGAAATTATTTGTTAATACTTAAATGAATTTAAATTTTGTAATTTTTTTAATTGTCTCCATTACCACAATGCAATTTGACATGATTTCTATAATTTTAGTATATAAACATGTTAATTAAACAAAAGAAAACGCAATAGACTCTAATAAGAAGTTAGTCCACAATGCTCTAGAGCTATATGTTTGATCCAACATTGAAGCTTGAGATTGCAATTTATAATAGTCATCCACGAAAGTGTATTTTATACAATTAAGTCTATTGCTTTTATTTTGGTGAATTAACATATTCAAATTTTACATTTATCTTACCATCGAAAATGGAATGGATTTAAAAACATTTAAAAAAATAAAAATAGTGCATTATTTTAATTTTTAGAATTTTAAATTCTTACAGGGAGAAATTCTTTGTTAATATTCAAGTGAATTTAAAATTTGTAATTCTCTCCATGCCCACAATGCAATTTGACATGATTTATGTAATTTTAGGATACAAACATGTTAATTAAGGAAAAGTGAATGCAATGGACTCTACTAAGAAGATAGTCCACTATGCTTTAGAGTTATGTGCTTGATCCCACATTGAAACTTGGGATTGGAATTTATAATAGTCATCCACTAAAGTTTATTTTATACAATGGAGTCCATTGCTTTTATTTTGGTGAATTAACATATTCAAATTTTAGGTTTATCTCACCATTGAAAATGCAATGGATTTAAAAATTTTTAAAAAATAAAAACAGTGCATTATTTTAATTTTTAGAATTTTAAACTCTTACGAGGAAAAATTCTTCGTTAATACTCAAGTGAATTTAAAATTTGTAATTGTCTCCATGCCCACAATGCAATTTGACATGATTTATATAATTTTAGGATACGAACTTGTTAATTAAAGAAAAGCGAATGCAATGGACTCTACTAAGAAGTTAGTCCACTACGCTCTAGAGTTATGGGCTTGACACCACATTGAAGCTTGGAATTGGAATTTATAATAGTCATCACTAAAGTGTATTTTGTACAATTGAGTCCATTGCTTTTATTTTGGTGAATTAACATATTCAAATTTTAGGTTTATCTCACCATTGAAAATGCAATGGATTTAAAATTTTTTAAAAAATAAAAACAGTGCATTATTTTAATTTTTAGAATTTTAAACTCTTACAGGGAGAAATTTTTCATTAATACTCAAGTGAATTTAAAATTTGTAATTGTCTTCATGCCTACAATGCAATTTGACATGATTTATATAATTTTAGGATACAAACATGTCAATTAAGGAAAAATGAATGTAATGGACTCTACTAAGAAGTTGCTTGGATTGGAATTTATAATAGTCATCCACTAAAGAATATTTTATACAATTGAAGTCCATTGCTTTTATTTTGGTGAATTAACATATTCAAGTTTTAGGTTTATCTCACCATTGAAAATGCAATGGTATCAAAAATTATTTAAAAAATAAAAACATTGCATTATTTTAATTTTTTGAATTTGAAAGTCTTATAGGGAGAAATTCTTTGTTAATATTCAAGTGAATTTAAATTTTATAATTTTTTTAATTGTCTCCATTAGTACAATGCAATTTTACATCATTTATATAATTTTAGTATACAAACATGTTAATTAAATAAAAGTGAATAAGATGGACTCTAATAAAAAGCTAGCCCATTGTGCTCTAGACCTATATGCTTGGCCCAACATTGAAGCTTGGGATTGGAATTTATAATTGTCATCCACTTAAGTGTATTTTGTACAATTGAGTGCCTACTTTAATTTTTGTTCAATTAACATATTCAAATATTATGTTTATCTCACCATTGAAAATGCAATGGTATTAAAAAAATTTTAAAAAATAAAAACATTACATTATTTTAATTTTTAGAATTTTAAAGTCTTATAGGGAGAAATTCTTCGTTAATACTCCTGTGGATTTAAATTTTGTAATTTCTCTAATTGTCTCCATTAACAAAATGCAATTTGACATAATTTATATAATTTTAGTATACAAACATGTTAATTGAATAAAAATGAATGCAGTGGACTCTAATAAGAAGTTAGCCCACTGCGCTCTAGAGCTATATGCTTGACCTAACATTGAAACTTGGGATTGGAATTTATAACAGTCATCTACTAAAGTGTATTTTGTACGATTGTGTCCATTACTCTTATTTGTGTTCAATTAACATATTTTATATTAGTTTATCTCACCATTAAAAATAACATGGTATTAAAAATTTTTAAGAAATAAAAACATTGCATTATTTTAATTTTTAAAATTTGAAAGTCTTACGGGGAGAAATTCTTCATTAATACTCAAGTGAATTTAAATTTTGTAATTTTTTTAACTGACTCCATTACCACAATGCAATTTTACATAATTTATATGATTTTAGTATGCAAACATGTCAATTAAATAAAAGTGAATGCAATGGAATCTAATAAAAAGTTAGCCCACTACGCTCTAGAGCTATATGCTTGACCCAACATTGAACCTTGAGATTGCAATTTATAATAGTCATCCCTAAAGTGTATTCTACACATTTGAGTCCATTGCTTTTATTTTGGTAAATTAACATATTCAAATATTAGGCTTATCTCACCATTGAAAATGCAATGGTGTTAAAAATTATTTAAAAAATAAGAGCATTGCATTATTTTAATTTTTAGAATTTGAAACTTTTACAGGGAGAAATTCTTTGTCAACACTCAAGTGAATTTAAATTTTTTAATTTTTTTAATTGTCTCGTTACCATAATGCAATTTGACATGAATTATATAATTTTTGTATACAAACATGTTAATGAAATGAAAGCAAATGCAATGGACTCTAATAAGAAGTTAGCCTGCTACGCTCTAGAGCTATATGCTTGACCCAACATTAAAACTTGAGATTGCAATTTATAATATTCATCCCCTAAAGTGTATTTTACACATTTGAGTCCATTGCTTTTGTTTTTGGTAAATTAACATATTCAAATATTAGGTTTATCTCACCATTAAAAATGCTATGGTATTAAAAATTGTCTAAAAAATAAAAGCATTGCATTATTTAAATTTTTAGAATTTTAAAGTTTTATAGGGATAAATTTTTCGTTAAAACTCAAGTGAATTTAAATTTTTTAATTTTTTTAATTATCTCTGTTACCATAATGCAAGTTGACATGATTTATATAATTTTCGTATATAAACATGTTAATGAAATAAAAGTGAATGCAATGGATTTTAATAAGAAGTTAGCCCACTACGCTCTAGAGCTATATGCTTGATCCAACATTGAAACTTGGGATTGAAATTTATAATAGTCATCCACTAAAGTGTATTTTGTACAATTGAATGCCTTACTTTTATTTTTGTTCGCTTAAAATATTCAAATATTATGTTTATCCCACCATTCAAAATGAAATGGTATTAAAAAAATTTTAAAAATAAAAACATTGCACAATTTTAATTTTTAGAATTTTAAAGTCTTACAAGGAAAAATTCTTTGTTAATATTCAAGTGAATTTAAATTTTGTAATTTTTTTAATTGTCTCCATTACCATAATGCAATTTAACATAATTTATATAATTTTATTTTACAAACATGTTAATGAAAGAAAAGCGAATGCAATGGACTCTAATAAGAAGTTAGTCCACTGCGCTTTAAAACTATATGCTTGACCCAACATTGAAATTTGGGATTGGAATTTATAACCGTCATCCACTAAAATGTATTTTGTACAATTGTGTCCATTACTTTTATTTCTATTCAATTAACATATTCAAATATTACGTTTGTCTCACCATTCAAAATGCAATGGTATTAAAAATTTTTTAAAAATTAAAACATTGCATTATTTTAATTCTTAGAATTTTAAAGTCTTAAAGGGAGAAATTCTTCGTTAATAATCAAGTGAATTTAAATTTTGTAATTTTTTTAATTGTCTCCATTAGCACAATGCAATCTGACATGATTTATATAATTTTAGTATGTAAACATGTTAACGAAATAAAAGCAAATGCATTAGACTCTAATAAGAAGTTCGACCACTACACTTTGGAGCTTTATGCTTGACCCAACATTGAAACTTGAGATTGCAATTTATAATAGTCATCCACAAAAGTGTATTTTGTACAATTGAGTCCATTTCTTTTATTTTGGTAAATTAACATATTCAAATATTAGGTTTATCTCACCATTGAAAATGCAATGGTGTTACCAATTGTTTAAAAAAATAAAAACCTTGCATTATTTTTCTTTTTAGAATTTTAAAGTCTTAGAGGGAGAAATTTTTTGTTAATACTCAAGTAAATTTAAATTTTGTAATTTTTTTAATTGTCTCCATTACCGTAATGCAATTTGACATGATTTATATAATTTTAGTATGCAAACATGTTAATGAAATAAAAGTGAATGTAATGGACTCTAATAAGAAGTTAGCCCACTACGCTCTAGAGCTATATGCTTGACCCAACATTGAAGCTTGAGATTGCAATTTATAATAGTCATCCCCTAAAGTGTATTTTAGACATTTGAGTCGATTGCTTTTATTTTGGGAAATTAACATATTCAAATATTAGGTTTATCTCATCGTTGAAAATGCAATGGTATTAAAAATTATATAAAAAATAAAAGCATTGCATTATTTTAATTTTTAGAATTTGAAAGTCTTATAGGGGGAAATTCTTCGTTAATACTCAAGTGAATTTAAATTTTATAATTTTTTTAATTGTCTCCATTATCACAATGCAATTTTACATCATTTATATAATTTTAGTATACAAACATATTAATTAAATAAAAGCGAAAGCAATGGATTCTAATAAGAAGTTAGCCCACTGCGCTCTAGAGCTATATGCTTGACCCAACATTGAAATTTGGGATTGAAATTTATAATTGTCATCCACTTAAGTGTATTTTGTACAATTAAGTGCCTTACTTCAATTTTTGTTCGATTAACATATTCAAATATTACGTTTATCCCACCATTCAAAATGCAACGGTATTAAAAAAATTTTGAAAAATAAAAACATTGCATTATTTTAATTTTTAAAATTTTAAAGTCTTACAAGGAGAAATTTTTCGTTAATACTCAAGTGAATTTAAATTTTGCAATTTTTTTAATTGTCTCCATTACCATAATGCAATTTGACATGATTTATATAATTTTAGTATACAAACATGTTAATTAAGGAAAAGTGAATGGAATGGACTTTAGTAAGAAGTTAGCCCACTACGCTTTAAAGTTATATGTTTGGCCCAACATTGAAACTTGAGATTGCAATTTATAATAGTCATCTGTAAAGTGTATTTTGTACAATTGAGTCCATTGCTTTTATTTTGGCAAATTAACATATACAAATATTAGGTTTATCTCATTGTTGAAAATGCAATGGTATTACAAATTATTTAAAAATTAAAAACATTGCATTATTTAAATTTTTAGAATTTTAAAGTCTTATAAGGAAAAATTCTTCGTTAATACTCAAGTGAATTTAAATTTCATAATTTTTTTATTGTCTCCATTACCACAATGCAATTTGACATGATTTATATAATTTTAGTATACAAACATGTTAATTAAGTAAATGTGAATTCAATGGACTCTAATAAGATGTTAGCCCACTCCTCTCTAGAGCAATATGTTCACCCAACATTAATGCTTGGGATTGCTATTTATAATATTCATCCACTAAAGTGTATTTTACACAGTTGAGTTCATTACTTGTATTTTTGTTCAATTAACATCTTAAAATATTAAGTTTGTCTCACCATTCAAAATGCAATGGTATTAACAATAATTTAAAAAATAAAAACATTGCATTTTTTTATGTTTTTAGAATTTTAAAATCTTACAACTATAAATGCTCTGTTAAATATCGTAATTTTTTTAATTTTCTCCATTACAACAATGCAATTTGACATGATTTATATAATTTAGGATACAAACATGTTCAGTAAAATAATGCGAATGCAATGAACTCTAATAAAAAGTTAGCCCAATCCCCTTTAGAGCAATATAGTTGAGCCAACATCGAAGCTTGGGATTGCTATTTATAGTATTCATCACTAAAGTGTATTTTATACAATTGAGTTGATTACTTGTATTTTTGTTCAATTAATAAATTCAAATATTAGGTTTTTCTCACCATTCAAAATGCAATCCTATTGACAATAATTTAAAAAATAAAAACATTGCATTTTTTTAATTATTAGAATCTTAAAATTTTCGAGGGATAAATGCATTTTTAATACTTAAGTGGAGTTAAATATTGTAATTTTTTTTAATTCTCTCCATTACCACTTTTCAAATTGACATGATTTTCATAATTTTAGTATATAAACATGTTAATTAAAAAAAAACTCAAATACAATGGATACTAATAAGAAATTAGCCTACACCCTTATAGAGCTATATGTTAGACCTAACATTAAAGTTTGGCATTGCTCTTTATGATATTTATCCATTAAAGAATATTTTATACAATTGAGTCCATTACTTTTAATTTTTTTCATTTAACATATTCAAATATTATCTCACCATTCAAAATGCAATGGTAAAAAAAAAATTTAAAAATAAAAATATTGCATTATTTTAATTTTTAGAATTTCAGAGTCTTACAGGAAGAAATTCTTCATTAATAGTCAAGTGAATTTAAATTTTATAATTTTTTAATTGTCTCCATTACCAAATGCAATTTGACATGATTTATATAATTTTAGTATACAAACATGTTAATTAAATGAAAGGGAATGCAATGGACTCTAATAAGAAGTTAGCCCACTACGCTCTAGGGCTATAAGCTCGACCTAACATTAAAACTTGAGATTGGAATTTATAATAGTCATCCACTAAAGTGTATTTTGTACAATTAAGTCAAGTATTTTATTTGTGTTCAATTAACAAATTCAAATATTATATTTATCTCACCGTTCAAAATGCAATGGTATTATGAATATTTTATAAAATAAAACATTTCATTATTTTAATTCTTAGAATTTTAAAGTCTTACGGGTAGAAATTCTTCGTTAATACTCAAGTGAATTTAAATTTGTAATTTTTTAATTGCCTCCATTACCACAATGCAATTTGACATGATTTATATAATTTTAGTATACAACATGTTATTGAATTAAAAATGAATGCAATGGACTCTAATAAGAAGTTAGTCCACTATGCTTTAGAGCTATAAGCTTGACCCAATATTGAAGCTTGAGATTGTAACTTATAATAGTCATCTACTAAAGTGTATTTTACACATTTAAGTCAATTGCTTTTATTTTGGTAAATTAACATATTCAAATATTAGATTTATCCTACTGTTGAAAATGAAATGGAATTAAAAATTAATATAAAAAATAAAAGCATTGGATTATTTTAATTTTTAGAATTTGAAAGTCTTATAGGGAGAAATTCTTTGTTAATACTCAAGTGAATTTAAATTTTTATAATTTTTTTAACTGTCTCTATTACCACAATGCAATTTTATATCAATTTCTATAATTTTAGTATACAAACATGTTAATTAAATAAAAGCAAATGCAATGGACTCTAATAAGTTAGCCCACTGCGCTCTAGAGCTATATAGTTGACCCAACATTGAAGTTTGGGATGGGAATTTATAATTGTCATCCACTTGAGTGTATTTTGTACAATTGAGCGCCTTACTTTAATTTTGTTCGATTAACATATTCAAATATTACGTTTATCTCACCATTCAAAATGCAATGATATTAAAAAATTTTTAAAAATAAAAACATTTCATTATTTTTAATTTTTAAAATTTTAAAGTCTTATAGGGAGAAATTTTTGTTAATACTTAAATGAATTTAAATTTTTAAAATTTTTTTAATTATCTCCATTACCACAATGCTATTTGACATGATTTATATAATTTTAGTATACAAACCTGTTAATTAAAGAAAAGCGAATAGAATGGACTTTAATAAGAAGTTAGCCCACTACGCTTTAGAGTTATATGCTTGACCCAACATTAAATTTAAGATTGCAATTTATAATAGTCATCCTCTAAAGTGTCTTTGTACAATTGAGTCCATTACTTTTATTTTGGCAAATTAACATATACAAATATTTGGTTTATCTCATTGTTGAAAATGCAATGGTATTACAAACTATTTGAAAATTAAAAAACATTGGATTATTTAAATTTTTAGAATTTGAAAGTCTTATAAGGAGAAATTCTTCGTTAATACTCAAGTGAATTTAAATTTTGTAAGCTTTTTAAATGTCTCCATTACCATAATGCAATTTAACATTATTTATATAATTTTAGTATACAAGCATGTTAATTAAATAAAAGCGAATGGAATAGACTTTAATGAGAAGTTAGCCCACTATGCTCTAGGGCTTTATACTTCACCCAACATTGAACCTTGGGATTGGAATTTATAATTGTCATCCATTAAAGTGTATTTTGTACAATCCAGAGCCTTACTTTAATTTTTGTTTAATTAACATATTCAAATATTACATTTATCTCACCATTCAAAATGCAATGGTATTAAAAAAAATTTTAAAAACTAAAAATATTGCATTATTTTAATTTTTAGAATTTTAAAGTCTTATAGAGAGAAATTCTTCGTCAATACTCAAGTGAATTTAAATTTTGAAATTTTTTTAATTATCTCCCTTATGACAATGCAATTTGACATGATTTATATAATATTAGTATACAAATATGTTAATTAAAAAAGCACGAATGGAATGGACTTTAATAAAAGGTTAACCCACTACACTCTTAGAGTTATTTGCTTGACCTAACATTGAAACTTGGGATTGGAATTTATAACAGTCATCCACTAAAGTGTATTTGTACAATTGAGTCTATTACTTTTATTGTGTTAAATTAACATATTCAAATATTATATTTATCTCACCATTGAAAATGCAATGGTATTAAAAATTTTTCTAAAAATAATAACATTGGATTATTTTTAATTCTTAGAATTTTAAAGTCTTAAAGAAGAAATTCTTTGTTAATACTTCAAGTGAATTTAAAGTTTTGTAATTTTTTTAATTGTCTCCTTTACCACAATGCAATTTGACCTTATTTATATAATTTTAGTATATAGACATGTTAATTAAAGAAAAGCGAGTGCAATGGGCTCTAAAAAAAAGTTAGTCTACTACGGTCTAGAGTTATATGCTTGACCCAACATTGAAGTTTGGGATTAGAATTTATAATAGTCATCCACTAAAGTGTATTTTGTAAAATTGAGTCCATTACTTTTATTGTGTTAAATTAACATATTCAAATATTATATTTATCTCACCATTGNATTAACACTCAAGTGAATTTAAATTTTTTAATTTTTGAATTGTCTCCATTACCATAATGCAATTTGACATGATTTGTATAATTTTAGTATATAAACATGTTAATGAGATAAAAGTGAATGCAATGGACTCTAAAAAAATGTTGGTCCACTACCCTTTAGAGCTATATGCTTGATCCAACATTGGAGCTCGAGATTGGGATTTATAATAGTCATCCACTAAAGTGTATTTTGTATAATTGAGTGCCTACTTTTTATTTTTGTTTTTATTAACATGTTCAAATATTAAGTTTTATCCCACCATTCAAAATTCGATGGTATTAAAAAAAATTTAAAAAATTAAAACATTGCATTGTTTTAATTTTTAAAATTTTAAAGTCTCTACAGGGAGAAATTCTTCAATAATACTTAAGTGAGTTTAAATTTTTGTTTCTTTTTAAAATTACTCCATTACTACATGCAATTTGAGATGATTTATATAATTTTAGTATGCACATATGTTAATTAAATAAAAGTGAATTCAAAAGGACTCTAATAAGAAGTTACCCACTACACTCTAGAGCTATATGTTTGAATCAACATTGAAACTTAGATTGCAACTTATAATAGTCATCCCCAAAAGTGTATTTTAACACATTTGAGTCCACTGCTTTTTATTTTTGTAAATTAACAAATATTCAAATATTAGATTATCCCTACTGTTGAAAATGAAATGGAATTAAAAATTATATTAAAAATAAAAGCATTGGATTATTTTAATTTTTAGAAATTTGAAAGTCTTATAGGGAGAAATTCTTCGTTAATACTCAAGTGAATTTAAATTTTATAATTTAACTGTCTCCATTACCACAATGCAGATTTTATATCATTTATATAATTTTAGTATATAAACATGTTAATTAATATAAAAGCAAATGCAATGGACTCAATAAGTTAGCCACTGCACTCTAAAGCTATATAGTATGACCCCAACATTGAAGTTTGGGATGGGAATTTATAATTGTCATCCACTTAAGTGTATTTTGTACAATTGAGCACCTTACTTTAATTTTTGTTCGATTAACATATTCAAATATTAGTTTATCTCACCAATTCAAAATGAAATGGTATTTAAAAAAATTTTAAAAAAAACATTTCACATTATTTTAATTTTTAAAATTTAGAAGTCTTATAGGAGAAATTTTTGTTAATACTTAAATGAATTTAATTTTTAATTTTTTTTAAATTATCTCTATTACCACAATGCTATTTGACATGTTTATATAATTTTAGTATAACAAACATGTTAATTAAAGAAAAGCGAATAGAATGACTTAATAAGAAGTTAGCCCACTACGCTTTAGAGTTATATGCTTGACCCAACATTAAAAATTTAAATTGCAATTTATAATAGTCATCCTCTAAAGTTGTCTTTGTACAATTGAGTCCATTGCTTTTATTTTGGCAAATTAACATATACAAATATTTGGTTTATTCTCATTGTTTGAAAATGCAATGGTATTACAAACTATTGAAAATTAAAAACATTGCATTATTTAAATTTTTTAGAATTTGAAAGTCTTATAAGGAGAAATTCTTTGTTAATACTCAAGTGAATTTAAATTTTGTAAGCTTTTTAAATGTCTCCATTACCATAATGCAATTTAACATTATTTATATAATTTTAGTATACAAGCATGTTAATTAAATAAAAGCGAATGGAATATACTTTAATGAGAAGTTAACCCACTATGCTCTAGGGCTTTATACTTGACCCAACATTGAACCTTGGGATTGGAATTTATAATTGTCATCCACTAAAGTGTATTTTGTACAATTGAGAGCCTTACTTTAATTTTTGTTTAATTAACATATTCAAATATTACGTTTATCTCACCATTCAAAATGCAATGGTATTAAAAAAATTTTAAAACTAAAAATATTGCATTATTTTAATTTTTAGAATTTTAAAGTCTTATAGGGAGAAATTCTTCGTCAATACTCAAGTGAATTTAAATTTTGAAATTTTTTAATTGTCTCCCTTATGACAAAGCAATTTGACATGATTTATATAATGTTAGTATACAAACATGTTAATTAAAAAAGCACGAATGGAATGGACTTTAATAAAAGGTTAACCCACTACACTCTAGAGTTATTTGCTTGACCCAACATTGAAATTTGGGATTGGAATTTATAACAGTCATCCACTAAAGTGTATTTTCTACAATTGTGTCTATTACTTTTATTGTGTTGAATTAACATATTCAAATATTATGTTTATCTCACCATTGAAAATGCAATGGTATTAAAATTTTTCTAAAAATAATAACATTGGATTATTTTAATTCTTAGAATTTTAAAGTCTTAAAGAGAGAAATTCTTGTTAATACTCAAGTGAATTTAAGTTTTGTAATTTTTTTATTGTCTCCTTTACCACAATGCAATTTGACCTTATTTATATAATTTTAGTATATAAGACATGTTAATTAAAGAAAAGTGAGTGCAATGGGCTCTAAAAAAGTTAGTCTACTACGGTCTAGAGTTATATGCTTGACCCAACATTGAAGTTTGGGATTAGAATTTATCATAGTCATCCACTAAAGTGTATTTTGTAAAATTGAGTCCATTGTTTTTCTTTGTGTTCAATTGACATATTCAAATATTACATTTATCTCACCCTTCAAATGTCATGGCATTAAAATTTTTTTATGAAATAATAACATTGAATTATTTTAATTTTTAGAATTTAAAGTCTTATAGGGTGAAATTTTTCGTGGATAGTTAAGTGAATTTAAATTTTGTAGGTTTTTTAATTGTCTCCATTGCAATAATGAAATTTGACATCATTTATGTAATTTTAGTATAGAAACATGTTAATTAAATAAAAGCGAATACAATGGACTCTAATAAGAAGTTAGCCCACCATGCTCTAGAGCTCTACGCTTGACCCAACAGTAAAGCTTGAGATTGCAATTTATAATAGTCATCCCTAAAGTGTATTCTACACATTTGAGTCTATTGCTTTATTTTGGTAAATTAACATATTCAAATATTAGGTTGATCTCACCATTGAAAATGCAAAGTTAGCCCACTACGATGTAGAGTTATATGTTTGACCAACATTGAGGCTTCAGATTGGAATTTATAATTATCATCCACTAAAGTGTATTTTGTACAATTGAGTGCCTTACTTTAATTTTAGTTCAATTAACATATTCAAATATTATGTTTAACCCACCATTCAAATGCAATGGTGGTAAAAAAGATTTTAAAAAATAAAAATATTACATCATTTTAATTTTTAAAATTTTAAAGTCTTACAGGGAGAAATTCTTCATTAATACTCAAGTGAATTTAAATTTAGCAATTTTTTTAATTGTCTCCATTACCACAATGCAATATGACATGATTTATATACTTTTAGTATACAAACATGTTAATTAAAGAAAAGTGAATGGAATGGACTCTAATAAGAAGTTAGCCCCTACGCTGTAGAGTTATATGCTTAACCTAACATCAAAACTTGGGAGTGGAATTTATAACAATCATCCATAAAAGTGTACTTTATACAATTGAGTCCATTACTTTTATTTGTGTTCAGTTAACTTATTCAAATATTACATTTATCTCACCACTCAAAATGCAATGGTATTAAAAAAATTTTTAAAAATTAAAACATTGCATTATTTTAATTTTTAGAATTTTAAAGTCTTAAAGGGTGAAATTCTTCGTTAATACTCAAGTAAATTTAAATTTTGTAATTTTTTTAATTGTCTCCATTACCACAATGCTATTTGACATGATTTATATAATATTAGAATACAAACATGTTAATTAAATAAAAGCGAATGCCATGGATTTTAATAAAAAGTTAGCCCATTACGCTCAAGAGCTATATGATTGACCTAACATTGAAGTTTGGAATTAGAATTTATAATAGTCGTCCGCTAAACTGTATTTTGTACAATTGAGTCCATTACTTTTATTTGTGTTCAATTAACATATTCAAAATATTATGTTTATCTCACCATTCAAAATGCAATGGTATTAAAAATTATTTAAAAAATAAAAACATCACATTATTTTAATTTTTAGAATTTTAAAGTCTTATAGGGAAAAATTCTTCATTAATACTCAATGAATTTAAGTTTTGTAATTTTTTTAATTGTCTCCATTACCATAATGCAATTTGATATGATTTATATAATTTTAGTATATAAACATGTTAATGAAATAAAAGCAAATGCAATGGACTCTAATAAGATGTTAGCCCACTAGCCTCTAAAGCTATATGTTTGATCCAACATTAAAGCTTGAGATTGGAATTTCTAATAGTCTTCCACTAAAGTTCATTTTGTACAATTGAGTGCCTTACTTTAATTTTTGTTTGATTAACATTTTCAAATATTACGTTTATCCCACCATTCAATATGTAATATTATTAAAAAAATTTTAAAAAATAAAAACATTTTGTTATTTACATTTTTAGAATTTTAAGGTCTTAGAGGGAGAAATTCTTCATTCATACTCAAGTGAAATTAAATTTTGTAATTTTTTTAATTCTCTCCCACTACGCTCTAGAGCTATATGCTTGACCTAACATTAAAGATTGAGATTGCAATTTATAATAGTCATCCCTAAAGTGTATTATACACATTTGAGTCCATTGCTTGTATTTTGGTAAAGTAACATATTCAAAAATTAGGTTTATCTCACCATTGAAAATGCAATGGTAATAAAAATTATTTAAAAAATAAAAGTATTGCATTATTTTAATTTTTAGAATTTGAAAGTTTTATAAGGAGAAATCTTTCGTTAACACTCAAGTGAATTTAAATTTTTAAATTTTTTTAATTGTCTCCATTACCACAATGCAATTTGACATGATTTATATAATTTTCGTATACAAACACGTTAATGAAATAAAAGGGAATGCAATGGACTCTAATAAGAAGTTAGCCCATTACACTCTAGAGCTATATGGTTGACCTAACATTGAAGCTTGTGATTGGAATTTATAATAGTCATCCACTAAAGTGTATTTTGTACAATTGAGTCAATTACTTTTATTTGTGTTCAATTAACATATTCAAATACTACATTTATCTCACCATTCAAAATGCAATGGCTTTAAAAATTATTTAAAAAATAAAAACATTGCATTATTTTAATTTTTAGAATTTTAAAGTTTTTCAGGGAAAAATTCTTCTTTAATACTCAAGTGAATTTAAATTTTGTAATTTTTTTAATTGTCCCTATTATCATAATGCAATTTGACATGAGTTATATAATTTTAGTATATAAACATGTTTGTGAAATAAAAGCGAATGCAATGGACCCTAATAGGATGTTAGCCCATTACCCTCTAGAGTTATATGCTTGATCCAACATTGAAACTCGGGATTGGAATTTATAATAGTCATCCACTAAAGTGTATTTCGTGCAATTGAGTGCCTTATTTTTATTTTTGTTTGATTAATATATTCAAATATTACGTTTATCCCACCATTCAAAATGCAATGGTATTAAGAAAATTAAGACATAAAAAGATTGTGTTATTTTCATTTTTAGAATTTTAAGGTCTTAAAGGGAGAAATTCTTTGTTAATACTCAAGTGAATTTAAATTTTGTAATTTTTTTAATTCTCTTTATTACCACAATGCAATTTGACATGATTTATATAATTTTAGTATACAAACATGTTAATTAAATAAAAGCGAATGCAATGGACTTTAATAAGAAGTTAGCCCACTATCCTCTAGAGCTATATGCTTGATCCAACATTAAAGATTGAGATTGTAATTTATAATAGTTATCCCTAAAGTGTATTCTACACATTTAAGTCCATTGCTTTTATTTTGGCAAATTAACATATTCAAATATTAAGTTTATCTCCCCATTGAAAATGCAATAGTATTAAAAATTATTTAAAAAATAAAAGCATTGCATTATTTTAATTTTTAGAATTTGAAAGGTTTATGGGGAGAAATTCTCCATTAACACTCAAGTGAATTTAAATTTTTTAATTTTTTTAATTGTCTCCATTACCACAATGCAATTTGACATGATTTATATAGTTTTTGTATACAAACATGTTAATGAAATAAAAGCGAATGCAATGGACTTTAATAAGAAGTTAGCCCACTACGCTCTAGAGCTATATGCTTGACCCAACATTGAAACTTGGGATTGGAATTTATAATAGTCATCCCTTAAATTGTATTTTATACATTGGAGTCCATTGTTTTTATTTTGGTAAATTAACATATTCAAATATTAGGTTTATCCCACCATTGAAAATGCAATGGTATTAAAAATTATTTAAAAAATAAAATCATTGCATTATTTTAATTTTTAGAATTTGAAAGTTTGATAGGGAGAAATTCTTCGTTAACACTCAAGTGAATTTAAATTTTTAAATTTTTTTTAATTGTCTCCATTACCACAATGCAATTTGACATGATTTATATCATTTTAGTATACAAACATGTTAATTAAATAAAAGCGAATGTAATAGACTCTAATAAGAAGTTGGCCCACTACGCTTTAGAGCCATATGCTTGAGTAAACATTGATGCTTAAGTCCATTACTTGTATTTTTGTTCAATTAACATATTCAAATGTTATGGTTTTCTCACCATTCAAATGCAATGGCATTAACAATAAATTTAAGAATCAAAACATTGCACTTTTTCAATTTTTAGAATTTTAAAGTCTTTTAGGGATAAATACATTGTTAATAATCAATTGAATTTAACTTTTATAATTTTTTTAATTGTCTCCTTTGTGACAAGGCTATTTCAAATGATTTATATAATTTTAGTCTCAAAATATATTATTTAAGACAAAAGCAAATGCAATGGACTCTAACAAGAAGTTTCCCCACTCCCCTCAAGAGCAATATACTTAACCCAACATTGAAGCTTGGGATTGTTACTTATAATATTCATCCACTAAAATGTGTTTTATTCAATTGAGTCCATCACTTGTATTTTTGTTCAATTAACATATTCAAATATTGTGTTTTTCTCACCATTCAAATGCAATGGCATAAACAATAAATTTAAAACTCAAAACATGGCACTTTTTCAATTTTTTGAATTTTAAAATCTTATAAGGATAAATGATTTGTTAATAATCTGTTGAATTTAACTTTTGTAATTTTCTTAATTGTCTCCTTTGCGACAATGCTATTTCAAATGACTTATACAATTTTAGTCTAATATATATTACTTAAGAAAAACCAAATGCAATGGACTCTAATAAGAAGCTTTCGCACTCCCTTCAAGAGCAATATGCTTGACCTAACATTGATGCTTGAGATTGCTAATTATAATATTCATCTATTAACGTGTATTTTAGACAATTGAGTCCATTACTTGTATTTTTGTTCAATTAATGTATTCAAATATTATATTTTGTTACCATTCAAATGCAATGACATTTACAATAAATTTAAAAATCAAAACATTGCAATTTTTCAATTATTAGAATTTTAAATTCTTATAAAGATGAATGCATTGTTAATAATTAGTTGAATTTAACTTTCATAATTTATTTAATTGTCTCCTTTAGGACAATGCTATTTCAAATGATTTATATAATTTTCGTCTTAAAATATATTACTTAAGAAAAAGAAAATGGAATGGACTATAATAAGAAGTTTCCCTACGCTTCTCAAGAGCAATATGCTTCACCCAACCTTGAAGCTTTGGATTACTAATTATAATATTCATACACTAAAGTGTATTTTATACAATTGAGTCCATTACTTGTATTTTTGTTCTACTAACATATTCAAATATTATGACTTTCTCACCATTCAAATGCAATGACATTTACAATAAATTTAAAAACAAAACATTGCATTTTTTCAATTTTTAGAATTTTAAAGTCTTATAGGGATAAATATATTGTTTATAATTAGCTGAATTTAACTTTAGTTATTTTTTCAATTGTCACCTTTGCAACAAGGCTTTTTTGAATGATTTATGTAATTTTAGTCTAAAAATATATTACTTAAGAAAAAGCAAATGTAATGGACTCTAACAAGAAGTTTCCCCACTCTCCTCAAGAGTAATATGTTTAACCCAGCATTGAAGTTTAAGATTGTTATTTATAATATTCGTCCACTAATGTGTGTTCTATACAATTGAGTCCATTACTTGTATTTTTGTTCAATTAACATATTCAAATATTATATTTTTCTCACCATACAAAATGCAGTGGCATTAATAATAAATTTAAAAATGAAAACATTGCATTTTTTCAACTTTTAGAATCTTAAAGTCTTATGGGCATTTATGCATTGTTAATAATCAGTTGAATTTAAATTTTGTAATTTTTTTAATTGTCTCTTTTGCCACAATGCAAGTTGAAATGATTTACATATTACTTAAGAAAAAGCATATGCAATGGACTCTAATAAGAAGAGCAATTTGCTTGACCCAACATTAAAACTTGGGATTCCTATTTATAATATTCATCCACTAAGTTGTATTTTATGCAATTGTGTGCATTACCTGTATTTTTGTTCACTTAACAAATTCAAATATTATGTTTTTCTCACCATTCAAATGCAATGGCATTTACAATAAATTTAAAAATCAAAACATTGCATTTTTTCAATGTTTAGAATTTTCAAGTTTTATAGGGAACAATACTTTGTTAAAAATCAGTTGAATTTAAATTTTGTAATTTTCTTTAATTTTTCTCCTTTGCTATAATGTTATATGAAATGATTTATATAAATTTCATCTATAAACTTATTACATAAGAAAAGCTAATGCGATGGACTCTAATAAAAAGTTTCCCCACTCCCCTCAAGTGCAATATGCTTCACTCGACATTAAAGCCTGGAATTCTTATTTATAATATTCATTCACTAAAGTGTATTTTATACAATTAAGTCAATTACTTGTATTTTTGTTTAATTAACATATTCAAATATTATGCTTTTCTCACCATTCAAGATGCAATGACATTAACAAAAAATTTAAAAAATCAAACATTTACATTTTTTCAACTTTTAGAACTTTAAAGTCTTATAGGGATTCATACAATGTTAATAATCAGTTGAATTTTAAATTTTTTAACTTTTTTAATTGTCTCCTTTCCCACAATGCAATTTGGAATGACTTATTATAATTTTAGACTACAAACATATTACCTAAGAAAAAGTTAATGTAATGAACTCTATAAGAAGTTTCCCACTCCCTCAAGAGCAATATGCTTGACCCAACTTTAAAGCTTAGGATTGCTATTTATAATATTCATCCACTAAAGTGTATTTATACAATTGAGTCCAATACTTGTATTTTTGTTCAATTAAACATATTCAAATATTATATTTTTCTCACTATTTGAAATGAAATGGGCAATTAACAATAGAATTGAAAAATCTAAACATTGCATTTTCAACTTAAGAATTTTCAAGTCTATAGGGATATTATACATTGTTTAATAATTCAGGTTGAATTTAAAATTTTTATAATTTTTTTATCGTCTCTTGTGCCACAACAATTTGAGAATGATTTAATAATTTTAGTATAGAAACATATTACTCATGAAAAAGCTAATTGCAAATTAAGAGTTTCCTCACTCCCTTCGAAGAGCAATACTACTTGGCCCAAACATTAAGCTATAGGATTGCTTATTTAGTATATCATCCATTAAAGTGTATTTTATACCAATTGAGACGATTACTTGTATTTTTTGTTCAATTAACATATTCAAATATTATGTTTTTCTCACCATTCAAAATACAGTGGCATTAACAATAAATTGACAAATCTAAGCATTGCATTTTTTCAACTTTTAGAATTTTAAAGTCTTATAGGGATTTATGAATTGTTAATAATCAGTTGATCTAAATTTTTTAATTTTTTTTAAATGTCTCCTTTGCCACAATGCAATTTGTAATGACTTATATAATTTAGTCTACAAACCATATTACCTTAAGAAAAAGCTAATGCAATAATACTTAATAACAAGTTTCCCCACTCCCCTAAAGAGCAATATACTTGACTCGACATTTAAAACTTAAGATTGCTATTTATAATATTCATCCACTAAAGTGTATTTTGTACAATTAAGTCCATTACTTGTATTTTTGTTGAATTAACAAATTCAAATATATTATGTTTTTCTCTTTTCAAAATGCAGTGGGATTAACAATAAATTGAAAAATTAAAATATTGTATTTTTTAAACTTTTAGAATTTTAAAAATTTATAGGGATTTATACATTGTTAATAATTAGTTGAATTTAAATTTTGTAATTTTTTAATTGTCTCCTTTGCCACAATGCAAGTTGAAATGATTTATATAATTTGAGTCTACAAATATATTACTTAAAAAAAAGCAAATGCAATGG
>JAIRCJ010000074.1:59571-473203 GCA_020883675.1 Bruguiera gymnorhiza
AAATGCAATAGACTATAATAAGAAGTTTTCCCACTCCCTTTAAGAGGAATATACTCAACTCAACATTAAAGCATAGAATTGCTCTTTATAATATTCATCAATTAAAGTGTTTTTTGTACAATTGAGTTCATTACTTGTATTTTTGTTCAATTAACAAATTCAAATATTATGTTTTTTCTCACCTTTCAAAATGTAGTGGGATTAACAATAAACTGAAAAATAAAAACATTGTATTTTTTCAACTTTTAGAATTTTAAACTCTTATAAGGATTTATGCATTGTTAATAATTAGTTAAATTTAAATTTTGTAATTTTTTTAATTCCCTCCTTTGCCACAATGCAAGATGAAATGATTTATATAATTCGAGCCTACAAACATATTACATAAGAAAAAGCAAATGCAATGGACTCTAATAAAAAGGTTTCCTCACTCTACTGAAGAGCTATATGCTTGACCTAACAAGAAAACTTAGGATTGTTATTTATAATATTCATCCACTAAAGTGTATTTTATACAATTAAGTCCATTACTTGTATTTTTATTCATTTAACAAATTCAAATATTATGTTTTTCTCACCATTGAATATTTAGTGGGATTAACAATAAATTGAAAAATCAAAACATTGTATTTTTTCAAATTTTTGAACTTTAAACCCTTTGAGGGATTTATGCATTGTTAAAAGTCAATTGAATTTAAATTTTGTCATTTTTTTAATTGTCTCCTTTGCCATAATGCAAGTTGAAATGATTTCTAGAATTTTAGTCTACAAACATATTACTTATGAAAAATCAAATGCAATGGACTTTAATAAGAAGTTTCTCAACTCCCCTCAAGAGCAATATGCTTGACCCAGTGTTAAAGCTTAGGATTGCCATTTATAATATTCATCCACTAAAGTGTATTTTGAACAATTGAGTCCATTACTTGTATTTTGCTTCAATTAACAAATTCAAATATTATGTTTTTCTCTCTTTCAAAATATAGTGGGATTAAGAATAAATTGAAAAATCAGAACACTGTATTTTTTGAACTTTTTGAATTTTAAAAACTTAAAGGGATTTATGCATTTTCAATAATTAGTTGAATTTAAATTTTGTGATTTTTTTAATTGCCTCATTTGCCACAACGCAAGTTGAAATGATTTATATAATTCGAGTCTACAAACATATTACTTAAGAAAAAGCAAGTGCAGTGGACTACAATAACAAATTTCCCCACTCCCCTCAAGAGCAATATGCTTGACCCAACATTAAAGTTTAGGATTGCTATTTATAATATTCATCCACTAAAGTGTATTTTGTACAATTGAGTCCATTACTTGTATTTTTGTTCAATAAACAAATTCAAATATTATGTTTTTCTCACCATTCAAAATGTAGTGGCATTAATAATAAATTTAAAAATGAAAACATTGCATTTTTTAAAATTTTAAAATTTTAAAGTATTATACACATTAATGCATTGTTAATAATGAGTTGAATTAAAATTTTGTAATTTTTTTAATTGCCTCCGTTGCCACAATGCAAGTTGAAATGATTTATATAATATAAGTTAACAAGCATTTTACTGAACAAAAAGTAAATGCAACGGACTATAATAACAAATTTCCCCACTCCCCTTAAGAGCAATATGCTTGACTCAACATTAAAGCTTAGGATTGCTATTTATAATAGTTATCCACTAAAGTGTATTTTGTATAATTTAGCCCTTTACTTGTATTTTTGTTCAAGTAAAAAATTCAAATATTATGTTTTTCTCTCCTTTCAAAATGCATTGGGATTAACAATAAAATGGAAAATCAAAACATTGTATTTTTTCAACTTTTTGAATTTTAAAAACTTATAGGGATTTATTCATTGTCAATAATTAGTTGAATTTAAATTTTGTAATTTTTTTAATTGCCTCCTTTGCCACAATGCAAGTTGAAATGATTTTTATAATTTGAGTCTACAAACATATTATTTAAGAAAAAACAAATGCAATAAATTCTAATAAGAAGTTTCCCCACTGCCCTCGAGAGGAATATGCTTGACCCAACATTAAAGCCTAAGATTGCTATTTATAATATTCATCCACTAAAGCGTATTTTATACAATTAAATCCATTTCTTGTATTTTTGTTCAATAAACAAATTCAAATATTATGTTTTTCTCTCCTTTCAAAATGCAGTGGGATTAACAATAAATTGAAAAATCAGAACACTGTATTTTTTGAACTTTTTGAATTTTAAAAACTTAAAGGGATTTATGCATTATCAATAATTAGTTGAATTTAAATTTTGTGATTTTTTTAATTGCCTCCTTGGCCACAGTGCAAGTTGAAATGATTTATATAATTCGAGTCTACAAATATATTACTTAAGAAAAGGCAAGTGTAGTGGACTACAATAACAAATTTCCCCACTCCCCTTAAGAGCAATATGTTTGACTCAACATTAAAGCTTAAGATTGCTATTTATAATAGTCATCCACTAAAGTGTATTTTGTATAATTTAGCCCGTTACTTGTATTTTTGTTCAAGTAAAAAATTCAAATATTATGTTTTTCTGTCCTTTCAAAATGCATAGAATGGAAAATCAAAACATTGTAATTTTTCAACTTTTTGAATTTTAAAAACTTATAAGGATTTATTCATTGTCAATAATTAGTTGAATTTAAATTTTGTAATTTTTTTAATTGCCTCCTTTACCACAATGCAAGTTGAAATAATTTTTATAATTTGAGTCTACAAACATATTATTTAAGAAAAAACAAATGCAATAGACTCTAATAAGAAGTTTCCCCATTCCCCTCGAGAGGAATATGCTTGACCCAACATTAAAGCCTAGGATTGCTATTTATAATATTCATCCACTAAAGCGTATTTTATACAATTAAGTCCATTTCTTGTATTTTTGTTCAATAAACAAATTCAAATATTATGTTTTTCTCACCATTCAAAGTGTAGTGTCATTAATAATAAATTTAAAAATGAAAACATTGTATTTTTTCAAAATTTAAAATTTTAAAGTTTTATACGTATTAATGTGTTGTTAATAATGAGTTGAATTAAAACTTTGTAATTTTTTTAATTGCCTCATTTGCTACGAAGCAAGTTGAAATGATTTATATAATATGAGTCTACAAACACTTTACTGAGAAAAAAGCAAATGCAATGGATTATAATAAGTTTCCCCACTCCCCTAAAGAACAATATGCTTAACCCAACATTAAAGTTTAGGATTGCTATTTACAATAGTCATCCATTAAAGTGTATTTTGTACAATTGAGTCCATTATTTGTAGTTTTGTTCAATTAAAAATTCAAATATTATATTTTTCCCTCCTTTCAAAATGCAGTGTGATTAATAATAAATTGGAAAATCAAAAAATTGTATTTTTTCAACTTTTTGAATTTTAAAAATTATAGGGATTTATTTACTGTCAATAATTAGTTGAATTTTAATTTTATAAATTTTTAATTACCTCCTTTGCTATAATGGAAGTTGAAATGATTTTTATAATTCGAGTCTACAAACATATTAAATTTAAAATTCAAAACATTGCATTTTTTTCAACTTTTAAAATTTTAAAGTTTTATACGCATTAATGGGTTATTAATAAAGAGTTAAATTTAAATTTTGTAATTTTTTTAATTGCCTCCTTTGCCACCATGCAAGTTGAAATGATTTATATAATTCGAGTCTACAAACATATTACATAAGAAAAAGTAAATGCAATGGACTCAATAAGAAGTTTCCTCACTCCCCTTAAAAGCAATATGCTTGATCTAACATTAAAACTTAGGATTGCTATTTATAATATTCGTCCACTAAAGTGTATTTTATACAATTGAGTCCATTACTTCTATTGTCGTCAATTAACAAATTCAAATATTATATTTTTCGCACCATTCAAAATTCAGTGGGATTAACAATAAATAGAAAAACCAAAACATTATATTTTTCAAATTTTTAAATTTTAAACCTTTTGAGGGATTTATACATAGTTAATAATCGTTTGAATTTAAATTTTGTCATTTTTTTAATTGTCTCCTTTGCCATAGTGCAAGTTGAAATGATTTACAGAATTTTACTCTAGAAACATATTACTTACGAAAAATCAAATGCAATGGACTCTAATAAGAACTTTTCCCACCCCGCTTAAGAGCAAAATGCTTGACATAACATTAAAACTTAGCAGTGCTATTTATAATATTCATCCACTAAAGTATGTTTTATACAGTTGAGTTTATTACTTATATTTTGGTTCAATTAACAAATTCAAATATTATGTTTTTCTCACCATTCAAAATGTAGTAGGATTAACAATAAATTGAAAAATAAAAACATTTTATTTTTTCAACTTTTTAAATTTTAAACTCTTTGAGGGATTTATGCATTGTGAATAATTAGTTAAATTTAAATTTTGTCATTTTTTTCAATTGTCTCCTTTGCCATAATGCAAGTTGAAATCATTTACAGAATTTTACTCTAGAAACATATTACTTACGAAAAATCAAATGCAGTGGACTCTAATAAGAACTTTTTCCACCCCGTTTAAAAGCAATATGTTTGACCCAACATTAAAACTTAGCAGTGCTATTTATAATATTCATCCACTAAAGTATATTTTATACAGTTGAGTCTATTACTTGTATTTTGGTTCAATTAACAAATTCAAATATTATGTTTTTCTCACCATTCAAAATGCAGTGGGATTAACAATAAATTGAAAAGTCAAAACATTGTATTTTTTCTACTTTTTGAATTTTAAACTCTTTGAGGGATTTATGCATTGTTAATAATCATTTGAATTGAAATTTTGTCATTTTTATAATTGTCTCCTTTGCCATAATGCAAGTTGAAATGATTTACAGAATTTTACTCTACCAACATATTACCCATGAAAAATCAAATGCAATGGGCTCTAATAAAAAGTTTCCGCACACTCCTTAAGAGCAACATGCTTCACCTAACATTAAACCTTAGGATTGATATTTATAATATTCATCCACTAAAGTGTATTTTGTACAATTGAGTCCATTACTTATATTTTTGTTCAATTAACAAATTAAAATATTAGGTTTTTCTCTCCATTCAAAATGCAATGGGATTAACAAAAAATTGAAAAATAAAAACATCTTATTTTTTCAACTTTTTAAATTTTAAACTCTTTGAGGGATTTATGCATCGTGAATAATTGGTTGCATTTAAATTTTGTCATTTTTTAATTGTCTCCTTTGCCATAATGCAAGTTGAAATGATTTCTAAAATTTTTGTCTACAAACATGTTACTTATGAAAAATTAAAGGCAATCAGCTCCAATAAGAAGCTTCCCCACTTCCATCAAGAGCAATATGGTTGACCCAACATTAAAGTTTAGGACTGCTATTTATAATATTCATCCACTAAAGTATATTTTGTACAATTGAGTTCATTACTTGTATTTATGTTCAATTAACAAATCCAAATATTATGTTTTTCTCACCATTCAAAATGCAATGGGATTAACAATAAATTAAAAGATAAAAACATTATATTTTCTCAACTTTTTTAATTTTGAAAACTTATAAGGATTTATGCATTGTCAATAATCAGTTGAATTTAAATTTTGTAATTTTTTAGTTGCGTCCTTTACCACAATGCAAGTTGAAATGATTTATATAATTCAAGTCTACAAACATATTACTTAAGAAAAAGCAAATGCAATGGACTTTAATAAGAAGTTTCCCCACTCCCCTCAAGAGCAATATGCTTGACCCAACATTAAAACTTTGGATTGTTATTTATCATATTCATCCACTAAAGTATATTTTATACAATTAAGTCCATTACTTGTATTTTTGCTCAATTAACAAAATCAAATATGATGTTTTCCTCACCATTCAAAATGCAGTGGGATTAACAATAAATTGAAAAATCAAAACTTTGTATTTTTTCAACTTTTTGAATTTTAAAAACTTATAGGCATTTATGCATTGTCAATAATTAGTTGAATTTAAATTTTGTAATTTTTTTAATTGCCTCATTTGCCACAATGCAAGTTGAAATGACTTATATAATTCGACTCTACAAACATATTACTTAAGAAAAAGCAAATGCAATGGACTCAAATAAGAAGTTTCCCCACTCCCCTCAAAAGCAATATCCTTAACCAACATTAAAGCTTAGGATTGTTATTTATAATATTCATCCACTAATGTGTATTTTATACAATTAAGTCCATCATTTGTATTTTTGTTCAATTAACAAATTCAAATATTATGTTTTTCTCACCATTCAAAATGCAGTGAGATTAACAATAAATTAAAAGATCAAAACATTTTATTTTTTCAACTTCTTAAATTGTAAACTCTTTGAGGGATTTATGTATTGTTAATAATCATTTGAATTTAAATTTTGTCATTTTTTTAATTGTCTCCTTTGCCATAATGCAAGTTGAAATGATTTCTAAAATTTTTGTCCAGAAACATGTTACTTATGAAAAATTAAAGGCAATCGGCTCCAATAAGAAGCTTCCCTACTCCCATCAAGAGCAATATGGTTGACCCAACATTAAAGTTTAGGATTGCTATTTATAATATTCATCCACTAAAGTATATTTTGTACAATTGAGTCCATTACTTGTATTTATGTTTAATTAACAAATTCAAATATTATGTTTTTCTCACCATTCAAAAAGAAATGGGATTAACAATAAATTAAAAGATCAAAACATTATATTTTCTCAACTTTTTTAATTTTGAAAACTTATAAGGATTTATGTATTGTGAATAATCAGTTGAATTTAAATTTTGTAATTTTTTAGTTGCGTCCTTTACCACAATGCAAGTTGAAATGATTTATATAATTCGAGTCTACAAACATATTACTTAAGAAAAAGCAAACGCAAATCAACTATAATAAAAAGTTTTCCCACTCCTCTCAATAGCAATATGCTTGACCCAAGACTAAAACTTAGGATTGCTATTTAGAGCATTGATCCACTAATGTGTATTTTATACAATTGAGTCCATTACTTGTATTTTTGTTCAATTAACAAATTCAAATATTATGTTTTTCTCATCATTCAAAATGCAGTAGGATTAACAATAAATTGAAAAATCAAAATATTGTACTTTTTCATGTTTTCGAATTTTAAACCCTTATAGAGATTTATGCATTGTTAATAATTATTTAAATTTAAATTTTGTAATTTTTTTAATTGCCTCCATTGCCATAATGGAAGTTTAAATGATTTATATAATTCAAGTTTACAAACATATTACTTATGAATAAGCAAATGCAATGGACTCAAATAAGAAGTTTCCCCACTCCCCTCAAGAGCAATATGCTTGACCCAAATTTAAAGCTTAGGATTGCTATTTATAATATTCATCCACTAAAGTGTATTTTGTACAATTGAGTCCATTACTTGTATTTTTGTTCAATTAACAAATTCAAATATTATGTTTTTCTCACCATTAAAAATGTAGTGGGATTAACAACAAATTAAAAAATCAAAACATTGTATTTTTTTTTCAACTTTTTGAATTTTAAACTCTTTGATGGATTTATGCATTGTGATTAACTAGTTAAATTTAAATTTTGTAATTTTTTTAATTGCCACATTTGCCACAATGCAAGTTGAAATGATTTATATAATTCGAGTTTACAAACATATTACTTAAGAAAAACCAAATGCAATAAACGCTAATAAGAAGTTTCCCCACACCCCGCAAAGACAATATTCTTGACCCAACATTAGAGCTTAGGATTGCACTTTATAATATTCATCCACTCAAGTCTATTTTATACAATTGAGTCCATTACTTGTATTTTTGTTCAATTAACAAATTCAAATATTATATTTTCGTCACCATTCAAAATGCAGTGGGATTAACAATAAATTGAAAAATCAAGACATTGTATTTCTTCAACTTTTTGAATTTTAAAGTCTTTGAGGGATTTATGGATTGTGAATAATCAATTGAATTTAAATTTTGTCATTTTTTTAATTGTCTCTTTAGCCATAATGCAAGTCAAAATGATTTATAGAATTTTAGTTTAGAAACATATTACTTATGAAAAATCAAGTGCAATGGACTCTAATAAGAAGTTTCCCCACTCCCCTCAAGAGCAATATGCTTGACCTAGCATTAAAGTTTAGGATTGCTATTTATAATATTTATCCACTAAAGTGTATTTTATACAATTGAGTCCATTACTTGTATTTTTGTTCAATTAACAAATTCAAATATTATTTTTTCCCCACCATTAAAAATGTAGTGGGATTAACAATTAATTGAAAAATCAAAATATTGTATTTTTTCAACTTTTTGAATTTTAAACTCTTTGAGGGATTTATGCATTGAGAATAATTAGTTAAATTTAAATTTTCTAATTTTTTTAATTGCCTAATTTGCCACAATGCAAGTTGAAATGATTTATATAATTTGAGTCTACAAACATATTACTTAAGAAAAACCAAATGCAATGGATCCTAATAAGAAGTTTCCTCACTCCCCTTATGAGCAATATGCTTGACCCAGCATTAAAGCTTAGGATTGCTATTTATAATATTCATCCACTAAAGTGTATTTTGTACAATTAAGTCCATTACTTGTATTTTTGTTCAATTCACAAATTCAAATATTATTTTTTCCCACCATTAAAAATGTAGTGGGATTAACAATAAATTGAAAAATCAAAACATTGTATTTTTTCAACTTTTTGAATTTCAAACTCTTGGAGGGATTTATGCATTGTGATTAATTTGTTAAATTTTAATTTTGTTCTTTTTTAAATTGCCTCATGTGCCACAATGCAAGTTGAAATGATTTATATAATTCAAGTTTACAAACATATTACTTAAGAAAAACCAAATGCAATGGACCCTAATAAGAAGTTTGCCCACTCCCCTTAAGAGCAATATGCTTGCCCCAATATTAAAGCTTAGGATTGCTCTTTATAATATTCATCCACTGAATTGTATTTTATACAATTGAGTCCATTACTTGTATTTTTGTTCATTTAACAAATTCAAATATTATGTTTTTTGCACTATTCAAAATGTAGTGGGATTAACAATAAATTGAAAAACCAAAATATCCTATTTTTTCAACTTTTTGAGTTTTAAACTCTTTGAGGGATTTATGCATTGTGAATTATTAGTTAAATTTAAAATTTCTAATTTTTTAATTGCCTAATTTGCCACAATGCAAGTTCAAATGATTTATATAATTTGAGTCTACAAACATATTACTTCATAAAAACTAAATGCAATAAACTCTAATAAGAAGTTTCGCCACTCCCCTCAAGAGCAATATGCTTGACCCAACATTAAAGTTTAGGATTGCAATTTATAGTTTTCATCCACTATAATTTATTTTATACAATCGAGTCCATTACTTGTATTTTTGTTCAACAAACAAATTCAAATATTATTTTTTTCTCACTATTCAAAATGCAGTGGGATTGACAATAAATTAAAAAATGAAAATATTGTCTTTTTACAACTTTTTGAATTTTAAAAACTAATTGGGATTTATGCATTGACAATAATTAGTTGAATTTAAATTTTTTAATGTTTTAATTGCATCCTTTGCCACAATACAAGTTGAAATGATGTATATAATTTAAGTGTAGAAACCTATTACTTGAGAAAAAGCAAATGCAATAGACTCTAATAAGAAGTTTCCCCACTCCCCTCATGAGTAATATGCTTAACCCAACATTAAAACTTAGGATTGTTATTTATAGTATTCATCCACTAAAGTGTATTTTATACAATTAAGTCCATTACTTGTATTTTTGTTCAATTAACAAATTCAAATATTATGTTTTTCTTACCATTCAAAATGCAGTGGGATTAACAATAAATTGAAAAATCAAAACATTGTCTTTTCTCAACTTTTTCAATTTTAAACTCTTTGAGGTATTTATGCATTGTAAATAATCAGTTGAATTTAAATTTTGTCATTTTTCAATTGTCCCCTTTGCCGTAATGCAAGTTGAAATGATTTATAAAATTTTAGTTTGGAAACATATTACTTATAAAAAATCAAATGCAATGGGCTCTAATAAGAAGTTTCCCCACTTCCCTCAAGAGCAATATGTTTGACCCAACATTAACGTTTGGGATTGTTATTTATAATATTCATCTACTAAAGTGTATTTTATACAACTGAGTCCATTACTTGTATTTTTATTCAATTAACAAATTCAAATATTATGTTTTTCTCACCATTCAAAATGTAGTGGGATTAACAATAAATTGAAAAATGAAAACATTGTATTTCTCAACTTTCTTAATTTTAAACTCTTTGAGGTATTTATGCATTGTAAATAATCAGTTGAATTTAAATTTTGTTATCTTTTCAATTGTCTCCTTTGCCATAATGCAAGTTGAAATGATTTATAAAATTTTAGTTTGGAAACATATTACTTAAGAAAAATCAAGTGCAATGGGCGCGAATAAAAAGTTTCCCTACTTCCCTAAAGAGCAATATGCTTGACTCAACATTAACGTTTAGGATTGCTATTTATAATATTCATCTACTAAAGTGTATTTTATACATCTGAGTCTATTACTTATATTTTTGTTCAATTAGCAAATTCAAATATTATGTTTTTCTCACCATTTATATAATTTGAGTCGACAAACATATTACTTAAGAAAAACCAAATGCAATGGACCCTAATAAGAAGTTTCCTCACTCCCCTCAAGAGTAATATGCTTGACCTAACATTAATTTAAGATTGCTATTTATAATATTCATCCACTAAAGTGTATTTTTGGCAATTGAGTCTACTACTTGAAATTTTGTTCAATTAACAAATTTAAATATTATTTTTTTCTCACTATTCAAAATGCAGTGGGATTAACACTAAATTGAAAAATTAAAACATTGTATTTTTTTCAAATTTTTTGAATTTTAAACTTTTTAAGAGATTTATGCATTATTAATAATCAGTTAAATATAGATTTTGTCATTTTTTTAATTGTCCCCTTTGCCATAATGCAAGTTGAAATGATTTATACAATTTTATTCTAGAAATATATTACTTATGAAAAATCAATTGCAATGGGCTTAACAGTAATATGCTTGACCCAACATTAAAGCTTAGGATTGCTATTTATAATATTCATCCAATAAAGTGTATTTTGTACAATTGAGTCCATTACTTGTATTTTTGTTCAATTAAGAAATTCAAATATTATGTTTTTCTCACCATTCAAAATATAATGGGATTAACAATAAATTGAAGAATCAAAACATTGTATTTTTTAAACTTTTTGAATTTTAAACTCTTTGAGCGATTTATGCATTGTGAATAATCAGTTGAATGTAAATTTTGCCTATTTTTTAGTTGTCTCTGTTGCCAAAATGGAAGTTGAAATCATTTATTGAATTTGAGTCTACATTCATATTACTTAAGAAAAAGCAAATGCAATGGACCCTAATAGGAAGTTTCCTCACTCCCCTTAAGAGTAATATGCTTGACTTAACATTAAAACTTAGGATTACTATTTATAATATTCATCCACTAAAGTGGATTTTTGACAATTGAGTCTATTACTTGTATTTTTGGTTAATTT
Organism: Bruguiera gymnorhiza; assembly: GCA_020883675.1. Lineage (NCBI taxonomy): Eukaryota > Viridiplantae > Streptophyta > Magnoliopsida > Malpighiales > Rhizophoraceae > Bruguiera > Bruguiera gymnorhiza. The sequence goes on from JAIRCJ010000074.1 coordinate 71,134, forward strand.
AGATTTTTCAAAAGGGAGTGGGATTAACAATAAATTGAAAAATTAAAATATTGTATTTTTTCAAATTTTTGAATTTTAAACTCCTTGAGAGATTTATGCATTGTTAATAATCAGTTGAATTTAGATTTTGTCATTTTCTTAATTGTCCCCTTGGCTATAATTTAAGTTGAAATGAATCATACAATTTTAGTCTAGAAGCATATTACTTGTGAAAAATCAAATACAATGGGCTCTTATAAAAAGTTTCCCTACTTCCCTCAACAGTAATATCCTTGACCCAACATTAAAGCTTACGATTGCTATTTATAATATTCATCCACTAAAGTGTATTTTGTACAATTGAGTCCATTACTTATATTTTTGTTCAATTAAGAAATTCAAATATTATGTTTTTCTCATAATTAAAAATGTAGTGGGATTAATAATAAATTGAAAAATCAAAACATTGTATTTTTTCAACTTTTTGAATTTTAAAAACTTATAAAGATTTATGCATTGTAAATAATTAGTTCAAGTTAAATTTTGTAATTTTTCTAATTGCCTCCTTTGCCACAATACAGGTTGAAATGATTTATATAATTGAAGTCGACAAACATATTACTGAAGAAAAAGAAAATGCAATGGACTCTAATAAAAAGTTTCCCTACTTCCCTCAAAAGTAATATGCTTGACCCAACATTAAAGCTTAGGATTAGTATTTATAATATTCATCCACTAAAGTGTATTTTTGACAATTGAGTCCATTACTTGTATTTTTGTTCAATTAAGAAATTCAAATATTATGTTTTTCTCACTACTCAAAATGGAGTGGGATTAACAATAAATTGAAAAATGAAAACATTGCATTTTTTCAAATTTTTGAATTTTAAACTCCTTAAGGGATTTATGCATTGTTAATAATTAGTTGAATTTAGATTTTGTCATTTTTTTAATTGTCCCCTTAGCCATAATGCAAGTTGAAATGATTTATACAATTTTAGCCTAGAAACATATTATTTATGAAAAATCAAATGCAATGGGCTCTTATAAAAAGTTTCCCCACATCCCTCAACAGTAATATGCTTGACCCAACATTAAAACTTAGGATTGCTATTTATAATATTCATCCACTAAAGTGTATTTTGTACAATTGAGTCCATTACTTGTATTTTTGTTCAATTAAGAAATTCAAATATTATGTGTTTCTCACCATTCAAAATGCAGTGGGATTAACAATAAATTGAAAAATCAAAATATTGTATTTTTTCAACTTTTTGAATTTTAAAAAGTTATAGGGATTTATGCATTATCAATACATAGTTGAATTTCAATTTCATAATTTTTTTGATTGCCTCTTTTGCCACAATGCAAGTTGAAATGATTTATATAATTCGAGTGGACAAACATATTGCTAAAGAAAAGCAAATGCAATGGACTCTGATAAGAAGTTTTCCCACTTCCCTTAAGAGCAATATGCTTAACCCAACCTTAAAGCTTAGAACTGCTATTTATAATATTCATCCACCAAAGTGTATTTTGTACAATTGACTCAATTACTTGTACTTTTGTTCAATTAAGAAATTCAAATATTATACTTTTCTCACCATTTGAAATATAGTGGAATTAACAATAAATTGAAAATTTAAAATAGTACATTTTTTCAACTTTTTGAATTTTAAACTCTTTGAGGGATTTATGCATTGTGAATAATCAGTTGAATTTAAATTTTGCCATTTTTTTAGTTGTCTCTTTAGCCAAAATGCAAGTTGAATTGATTTATAGAATTTGAGTCTACAAACATATTACTTAAGAAAAAGCAAATGCATTGGACCCTAATAAGAACTTTCCCCACTTTAAGTTTAAATTTTGTCATTTTTTTAACTGTCCACTTCACCATAATGCTAGTTGAAATGATTTATACAATTTTAGTTTAGAAACATATTACTTATGAAAAATCAAATGCAATGGGCTCTAAAAAAAAGTTTCCCGACTTCCCTTAACTATAATATGCTTGACCCAACATTAAAGATTAGAATTGTTATTTATAATATTCATCCACAAATATTTATTTTATACAATTGAGTCCATTACTTGTATTTTTGTTCAATTAACAAATTCGAATATTATATTTTTCTCACCATTCAAAATGCAATGAGATTAACAATAAATTTAAAAATCAAAATATTGTATTTTTTCATCTTTTTGAATTTTAAACTCTTTGAGGGATTTATACATTGTAAATAATCAGTTGAATTTAAATTTTGCCATTTTTTTACTTGTCTCTGTTGCCAAAATGGATAAAGTTTAGGATTACTATTTATAATATTCATCTACTAAAGTGTAATTTGTATAATTGATATCATTACTTGTATTTTTGTTCAATTAAGAAATTCAAATATTATGTCTTTCTCACCATTCAAAATGTAGTGGGATTAACAATAAATTGAAAAATCAAAATATTGTATTTTTTCAACTTTTTTAATTTAAAAAACTTATAAGGATTTAAGCATTGTCAATAATTACTTGAATTTAAATTTTGTAATTTTTTTAGTTGTCTCTATTGTCTCTATTGCCAAAATGCAAGTTAAATTGATTTATTGAATTCGAGACTACAAACATATTATTTAAGAAAAAGCAAATGCAATGGACCCTAATAAGAAGTTTCTCCACTCCCCTCAAGTGTAATATGCTTGACTCAACATTAAAGTTTAGGATTATTCTTTATAATATTCATCCACTAAAGTATATTTTGTACAATTGAGTCCATTACTTATATTTTTGTTTAATTAACAAATTCAAATATTATGTTTTTCTTACTATTCAAAATGTAGTGGGATTAACAATAAATTGAAAAATCAAAACATTGTATTTTTTTTCAACTTTTTGAATTATAAAAACTTATAGCGTTTATGCATTGTCAATAATTAGTTGAATTTAAATTTTGTAATTTTTTTAATTGCCTCATTTGCCACAATGCAAGTTGAAATGATTTATATAATTCGAGTTGACAAATATATAACTAAAGAAAAAGCGAATGCAATTGACTCTAATAAGAAGTTTCCCCACTCCCCTCAAAAGTAATATGCTTGACCCAACATTAAAGCTTAGGATTGCTATTTATAATATTCATCCACTAGAGTGTATTTTATATAATTGAGTCCATTACTTGTATTTTTGAGCAATTAACAAATTCAATATTATGTTTTTCCCACCATTCAAAATGTAGTAGGACTAACAAGAAATTGAAAAATCAAAACATTATTTTTTTTTCAACTTTTTGAATTTTAAAATCTTTGAGGGATTTATGCATTGCGAATAATCAGTTGAATTTAAAATTTGCCATTTTTTAGTTGTCTCCATTGCCAAAATCCAAGTTGAAATGACTTATAGAATTCGAGTGTACAAACATATTACTTAAGAAAAAGAAAATCCAATGGACCCTAATAAGAAGTTACCCCACTCCCCTCAAGATTAATATGCTTGACTCAACATTAAAGCTTAGGATTACTCTTTATAATATTCATCCACTAAAGTGTATTTTGTATAATTGAGTCTATTACTTGTATTTTTGTTCAATTAACAAATTCAAGTATTATGTTTTTCTCACCATTCAAAATGTAGTGGGATTCACAAGAAATTGAAAAATCAAAACATTGTATTTTTTTCAACTTTATGAATTTTAAATTCTTTAAGGGATTTATGCATTGTGAATAATCAGTTGAATTTAAATTTTGTCATTTTTCAATTGTCTCCATTGTCAAAATCCAAGTTGAAATAATTTATAGAATTCGAGTGTACAAACATATTACTTAAAACAAAGCAAATGCAATGGACCCTAATAAGAAGTTTTGCCACTCCCCTCAAGAGTAATATGCCTGACTCAACATTAAAGCTTAGGATTACTATTTATAATATTCATCCACTAAAGTATATTTTGTACAATTCAGTCCATTACTTGTATTTTTGTTCAATAAACAGATTCAAGTATTATGTTTTTCTCACTATTCAAAATGTAGTGGGATTAACAATAAATTGAAAAATGAAAACATTGTATTTTTTCAATTTTTTGAATTTTAAAAACTTATAGCGTTTATGCATTGTCAATAATTAGTTGAATTTAAATTTTGTAATTTTTTTAATTGCCTCATTTGCCACAATGCAAGTTGAAATGATTTATATAATTCGAGTTGACAAATATATAACTAAAGAAAAAGCGAATGCAATTGACTCTAATAAGAAGTTTCCCCACTCCCCTCAAAAGTAATATGCTTGACCCAACATTAAAACTTAGGATTGCTATTTATAATATTCATCCTTTAAAGTGTATTTTATATAATTGAATCCATTACTTGTATGTTTCAGTAATTAACAAATTCAAATATTATGTTTTTCCCACTATTCAAAATGCAGTGGGACTAACAAGAAATTGAAAAATCAAAACATTATTTGTTTTCAACTTTTTGAATTTTAAAATCTTTGAGGGATTTATACATTGTGAATAATCAGTTGAATTTAAATTTTTCCATTTTTTAGTTGTCTCCGTTGCCAAAATCCAAGTCGAAATGATTTATAGAATTCGAGTGTACAAACATATTCATCCACTAAAGTGTATTTTGTACAATTGAATCCATTACATGTATTTTTATTCAATTAACAAATTCAAATATTATGTTTTTCTCACCATTCAAAATGTAGTGGAATTAACAAGAAATTGAAAAATTAAAACATTGTATTTTTTCAATTTTTGAATTTTAAACTCTTTGAGGGATTTATGCATTGTGAATAATCAGTTGAATTTAAATGTTGCCATTGTTTTAGTTGTCTCAGTTGCCAAAATGTAAGGTGAAATAATTTATAGAATTCGAGTCTACAAACATACTACTTAAGAGAAAGCAAAGGCAATTGACCCTAATAAGAACAATCCCCACTCCCCTTAAGTGTAATATGCTTGGCTCAACATTAAAACTTAAGATTACTATTTATAATATTCATCCACTAAAGTGTATTTTATACAATTGAGTTCATTACTTGTATTTTTGTTCAATTAAGAAATTCAAATATTATGTTTTTCTCACCATTCAAAATGTAGTGGGATTAAAAAGAAATTGAAAATCAAAACATTGTATTTTTTCAACTTTTTGAATTTTAAACTCTTTGAGGGATTTATGCATTGTTAATAATTAGTTGAATTTAAATTTTGTCATTTTTTTTTAACTATCCCCTTTGCCATACTGCCAATTGAAATGATTTATACAATTTTAGTCTAGAGACATATTACTTATGAAAAATCAAATGCAATGGGCTCTAATAAAAAGTTTTCCCACTTCCCTCAACAGTAATATGCTTGACCCAACATTAAAGTTTAGAATTGCTATTTATAATATTCATCCACTAAAGTGTATTTTATACAATTGAGTCCATTACTTGTATTTTTGTTCAATTAAGAAATTCAAATATTATGTTTTTCTCACCATTTAAAATGTAGTGGGATTAATAATAAATTGAAAAATCAAAACGTCATATTTTTTTCAACTTTTTGAATTTTAAAATCTTTGAGGGATTTATGCATTATTAATAATTAGTTGAATTTAAATTTTACCATTTTATTAGTTGTCTTCGTTGCCAAAATGTAAGGTGAATGATTTATAGAATTCGAGTATACAAACATATTACTTAAGAAAAAGCAAAGGCAATTGACCCTAATATGAACTCTCCCTACTCCCCTCAAGTGTAATATGCTTGGCTCAACATTAAAGTTTAGGATTACTATTTATAATATTCATCCACTAAAGTGTATTTTGTACAATGGAGTCCATTACTTGTATTTTTGTTCAATTAGCAAATTCAAATATTATGTTTTTCTCACCATTCAAAATGTAGTGGGATTAACAATAAATTGAAAAATCAAAACATTATATTTTTTCAACTTTTCGAATTTTAAACTCTTTGAGGGATTTATGCATTGTTAATAATCAGTTGAATTTAAATTTTGCCATTTTTTTAACTATCCCCTTTGCCATAATGCCAATTGAAATGATTTATACAATTTTAGTCTAGAAACATATTACTTATGAAAAATCAAATGCAATGGGCTCTAATAAAAAGTTTCCCCACTTCCCCCAACAATAATATGCTTGACCGAACATTATAACTTAGAATTATTATTTATAATATTTATACACTAAAGTATATTTTGTACAATTGAGTCCATTACTTAGATTTTTGTTCAATTAGCAAATTCAAATATTATGCTTTTCTCACCATTCAAAATGCAGTGGGTTAACAAGAAATTGAAAAATTAAAACATTGTATTTTTTAATTTTTGAATTTTAAACTCTTCGAGGGATTTATGGATTATGAATAATAAGTTGAATTTAAATTTTGTCATTTTTTTATTTGTCTCCTTTCCCATGATGCAAGATGAAGAGATTTATACAATTTTAGCCTAGAAACAAATTACTTATGAAAAATCAAATGCAATGGGCTCTAATAAGAAGTTTCCCCACTTCCCTCAATAGTAATATGCTTGACCCAACATTAAACCTTAGGATTGCCATTTATAATATTCGTCCACTCAAGTGTATTTTATGCAATTGAGTCCATTACTTGTATTTTTGTTCAATTAACAAATTCAAATATTATGTTTTTCCCACCATTCAAAATGTAGTGGGATTAACAATAAATTGAAAAATCAAAACATTGTATTTTTTTAACTTTTTGAATTTTAAAGATTTATAAGGATTTATTTATTGTTAATAATTTGTTGAATGTAAATTTTGTAATTTTTTTAATTGCCTCGTTTGCCATAATGCAAGTTGAAATGATTTGTATAATTCGAATCTATAAACATATTACTTAAGAAAAAGCAAATGCAATGGACTATAATAAGAAGTTTCCTCACTCCCCTCAACAGCAATATGCTTGACCCAACATTAAACTTTAGGATTGCTATTTATAATATTCATCTACTAAAATGTATTTTATACAGTGAAATTAACAATAAATTGAAAAATCAAAATATTGTATTTTTTCAACTTTTTGAATTTTAAACTCTTTGAGGGATTTATGCATTATTAATAATCAGTTGGATTTAAATTTTGTCTTTTTTTTAAATGTTTCCTTCACCACAAGGCAAGTTGAAATGATTTATAGAATTTTAGCCTACAATCATATTAGTTATGAAAAATCAAATGCAATGGACTCTAAAAAGAAGTTTCCCCACTTCCTTGAAGAGCAATATGCTTGATCCAACATTAAAGCTTAGTTTTGTTATATCTAATATTCATCCACTAAAGTGTATTTTGTACAATTGAGTCCATTACTTGTATTTTTGTTCAATTAAGAAATTCAAATATTATGTTTTTCTCACCATTCAAAATGTAGTGGGATTAACAATAAATTGAAAAATGAAAATATTGTATTTTTTTCAACTTTTTGAAGTTTAAAAACTTGTAAGGATTTATGCTTTGTCAATAATTAGTTTAATTTAAATTTTGTAATTTTTTTAATTGCCTCCTTTGCCACAATGCAAGTTGAAATGATTTAAATAATTCGAGTTGACAAACATTTTACTTACGAAAAAGCAAATGCAATGGACTTGAATAAGAAGTTTCCCCACTCCCCTCAAGAGTAATATGCTTAACCCAACATTAAAGCTTAGGATTGCTATTTATAATATTCATCCACTAATGTGTATTTTATACAATTGAGTCCATTAGTTGTATTTTTGTTCAATTAACAAATTCTAATATTATGTTTTTCTCACCATTCAAAATGTAGTAGAATTAACAATACATTGAAAAATCAAAATATTGTATTTTTTCATCTTTTTGAATTTTAAAGTGTTTAAGGGATAATTAGTTGAATTTAAGTTTTGTCATTCTTTTAATTGTCTCCTTTGCCATAATGCAAGTTGAAATGATTTATAGAATTTTAGTCTTGAAACATATTACTTATGAAAAATTAAATGCAATGAGCTCTAATAAGAAGTTTCCCCGCTTAACTCAAGAGTAATATGCTTTACCCAACATTAAAGTTTAGGATTTAATATTTAAAATATTCATCCACTAAAGTGTATTTTGTACAATTGAGTCTATTACTTATATTTTTGTTCAATTAACAAATTCAAATATTATGTTTTTCTCACCATTCAAAATGTAGTGGGATTAAAAATAAATTAAACAATCAAAACTTTATATTTTTTCAACTTTTCGAATTTTATTAACTTGCAAGGATTTATGCATTGTCAACAATTAGTTGAGTTTAAATTTTGTAATATGTTTAATTGTCACCTTTGCCACAATGCAAATTGAAATGATTTATATAATTCAAGTCTACAAACATATTCCTTAAGAAAAAGCAAATGCAATGGACCATAATAAGAAGTTTCCCCACTCCACTCAAGAGTAATATGCTTGACTCAACATTAAAGCTTAGGATTACTATTTATAATATTCATCCAGTAAAGTGTATTTTATATGGTCATTACTTGTTTTTTTGTTTAATTAACAAAATTCAATTATTATGTTTTTCTCACCATTCAAAATGAAGTGGGATTAACAATAAATTGAAAAATCAAAACATTATAGTTTTTCAACATTTTGAAATTTAAAAACAAATAGGGATTTATGCATTGTCAATAATTAGTTCAATTTCAACTTTGTAATTTTTTTAATTGCCTCCTTTGCCACAACACAAGTTGAAATGATTTCTATAATTCATGTCAACAAATATATTATTTAAGAAAAAGCAAATGTAATGGATTCTAATAAAAAGTTTCCCCACTCCCCTCAAGAGTAAAAAGTTTCCCCACTCCCCTCAAGAGTAATATGATTGACCCAACATTAAAACTTAGCATTGCTATTTATAATATTCATCCATTAAAGTGTATTTTTTACAATTGAGCCCATTATTTGTATTTTTTTTAATTAACAAATTCAAATATTATGTTTCTCTCACCATTCAAAATGCAGTGGAATTAACAACACATTGAAAAATCAAAACATTGTATTTTTTCATCTTTTTAAATTTTAAACTTTTTGAGGGATTTATGAATTGTGAATAATTTGTTGAAATTTAAATTTTGTCATTTTTTTAATTGTCTCCTTAGCTATAATGCAAGTTGAAAAGATTTATACAATTTTAGTCTAGAAACATATTACTTATGATAAATCAAATGCAATGGGCTCTAATAAGAAGTTTCCCCACTTCCCTCAACAGCAATATGCATGACCCAACATGAAAGCTTAGGATTTCTATTTATAATATTCATCAACCAAAGTGTATTTTGTACAATTGAGTGCATTATTTGTATTTTTGTTCAATTAACAAATTCAAATATTATGTTTCTCTCACCATTCAAAATGCAATGGAATTAACAACACATTGAAAAATCAAAACATTGTATTTTTTCATCTTTTTAAATTTTAAACTCTTTGAGGGATTTATGAATTGTGAATAATTTGTTGAAATTTAAATTTTGTCATTTTTTTAATTGTCTCCTTTGCCATAATGCAAGTTGAAAAGATTTATACAATTTTAGTCTAGAAACATATTACTTATGATAAATCAAATGCAATGGGCTCTAATAAGAAGTTTCCCCACTTCCCTCAACAGCAATATGCATGACCCAACATGAAAGCTTAGGATTTCTATTTATAATATTCATCAACCAAAGTGTATTTTGTACAATTGAGTGCATTATTTGTATTTTTGTTCAATTAACAAATTCAAATATTATGTTTCTCTCAGCATTCAAAACACAGTGGAATTAACAACACATTGAAAAATCAAAACATTGTATTTTTTCATCTTTTTAAATTTTAAACTCTTTGAGGGATTTATGAATTGTGAATAATTTGTTGAAATTTAAATTTTGTCATTTTTTTAATTGTCTCCTTTGCCATAATGCAAGTTGAAAAGATTTATACAATTTTAGTCTAGAAACATATTACTTATGATAAATCAAATGCAATGGGCTCTAATAAGAAGTTTCCCCACTTCCCTCAACAGCAATATGCATGACCCAACATGAAAGCTTAGGATTTCTATTTATAATATTCATCAACCAAAGTGTATTTTGTACAATTGAGTGCATTATTTGTATTTTTGTTCAATTAACAAATTCAAATATTATGTTTCTCTCACCATTCAAAACACAGTGGAATTAACAACACATTGAAAAATCAAAACATTGTATTTTTTCATCTTTTTAAATTTTAAACTCTTTGAGGGATTTATGAATTGTGAATAATTTGTTGAAATTTAAATTTTGTCATTTTTTTAATTGTCTCCTTTGCCATAATGCAAGTTGAAAAGATTTATACAATTTTAGTCTAGAAACATATTACTTATGATAAATCAAATGCAATGGGCTCTAATAAGAAGTTTCCCCACTTCCCTCAACAGCAATATGCATGACCCAACATGAAAGCTTAGGATTTCTATTTATAATATTCATCAACCAAAGTGTATTTTGTACAATTAAGTGCATTATTTGTATTTTTGTTCAATTAACAAATTCAAATATTATGCTTTTCTCACTATTCAAAATGCTGTGGGATTAACAATAAATTGAAAAATGAAAACATTGTATTCTTTCAAATTTTTCAATTTTAAACTCTTTGAGGGATTTATGCACTGTCAATAATTAGTTGAATTTAAATTTTGTCACTTTTTTAATTGTCCCCTTTGCCTTAATGCAAGTTCAAATGATTTATACAATTTTAGTCTAGAAACATATTACTTATGAAAAATCAAATGCGATAAGCTCTAATAAGAAGTTTCCCTGTTTCATTCAAGAGTAATATGATTGACCTAACATTAAAGCTTAGGATTGCTCTTTATAATATTCATCCACTAAAGTGTATTTTGTACAATTGAGTTTATTACTTGTATTTTTGTTCAATTAACAAATTCAAATATTATATTTTTCTCACCAATCAAAATGCAGTGGGATTCACAATAAAGTGAAAAATCAAAATATTGTATTCTTTCAACTTTTTGAATTTTAAACTCTTATAGGGATTTATGCATTATTAATAATTAGTTAAATTTAAATTTTGTAATTGTTTTAATAACCTCCTTTGCCACAATGCAAGTTGAAATGATTTGAACTAGTCGAGTCTACAAACATATTAATTAAGGAAAAGCAAATGTAATGGACTATAATAAGAAATTTCCCCACTCCCAACATTATGTTTTTCTCACCATTCGAAATGCAATGAAATTAACAATAAATTGAAAAATCAAAACATTGTATTTTTTCAAACTTTTTGAATTTTAAACTCTTTGAGGGATTTATGCATTGTAAATAATTAGTTGAATTTAAATTTTGTCATTTCTTTTATTGTCTCCTTTGCAATAATGCAAGTTGAAATGATTTATATAATTTCGGTCTAGAAACCTATTACATATGAAAAATCAAATGCAATGGGCTCTAATGAGAAGTTTGCCCACTTTCCTCAAGAGCAATATGCTTGTCCTAACATTAAAGCTTAGGATTGCTATTTATAATATTCATCCACTAAAGCATATTTTGTACACTTGAGTCCATTACTTGTATTTTTGTTCAATTAAGAAATTCAAATATTATGTTTTTCTCACCATTCAAAATGCAGTGGGATTAACCATAAATTGAAAAAACAAAACATTGTATTTTTTCAACTTTTTGAATTTTAAAAACTTATAGGGATTTATGCATTGTCAATAATTAGTTGTATTTAAATTTTGTAATGTTTTTAATTGCCTCCTTTGCCACAATGCAAGTTGAAAAGATTTATATAATTTAAGTTGACAAAGTTATTGATTAAGAAAAAGCAAATGCAATGGACTCTAATAAGAAGTTTCCCCACTCCTCTTAAGAGTAATATGATTAACCCAACATTAAAGCTTAGGATTGCTCTTTATAATATTCATCCACTAAAGTGTATTTTGTACAATGGAGTCCATTACTTGTATTTTTCTTCAATTAACAAATTAAAATATTATATTTTTCCCACCATTCAAAATGTAGTGAGATTTACAATACATTGAAAAATCAAAACATTGTATTTTTTTCAACCTTTTGAATTTTAAACTCTTTGAGGGATTTATGCAATGTGAATAATTAGTTGAATTTAAATTTTGTCATTTTTTTCATTGTCTCCTTTGCCATAATTATGAAAAATCAAATGTAATGGGCTCTAATAAGAAATTTCTCCACTTCCCTCAACAGTAAGATGCTTGACCCAATATTAAAGTTTAGAATTGCTATTTATAATATTCATCCATTAAAATGTATTTTATACAATTGAGTTCATTACTTATATTTTTGTTCAATTAACATATTCAAATATTATGTTTTTCTCACTATTCAAAATGTAGTGGGATTAACAATAAATTGAAAAATGAAAACATTGTATTTTTTTCAACTTTTTGAATTTTAAAATTGAAGTTCCCAACTTCACCCTAGGATCTACTAGTTTGTGATACTGAGAGGGGGGGTGAATCAGTATCACCACAATTCACAATTCGCAGGAAAGTGAACAACTTCAATCTCTTCTTAAAAGCGAACTCTTTCTCAGATTCGACTAAGGTAGATCTATTGCTACCTACTAATCACAATAGTCCCCAAAGTCACCTTTCAGACACCTTGCCTAATAGACAATTCGGATGTTCTTGTTTAGGTCTTCGTTAGGTTATGGGTTGGCTGATACTTTAGCTGCGTTCACAACTCAATTCAAAACACAGAACGTAAAGCAAATTAAGGACACACGAGATTTACGTGGTTCCGTCAACGTGACGTACATCCACGGTGGTAGGGACTCTCCCTTACCGAGACTATCCACTATACTTGAGAATTATAGTTACAATGGATGTCTTAATCTTCTGCTCCTTTCACTATTGCAATTACTAAGCAAGTACAATACAAAGAGTGTCACTTACTGTGTCTACTCTTCTTCTAGCTTGTCTTGCCTCTGTTGAATTGAAAGGCTGCTCCACTGCCGCTTAGAAGTTCACCGCAACGCTCTCTAACCTCTCTTGAAGAAATCTAGAAATACGTTGAGTTCTTTCTGATGCTTCGCCAAATTCCTTCTCTAGGTTGTCTCACACAGCTCCTGCTTTCACCGTCTCACGGTTTCACAGCTTGCACTCAAGCTTCTGGTCTGCCGTTTCACGTCTCACAGCCTGCCCCACGCTTCTGATCAGTCACGCTGTTGCACGTTCTGGTCTCACGCTCCTGGTCTGCTGTTTCACGTCTCTTGGCCTGCCTCACACTACTGGTTTTTCTGGTTCACGTCTCTCGCCCTGCCTCACACTACTGGTTTTTCTGGTTCACGTCTCTCGCCCTGCCTCACGCTTCTAGTCTGCTGTCTTCTCTTCCGGGTGGTCTCACGGATACCAGGTCTGCTGTCTTCTCTTCCGGGTGGTCTGTTTCTTATTTCTCCTCTTGCTGGTTGTGCGTTTCTGGTTTGGTTGCAGGATGTGTTTCTGGTTTGCTTGCAGGAGGCGTTTCTGGTTTGCTTGCAGGATGTGTTTCTGGTTTGCTTGCAGGAGGCATTTCTGGTTCGGTTGCAGGAGGCGTTTCTGGTTTGCCTGCAGGATGTGTTTCTGGTTTGCTTGCAGGACGTGTTTCCGGTTTGCTCTCCTGGTGGTGTTGTTTCTGATCTCTTGCCGTTCTGCTCTCTCTTCCTTTTGGCTGGTTGCTGTAGGGTTGCTGTTTATTCAATTGTGTTGGCCCTCTGCCCTAGTTTTGTCTTCCAAGGCCTTTATATACTCTCTTCCATAAAACCCTAATAGGGCTTACATGGCGGATTTACGTTCTTGCCCTTACGCGGCAGATTTACTTTCTTGCCCTTCCATGTGACTTTACTGCCCTTCCATATGACTTTACTCTCTTGCACACTTAACCCTAGTTGACAACAATTACAACCCATACAAGGCTGTGGGAACAACAATCTCCCCCTTTGTAATTGTTGGCAACATTCATAACAAAAGTCATTATGCAGCAGTCTTTCATAATCTTCTTGGAGTAACAATCCAGAAGCAGATGGATTACAACTCCCCCTAAATATGCACTCCCCCTTCCTTAACAACTCCCCCTGCACTGTTGCTTCTCTCCCCCTTTGCCAACCAATTACAAATTTGAAAAACTTGCAAAGTAGAGATGGAGGATTCACCTGAACTTCAGGCTTGAGGAGGCATTTGCACAGACAGACTCATTCTGTGCTTTTCAAACAGCTCTGTGGACAAAGGTTTAGTTAGAATATCTGAGATTTGATCTTTAGTACCGACATACTCCAACTGAATTGTGCCCTCTTCCACTTGATCCTTGATAAAGTGATACCGGATGTCAATATGCTTGCTCCTTGAATGTTGAACTGGATTCTTGCTAAGATCAATTGCACTTTGATTATCACAAAGTACACTCACTGGTAACTTCACTTCAACACCCAAATCGGCCAATTGTCTTTGCATCCATATCACCTGAGTACATGCTGCACAAGCAGCCATTTACTCAGCCTCCGCTGTGCTCAAAGCAACACTGTTTTGCTTTCTACTTAGCCATGCAACACACTTTGAACCCAAGTAGAAGCTGCAGCCACTGGTTGATTTTCTATCATCTGTGCTTCCTGCCCAGTCTGCATCAGTGTATGCTCGTAGTTTTACAGAATCCATGGCAGGATACCACAAGCCCATTTCCAGTGTCCCCTTGAGGTATCTTAGGATTCTTTTCACTGCCAACACATGAGATTCCTTAGGATCAGCTTGGAATCTGCTGGCGATGCACACAGCTTGCATGAGATCAGGCCTTGATGCTGTAAGGTACAGAAGGCTCCCTATCATCTTCCTGTATTCTGTAGGGCTTGTACTCCTTCCTTCCTGATCTTTTGTTAACTTGCAGCCCACTGTCATAGGGGTACTGACAGGTCTGCTATCCTCCATGCCAAACTTTTTCAGCATCTCTTTGGCATATTTTGTCTGAGAAATAAAAATACCTTCTTCACATTGTTTTATTTGTAATCCAAGAAAGTAAGTCATTTCTCCAATCAATGACATCTCAAATTCCTCACTCATCTTCTGTGAAAATTCTTGGCATAGCGCAGAGTGATCCCCTCCAAAGATGATGTCATCTACATATACTATGGTTATCAGTTGGCCTTTCTCTGAGTTGAACACATATAGGTTATTATCAACTGTTCCTCTTTTGAAGTTCAACCTTCTCAAATACGCGTCCAGCCTGCTATACCATGCTCTTGGGGCTTGTTTAAGGCCATACAAGGCTTTCTTCAGCTTGCACACATGTGTCTCATCCTCACTGATTTGTACTCCATCGGGTTGTTCAATATACACTTCTTCTTTTAGGAGCCCATTCAAAAAGGCTGATTTCACATCCATCTGGTAAACTTTATACCTCTTATGTGCTGCCAAAGCTAAGAACATTCTGATAGTTTCCAACCTTGCTACTGGTGCAAAAGTTTCATCAACATCTACTCCTTCTATCTGAGTGTAGCCTTTGCAAACCAGTCTAGCCTTGTTCCTCACCACCTTGCCATCCTCATTGTGTTTATTTTTAAACACCCATTTTGTTCCTATGACATTCTTGTTAGTGGGTCTTGGAACTAGCTCCCATGTTTCATTCTTCTCGATTTGATCTAGCTCCTCATTGATAGCTTTGATCCAGGCTTTGTCTTGTGCAGCCTCTTCAACAGATTTAGGTTCAACTTGTGAGAGTAAAGCAGTAGCTCCCACAATTCTTCTTCTTGTTGTAACTCCTGCTGATGGGTCACCTATTATCTGATTTCCTTGATGAGCACTGGTCCATGTCTTCTTTGTCTTTCTTTCTTGCACAGTCTTAGTTGCAAGAGAATCTCCTTCTTCATCTTCAGACTCACTCTTCTCTGAGTCTGAACTTACTTCTTTTCCCACTTCTTCATGTTGGTCAGATTCTTCATCTATCTTGAAGTCATCTTCTTCACTATCCTCAGCTTCTCCATTATGCGTTGTTTTCCAGTTTTCATCTATTCTTACATCACTGGAAGTGACCACTTTTCCCAGTTTATGTAGAAAAACTCTATAACCTTTTGTCTTTGCTGAGTATCCCACAAAGATGCCTTCATCTGACCTAGCATGGAATTTTCCCAAGTTTTGCTCCTTGTTCTTCACAAAACATGGGCTGCCAAAGATTCTAAGATACTTGGCTGTTGTCTTCTTCCCACTCCATAGCTTATATGGAGTCTTATCAGTATTGGGCCTTAGTGAAACTCTGTTCAATAGGTGCACGGCTGTAAATGTTGCTTCTGTCCAAAATCTTGTGTGAAGCTTGGATTCCAGCAGTAGAGTTCTTGCCATTTCAACCACAGCTCTATTTTTCCTCTCTACCACCCCGTTCTGTTGAGGAGTTCTTGCTGCTGCCATCTGATGGTGAATTCCATGCTTCTCAAGGTAATCTTCAAAAGCTCCATTTGTGAATTCAGTGCCTTGATCTGACCTCAATACTTTGATCTTCTTTCCACTCTCATTTTCAGCCAATCTTCTGTATCTCTTGAAGCATTTCAAAACTTCTGACTTATGTGTGAGGTGCATGATGCAGGTCCTTCTAGAATAATCATCAACAAACAAGATGAAGTACCTCTCACCATTCAACCCTTTTGTTCTCATCGGCCCACACAAATCAGTATGCACAATGTCAAGCACTGCTTTAGAACTGACCTCTTTGGTCTTATACTGCTTTCTGACCTGTTTTCCTTTAGAGCATGCTGAGCAAACATACTCCCTCTCTCTCTTAAGGTCTGGAATGTCTCTGATTGCATGAGTAGTGGTCAGCTTCCTCATGTTCTTCTGTGTTAAGTGTCCCAGCCTCCGATGCCAGAGTTGATTTTCTTCTTCTTTTGTAAGTAAACAGCTGTTTGTCTTGTCCTCATCAATTACATATAAATTTCCAGCTGTTCTTTTCCCAGCTGCAACAGTATTGCCTTCTTTACTCTTTACTTGGCAACCTGTTTTTGTGAATATCACTTTATGGTCTTCATTGCATAGTTGGCTGACAGATGCTAGATTATATCTGAGTCCTTCAACATGCAGAACATCTTTCAGCTTTCCTTTTCCAATATTTACTGACCCTTGACCACTGATGTTGAGTGAATCATCATTGCCAAACTTGACTCTGCCTTCTCTTGACTTGTTTAGCTTTGACAATTTACTCTTGTCTCCTGTCATGTGTGAAGTGCATCCACTGTCAAGGATCCACTGCTTATCCTTGTAGTCAGCTTTGAGTGCAATTTCAGCTATATTAGCCACCTCCCTTTTAGCTTTATATTCCTTCTTTTGAATTGGCTGGAAGATAGCTTTCTCCTTTTTCTCAGCTTTGACTACACCGCTTGTTTTCACTATGCCATTGAGTGCCTTCTCTTGCTCAGGGAGAAGTGTCATGCATCTCTTGGCATTATGGTCATTCTGCCCACACCTTTCACACTGTTCCAAGTCTCCCAATATAGCAAACTTGTTCTTTGAAACCACTGGTTTGGGCTTCCACCAACAATCCTTGTCAGTGTGTCCTTGCTTTTTACAGTATGTGCAAGAACTCACGACAGGTGTTCTCCTCTGAATTTTGTATTGTCTCCCCCTGTATACAGCATCATATCTTCTCAAGTTGGAGACATATACTGGCCTTCTCCACCAGCAGTTACTTGCCTTATGACCCCAAACTCCACAATAAAGACAGTGACCTTGAAACTGCCTCTTCTTGGGTCTAATCACAGCTTGTTTTCTTTTGTTCATTACTTGCTGTGTAGGCAACGTGGCTGGCTTCTTTGCTTGTGTGGCTTTCATTTCAGCTACCTTTTTCTCCTTCTTCTGTTCAGCCATAGCCCTTTGCTGGCTGATCTTCTTTTCTTCATTTTTGTTTGCCACCCTAGGTTGCTTCTTCAAATCCTCTTTATTCTCAGCTATCTTCTCCTGAGTCACAACCTTCTCTTTCAACTTCTGTGGCACATTCTTATTATCTTTAGGCAATGCAGCCTCAGATTGCTGCACTTTCTCTTCATTCTTCTTTTCTCTTGCAGAACTTGTTTCTCCTATCATTTCAAGCTTCTGCACGTTCTCTTCACTCCTTTTGAGTTGTTGCTGAAGTCTCAGCAACTCTATCTCCATTTCTTCAATTGTTGAAGTCCTTGAGCCAAGCTCCATAGTAAGGTCTTCATATATTTTGATATGTTCTTCAAATCTTCTCTTCAAGTCAATATGTTCAGCCCTTATTTCATCCTTTTGACTTTCAGCTTCCTCAGACTTTGCTTCAACTTGTTTTATGTGGGCCTCTAACCTTCTTATGGTTCTGCCCCTTCTGATTATCTCCTTTGAAGCTGCTTCCAACTCAGCTTCAAAATCTGGTTCTTCTTCATCAACCTCCTCTTCCTCTTCAGAGGTTGAACTACCACCTTGAGTTGATGCCATAAAGGCATGCTCATCTGATGAGTCTACATCTTCCTCCTCATCGGCTTCTTTTGTCTGGCTCACATAACTCTTGAATGAGCCTCTCTTCTTCTTCTGTGGGCTAGCAGTCTTCTTGCTGGACTTCCTTGACTTGAATGATGGTCTTCTCCATTTTGAATTCTGCTCATCATCACCATCCTCATCTTCATCATCAAGTTTCACTTTGCACTGAGAAGCAAAGTGTCCAGTCTGTCCACAACGATAACATCTCAAGGACAACTGTCCTTTTCCCTTCTTAGACCCCCTTTTGAATTTCCTTGTGAAGTATGCCAACACTTCACCTTCACTTTCTTCCTCATCATCATCATCATCCTCGCTGGATGATTCTTCCTCTTCTTTTATCTTCAAGTGTTTCAAAGCTTTGAAAGCTGCCTCCTTTGATACCTTTGACGTTGAGGAGCTCTCAGTTGACTTTATTCTCATCTCATATGCAATGAGATTGCATTGGAGATCATGCAGAGACATGGAATTGAGATCTCTACTCTCCTCTATGGCTGCCACCTTTGAGGCAAACCTCTCAGGCAGAATTCTCAGAATTTTCTTCACAATAGATGAGTCCTTCTTGTTCTTCCCATGACTTCTAAGATCGTTTACAGCATCAATAACCCTGGTGAAGAACTCTTGGACTGTATCATTTTTCTGCATTCTGAGAGATTCATATCTCTCCTTGAAAACTTGAAGCTTGGCCTCCTTCATTCTGCCATCACCTTCATAGACTTTCTGCAATCTGTCCCATATCTCCTTGGCAGATTTGCAGTCCATAACTTTAGCATATTCAGCATCTGTCAATGCTGAAATGATGACATTTGAGGCCTTCCCATTTATCTCAAACTGTCTTAATTCCTCTGGGGTTGGATCTTTACCTTCTTCTGGAGGCTCAAAACCCTCATGTACAGATTTCACCACGTTCATGCCCATGGTTGCAAATACCACCTGCATTCTCGCTCTCCACATATGGTAGTTGGTTCCGTTGAAGATTGGAACCTTCTTGCTGTAAGTAGTGCTGGTGTTGGTACCGGCGTCCATTTCTCAGTATGCTAAACAAGTTAAAACTTCTGGAGCTCTTCAAACTAGTACACCAAGCTATTAAGCTTTATCCTGGTGAACCTGTGCTCTGATACCAATTGAAGTTCCCAACTTCACCCTAGGATCTACTAGTTTGTGATACTGAGAGGGGGGGTGAATCAGTATCACCACAATTCACAATTCGCAGGAAAGTGAACAACTTCAATCTCTTCTTAAAAGCGAACTCTTTCTCAGATTCGACTAAGGTAGATCTATTGCTACCTACTAATCACAATAGTCCCCAAAGTCACCTTTCAGACACCTTGCCTAATAGACAATTCGGATGTTCTTGTTTAGGTCTTCGTTAGGTTATGGGTTGGCTGATACTTTAGCTGCGTTCACAACTCAATTCAAAACACAGAACGTAAAGCAAATTAAGGACACACGAGATTTACGTGGTTCCGTCAACGTGACGTACATCCACGGTGGTAGGGACTCTCCCTTACCGAGACTATCCACTATACTTGAGAATTATAGTTACAATGGATGTCTTAATCTTCTGCTCCTTTCACTATTGCAATTACTAAGCAAGTACAATACAAAGAGTGTCACTTACTGTGTCTACTCTTCTTCTAGCTTGTCTTGCCTCTGTTGAATTGAAAGGCTGCTCCACTGCCGCTTAGAAGTTCACCGCAACGCTCTCTAACCTCTCTTGAAGAAATCTAGAAATACGTTGAGTTCTTTCTGATGCTTCGCCAAATTCCTTCTCTAGGTTGTCTCACACAGCTCCTGCTTTCACCGTCTCACGGTTTCACAGCTTGCACTCAAGCTTCTGGTCTGCCGTTTCACGTCTCACAGCCTGCCCCACGCTTCTGATCAGTCACGCTGTTGCACGTTCTGGTCTCATGCTCCTGGTCTGCTGTTTCACGTCTCTTGGCCTGCCTCACACTACTGGTTTTTCTGGTTCACGTCTCTCGCCCTGCCTCACACTACTGGTTTTTCTGGTTCACGTCTCTCGCCCTGCCTCACGCTTCTAGTCTGCTGTCTTCTCTTCCGGGTGGTCTCACGGATACCAGGTCTGCTGTCTTCTCTTCCGGGTGGTCTGTTTCTTATTTCTCCTCTTGCTGGTTGTGCGTTTCTGGTTTGGTTGCAGGATGTGTTTCTGGTTTGCTTGCAGGAGGCGTTTCTGGTTTGCTTGCAGGATGTGTTTCTGGTTTGCTTGCAGGAGGCATTTCTGGTTCGGTTGCAGGAGGCGTTTCTGGTTTGCCTGCAGGATGTGTTTCTGGTTTGCTTGCAGGACGTGTTTCCGGTTTGCTCTCCTGGTGGTGTTGTTTCTGATCTCTTGCTGTTCTGCTCTCTCTTCCTTTTGGCTGGTTGCTGTAGGGTTGCTGTTTATTCAATTGTGTTGGCCCTCTGCCCTAGTTTTGTCTTCCAAGGCCTTTATATACTCTCTTCCATAAAACCCTAATAGGGCTTACATGGCGGATTTACGTTCTTGCCCTTACGCGGCAGATTTACTTTCTTGCCCTTCCATGTGACTTTACTGCCCTTCCATGTGACTTTACTGCCCTTCCATATGACTTTACTGTCTTGCACACTTAACCCTAGTTGACAACAATTACAACCCATACAAGGCTGTGGGAACAACAATCTCCCCCTTTGTAATTGTTGGCAACATTCATAACAAAAGTCATTATGCAGCAGTCTTTCATAATCTTCTTGGAGTAACAATCCAGAAGCAGATGGATTACAACTCCCCCTAAATATGCACTCCCCTTCCTTAACAACTCCCCCTGCACTGTTGCTTCTCTCCCCCTTTGCCAACCAATTACAAATTTGAAAAACTTGCAAAGTAGAGATGGAGGATTCACCTGAACTTCAGGCTTGAGGAGGCATTTGCACAGACAGACTCATTCTGTGCTTTTCAAACAGCTCTGTGGACAAAGGTTTAGTTAGAATATCTGAGATTTGATCTTTAGTACCGACATACTCCAACTGAATTGTGCCCTCTTCCACTTGATCCTTGATAAAGTGATACCAGATGTCAATATGCTTGCTCCTTGAATGTTGAACTGGATTCTTGCTAAGATCAATTGCACTTTGATTATCACAAAGTACACTCACTGGTAACTTCACTTCAACACCCAAATCGGCCAATTGTCTTTGCATCCATATCACCTGAGTACATGCTGCACAAGCAGCCATTTACTCAGCCTCCGCTGTGCTCAAAGCAACACTGTTTTGCTTTCTACTTAGCCATGCAACACACTTTGAACCCAAGTAGAAGCTGCAGCCACTGGTTGATTTTCTATCATCTGTGCTTCCTGCCCAGTCTGCATCAGTGTATGCTCGTAGTTTTACAGAATCCATGGCAGGATACCACAAGCCCATTTCCAGTGTCCCCTTGAGGTATCTTAGGATTCTTTTCACTGCCAACACATGAGATTCCTTAGGATCAGCTTGGAATCTGCTGGCGATGCACACAGCTTGCATGAGATCAGGCCTTGATGCTGTAAGGTACAGAAGGCTCCCTATCATCTTCCTGTATTCTGTAGGGCTTGTACTCCTTCCTTCCTGATCTTTTGTTAACTTGCAGCCCACTGTCATAGGGGTACTGACAGGTCTGCTATCCTCCATGCCAAACTTTTTCAGCATCTCTTTGGCATATTTTGTCTGAGAAATAAAAATACCTTCTTCACATTGTTTTATTTGTAATCCAAGAAAGTAAGTCATTTCTCCAATCAATGACATCTCAAATTCCTCACTCATCTTCTGTGAAAATTCTTGCATAGCGCAGAGTGATCCCCTCCAAAGATGATGTCATCTACATATACTATGGTTATCAGTTGGCCTTTCTCTGAGTTGAACACATATAGGTTATTATCAACTGTTCCTCTTTTGAAGTTCAACCTTCTCAAATACGCGTCCAGCCTGCTATACCATGCTCTTGGGGCTTGTTTAAGGCCATACAAGGCTTTCTTCAGCTTGCACACATGTGTCTCATCCTCACTGATTTGTACTCCATCGGGTTGTTCAATATACACTTCTTCTTTTAGGAGCCCATTCAAAAAGGCTGATTTCACATCCATCTGGTAAACTTTATACCTCTTATGTGCTGCCAAAGCTAAGAACATTCTGATAGTTTCCAACCTTGCTACTGTGCAAAAGTTTCATCAACATCTACTCCTTCTATCTGAGTGTAGCCTTTGCAAACCAGTCTAGCCTTGTTCCTCACCACCTTGCCATCCTCATTGTGTTTATTTTTAAACACCCATTTTGTTCCTATGACATTCTTGTTAGTGGGTCTTGGAACTAGCTCCATGTTCATTCTTCTCGATTTGATCTAGCTCCTCATTGATAGCTTTGATCCAGGCTTTGTCTTGTGCAGCCTCTTCAACAGATTTAGGTTCAACTTGTGAGAGTAAAGCAGTAGCTCCCACAATTCTTCTTCTTGTTGTAACTCCTGCTGATGGGTCACCTATTATCTGATTTCCTTGATGAGCACTGGTCCATGTCTTCTTTGTCTTTCTTCTTGCACAGTCTTAGTTGCAAGAGAATCTCCTTCTTCATCTTCAGACTCACTCTTCTCTGAGTCTGAACTTACTTCTTTTCCCACTTCTTCATGTTGGTCAGATTCTTCATCTATCTTGAAGTCATCTTCTTCACTATCCTCAGCTTCTCCATTATGCGTTGTTTTCCAGTTTTCATCTATTCTTACATCACTGGAAGTGACCACTTTTCCCAGTTTATGTAGAAAAACTCTATAACCTTTTGTCTTTGCTGAGTATCCCACAAAGATGCTTCATCTGACCTAGCATGGAATTTTCCCAAGTTTTGCTCCTTGTTCTTCACAAAACATGGGCTGCCAAAGATTCTAAGATACTTGGCTGTTGTCTTTTCCCACTCCATAGTTATATGCGAGTCTTATCAGTATGGGCCTTTAGTGAAACTCTGGTTCAATAGGTGCACGGCATGTAAATGTTGCTTCTGTCCAAAATCTTGTGTGAAGCTTGGATTCCAGCAGTAGAGTTCTGCCATTTCAACCACAGCTCTATTTTTCCTCTCTACCACCCCGTTCTGTTGAGGAGTTCTTGCTGCTGCCATCTGATGGTGAATTCCATGCTTCTCAAGGTAATCTTCAAAAGCTCCATTTGTGAATTCAGTGCCTTGATCTGACCTCAATACTTTGATCTTCTTTCCACTCTCATTTTCAGCCAATCTTCTGTATCTCTTGAAGCATTTCAAAACTTCTGACTTATGTGTGAGGTGCATGATGCAGGTCCTTCTAGAATAATCATCAACAAACAAGATGAAGTACCTCTCACCATTCAACCCTTTTGTTCTCATCGGCCACACAAATCAGTATGCACAATGTCAAGCACTGCTTCAGAACTGACCTCTTTGGTCTTATACTGGTTCTGACCTGTTTTCCTTTAGAGCATGCTGAGCAGACATACTCCCTCTCTCTCTTAAGGTCTGGAATGTCTCTGATTGCATGAGTAGTGGTCAGCTTCCTCATGTTCTTCTGTGTTAAGTGTCCCAGCCTCCGATGCCAGAGTTGATTTTCTTCTTCTTTTGTAAGTAAAAGCTTTTTGTCTTGTCTCATCAATTACATATAAATTTCAGCTGTTCTTTTCCACTGCAACAGATTGCCTTCTTTACTCTTTACTTGCAACCNCTCTCATTTTCAGCCAATCTTCTGTATCTCTTGAAGCATTTCAAAACTTCTGACTTATGTGTGAGGTGCATGATGCAGGTCCTTCTAGAATAATCATCAACAAACAAGATGAAGTACCTCTCACCATTCAACCCTTTTGTTCTCATCGACCCACACAAATCAGTATGTACAATGTCAAGCACTGCTTCAGAAGTAACCTCTTTGGTCTTATACTGGTTTCTGACCTGTTTTCCTTTAGAGCATGCTGAGCAGACATACTCCCTCTCTCTCTTAAGGTTTGGAATGTCTCTGATTGCATGAGTAGTGGTCAGCTTCCTCATGTTTTTCTGTGTTAAGTGTCCCAGCCTCCGATGCTAGAGTTGATTTTCTTCTTCTTTTGTAAGTAAATAGTTGTTTGTCTTGTCCTCATCAATTACATATAAATTTCCAGCTGTTCTTTTCCCAGCTGCAACAGTATTGCCTTCTTTACTCTTTACTTGGCAACCTGTTTTTGTGAATATCACTTTATGGTCTTCATTGCATAGTTGGTTGACAGATGCTAGATTATATCTGAGTCCTTCAACATGCAGAACATCTTTCAGCTTTCCTTTTCCAATATTTACTGACCCTTGACCACTGATGTTGAGTGAATCATCATTGCCAAACTTGACTCTGCCTTCTCTTGACTTGTTTAGCTTTGACAATTTACTCTTGTCTCCCGTCATGTGTGAAGTGCATCCACTGTCAAGGATCCACTGCTTATCCTTGTAGTCAGCTTTGAGTGCAATTTCAGCTATATTAGCCACCTCCCTTTTAGCTTTATATTCCTTCTTTTGAATTGGCTAGAAGATAGCTTTCTCCTTTTTCTCAGCTTTGACTACACTGCTTGTTTTCACTATGCCATTGAGTGCCTTCTCTTGCTCAGGGAGAAGTGTCATGCATCTCTTAGCATTATGGTCATCCTGCCCACACCTTTCACACTGTTCTAAGTCTCCCAATATAGCAAACTTGTTCTTTGAAACCACTGGTTTGGGCTTCCACCAACAATCCTTGTCAGTGTGTCCTTGCTTTTTACAGTATGTGCAAGAACTCATGACAGGTGTTCTCCTTTGAATTTTGTATTGTCTCCCCCTGTATGCAGCATCATATCTTCTCAAGTTGGAGACATATACTGGCCTTCTCTACCAGCAGTTACTTGCCTTATGACCCCAAACTCCACAATAAAGACAGTGACCTTGAAACTGCCTCTTCTTGGGTCTAATCATAGCTTGTTTTCTTTTATTCATTACTTGCTGTGTAGGCAACGTGGCTGGCTTCTTTGCTTGTGTGGCTTTCATTTCAGCCACCTTTTTCTCCTTCTTCTGTTCAGCCATAGCCCTTTGCTGGCTGACCTTCTTTTCTTCATTTTTGTTTGCCACCCTAGGTTGCTTCTTCAAATCCTCTTTATTCTCAGCTATCTTCTCCTAAGTCACAACCTTCTCTTTCAACTTCTCTGGCACATTCTTATTATCTTTAGGCAATGCAGCCTCAGATTGCTACACTTTCTCTTCATTCTTCTTTTCTCTTGCAGAACTTGTTTCTCCTATCATTTCAAGCTTCTGCACGTTCTCTTCACTCCTTTTGAGTTGTTGCTGAAGTTTCAGCAACTCTTTCTCCATTCCTTCAATTTTTGAAGTTCTTGAACCAAGCTCCATTGTAAGGTCTTCACATATTTTGATCTGTTCTTCAAATCTTCTCTTCAAGTCAATATGTTTAGCCCTTATGTCATCCTTTTGACTTTCAGCTTCCTCAGACTTTGCTTCAACTTGTTTTATGTGGGCCTCCAACCTTCTTATGGTTCTGCCCCTTCTGATTATCTCCTTTAAAGCTGCTTCCAACTCAGCTTCAAGATCTGGTTCTTCTTCATCAACCTCCTCTTCCTCTTCAAAGGTTGAACTATCACCTTGAGTTGATGCCATAAAGGCATGCTCATCTGATGAGTCTACATCTTCCTCCTCATCGGCTTCTTTTGTCTGGCTCACATAACTCTTGAATGAGCCTCTCTTCTTCTTCTGTGGGCTAGTAGTCTTCTTGCTGGACTTCCTTGACTTGAATGATGGTCTTCTCCATTTTGAATTCTGCTCATCATCACCATCCTCACTGAATGATTCTTCCTCTTCTTTTATCTTTAAGTGTTTCATAGCTTTGAAAGTTGCCTCCTTTGATACCTTTGACGTTGAGGAGCTCTCAGTTGACTTTATTCTCATCTCATATGCAATGAGATTACACTGGAGATCATGCAGAGACATAGAATTGAGATCTCTACTCTCCTCTATGGCTGCCACCTTTGAGGCAAACCTCTCAGGTAGAATTCTTAGAATTTTCTTCACAATAGATGAGTCCTTCTTATTCTTCCTATGACTTCTAAGATCGTTTACAGCATCAATAACCCTGGTGAAAAACTCTTGGACTGTCTCATTTTTCTGCATTCTGAGAGATTCATATCTCTCCTTGAAAACTTGAAGTTTGGCCTCCTTCATTTTGCCATCACCTTCATAGACTTTCTGCAATCTGTCCCATATCTCCTTGGCAGATTTGCAGTCCATAACTTTAGCATATTTAGCATCTGTCAATGCTGAAATGATGACATTTGAGGCCTTCCCATTTATCTCAAACTGTCTTAATTCCTCTGGGGTTGGATCTTTACCTTCTTCTGGAGGCTCAAAACCCTCCTGTACAGATTTCACCACGTTCATGCCCATGGTTGCAAATACCACCTGCATTCTCGCTCTCCACATATGGTTGTTGGTTCCGTTGAAGATTGGAACCTTCTTGCTGTAAGTAGTGCTGGTGCTGGTACCAGTGTCCATTTCTCAGTATGCTAAACAAGTTAAAACTTCTGGAGCTCTTCAAACTAGTACACCAAGTTGTTAAGTTTTATCCTAGTGAACCTGTGCTCTGATACCAATTGAAGTTCCCAACTTCAACCTAGGATCTACTAGTTTGTGATACTGAGAGGGGGGTGAATCAGTATCACCACAATTCGCAATTCGCAGGAAAGTGAACAACTTCAATCTCTTCTTAAAAGCGAACTCTTTCTCAGATTCGACTAAGGTAGATCTATTGCTATCTACTAATCATAATAGTCCCCAAAGTCACCTTTCAGACACCTTGCCTAATAGACAATTCGGATGTTCTTGTTTAGGTCTTCGTTAGGTTATGGGTTGGCTGATACTTTAGCTGCGTTCACAACTCAATTCAAAACACAGAACGTAAAGCAAATTAAGGACACACGAGATTTATGTGGTTCCGTCAACGTGACATACATCCACGGTGGTAGGGACTCTCCCTTACCGAGACTATCCACTATACTTGAGAATTCTAGTTACAATGGATGTCTTAATCTTCTGCTCCTTTCACTATTGCAATTACTAAGCAAGTACAATACAAAGAGTGTCACTTACTGTGTCTACCCTTCGTCTAGCTTGTCTTGCCTCTGTTGAATTGAAAGGCTGCTCCACTGCTGCTTAGAAGTTCACCGCAACGCTCTCTAACCTCTCTTGAAGAAATCTAGAAATACGTTGAGTTCTTTCCGATGCTTCGCCAAATTCCTTCCCTAGGTTGTCTCACACAGCTCCTGCTTTCACCGTCTCACGGTTTCACAACTTGCACTCAAGCTTCTGGTCTGCCGTTTCACGTCTCACGGCCTGTCCCACGCTTCTGATCAGTCACGCCGTTGCACGTTCTGGTCTCACGCTCCTGGTCTGCTGTTTCACGTCTCTTGGCCTGCCTCACACTACTGGTTTTTCTGGTTCACGTCTCTCGGCCTGCCTCACGCTTCTAGTCTGCTGTCTTCTCTTCCGGGTGGTCTCATGGATACCAGGTCTGCTGTCTTCTCTTCCGGGTGTCTGTTTCTTATTTCTCTTCTTGCTGGTTGTGCGTTTCTGGTTTGGTTGCGGGATGTGTTTCTGGTTTGCTTGCAGGAGGCTTTTCTGGTTTGCTTGCAGGAGGTGTTTCTGGTTTGCCTGCAGGATGTGTTTCTGGTTTGCTTGCAGGACGTGTTTCTGGTTTGCTTGCAGGAGGCGTTTCTGGTTTGCTTGCAGGAGGTTGCACATTCTGGTTTGCTCTCCCGGTGGTGAGGTTTCTGGTTTGCTCTCCTGGTGGTGTTGTTTCTGATCTCTTGTCGTTCTGCTCTCTCTTCCTTTTGGCCGGTTGCTGTAGGGTTGCTGTTTATTCAATTGTGTTGGCCCTCTGCCCTAGTTTTGTCTTCCAAGGCCTTTATATACTCTCTTCCATAAAACCCTAATAGGGCTTACATGGCGGATTTACGTTCTTGCCCTTATGCGGCAGATTTACTTTCTTGCCCTTCCATGTGACTTTACTGCCCTTCCATATGACTTTACTCTCTTGCACACTTAACCCTAGTTGACAACAATTACAACCCATACAAGGCTGTGGGAACAACAATAATATTTGAATAGGTTAATTGAATAAAAATACAAGTAATAGACCCAATTGTACAAAATACACTTTAATGGATGAATATTATAAATTGCAATCCCAAGGTTTAATGTTGTGTTAAGCATATATCCCTAAATGGTAGTGCGGAACCTTCTTATTAAAGTCATTTGGTTTTGCTTTTTCTTCAACAAGTTTTAATGTTGTGTTAAGCATATATCCAAGATGAGAGTGGGGAACCTTCTTATTAGAATCATTTGGTTTTACTTTTTTGTAAGTAATTTGTTTGAAGACAAGAATTGTATAAATCATTTCAAATTGCATTGAGGTAAAGTAGAGAATTAAGAAAATTGCAAAATTTAAATTCAACAGATTATTGACAATTCATTTATCCCTAACAGATTATAAAATTCTAAAAATTGCAAAAATTCAATATTTTGACTTTTAAATTTATTGTTAATGTCGTTGCATTTGATTGGTGAGAAAAATATAATACTTGGAAAATATAATATTTGAATAGGTTAATTGAATAAAAATACAAGTAATGGACCCAATTGTACAAAATACACTTTAATGGATAAATATTATAAATTACGATCCCAAGGTTTAATGTTGTGTTAAGCATATATCCCTAGATGGTAGTTCGGAACCTTCATATTAAAGTCATTTGCTTTTGCTTTTTCTTCAGCAAATTTCAATGTTGTGTTAAGCATATATCCTAGATGGGAGTGGGGAACCTTCTTATTAGAGTCATTTGGTTTTACTTTTTTGTAAGTAATTTGTTTGAAGACAAGAATTGTATAAATCATTTCAAATTGCATTGAGGCAAAGTAGAGAATTAAGAAAATTGCAAAATTTATATTCAACATATTATTGACAATTCATTTATACCTAGTATATTTTAAAATTCTAAAAATTGCAAAAATAAAATATTTTGATTTTTAATTTTATTATTAATGTTGTTGCATTTGATTGGTGGGAAAAATATAATATTCAAAAATGTTAATTGAATAAAACTACAAGTAATGGACCCAATTCTATAAAATACACTTTAGTGAATGAATATAATAAATAGTAATCTCAAGTTTCAATGTTATGTTAAGCATATATCCTAGATAGGAGTGGGGAACCTTTTTATTTGAGTCATTTGATTTTACTTTTTCTTAAGTAATTTGTTTGAAAACAAGAATTATATAAATCATTTCAAATTGCATTGAGGCAAAAGAGGCAATTAAGAAAATTGCAAAATTTAAATTCAACAGATTATTAACAACTCATTTATCCCTAGCAAATTATAAATTTGTAAAAATTGCAAAAATGCAAAATTTTGACTTTT
Organism: Bruguiera gymnorhiza; assembly: GCA_020883675.1. Lineage (NCBI taxonomy): Eukaryota > Viridiplantae > Streptophyta > Magnoliopsida > Malpighiales > Rhizophoraceae > Bruguiera > Bruguiera gymnorhiza. Next base: position 101,019 of record JAIRCJ010000074.1, read on the forward strand.
AAATTTATTGTTAATGTCGTTGCATTTGATTGGTGAGAAAAATATAATACTTGGAAAATATAATATTTGAATAGTTTAATTGAACAAAAATACAAGTAATGGACCCAATTGTATAAAATAGATTTTAATGGATGAATATTATAAATTGCAATCTCAAGGTTCAATGTTGTGTTAAGCATATATCCCTAGATGGGAGTGCGGAACCTTCTTATTATAGTCATTTGCTTTTGCTTTTTCTTAAGCAAGTTTCAATGTTGTGTTAAGGATATATCCTAGATGGGAGTGGGGAACCTTCTTATTAGAGTCATTTCATTTTACTTTTTCTTAAGTAATTTGTTTGAAGACAAGAATTGGATAAATCATTTCAAATTACATTGAGGCAAAGTAAGCAATTAAGAAAATTGCAAAATTTAAATTCAACAGATTATTGACAATTCATTTATCTCTAACAGATTATAAAATTTTAAAAATTGCAAAAATGCAATATTTTGACTTGTAAATTTATTGTTAATGTCGTTGTACTTTATTGCTGAGAAAAATATAATACTTGAAAAATATAATATTTGAATATGTTAATTGAACAAAAATACAAGTAATGGACCAAATTGTATAAAATACACTTTAATGGATGAGTATTACAAATTGCAATTCCAAGTTTAAATGTTGTATTAAGCAAATATCCTAAATGGGAGTGGAGAACCTTCTTATTAAAATCATTTGGTTTTACTTTTTCTTAAATTATTTGTTTGAAGAAAAGAATTGTATAAATCATTTCAAATTGCATTGAGACAAAGTAGGGAATTAAGAAAATTGTAAAATTTAAATTCAACAGATTATTAACAATTCATTTATTCCTAGTAGATTATAAAATTCTAAAAATTGCAAAAATGCAAAATTTTGACTTTGAAATTTATAGTTTATGTCGTTGCATTTGATTGATGAGAAAAATATAATATTTGAAAATGTTAATTGAACAAAAATACAAGTAATGGACTCAATTGTATAAAATACACTTTAGTGGATGAATATAATAAATTTTAATCCCAAGTTTCAATGTTGTATAAAGCATATATCCTACATGGGTGTGGGGACCTTCTTATTAGAGTCATTTGCTTTTGCGTTTTCTTAGGTAAGTTGTTTGAAGACTCGAATTATATAAATCATTTCAAATTGCATTGAGGCAAAGGAGATAATTAAGAAAATTGCAAAATGTAAATTTAACATATTATTGGCAATTCATTTATAGCTAGTATATTTTAAAATTTTAAAAATTACAAAAATGAAATATTTTGATTTTTAATTTTATTATTAATGTCGTTGCATTTGATTGGTGGGAAAAATATAGTATTTGAAAATGTTAATTGAACAAAAATACATGTAATGGACCCAATTTTATAAAATACACTTTAGTGAATGAATATAATAAATAGCAATCCTAAATTTCAATGTTGTATTAAGCATATATCCTAGATGGGAGTGGGGAACCTTCTTATTAGAGTCATTTGATTTTACTTTTTCTTAGGTAATTTGTTTGAAGACAAGAATTTTATAAATCATTTCAAATTGCATTGAGGCAAAGTAAGGAATTAAGAAAATTGCAAAATTTAAATTCAACAGATTCTTGACAATTTATTTATCCCTAGTAGATTATAAAATTCTAAAAATTGAAAAAATGCAATATTTTGACTTTTAAATTTATTGTTAATGACGTTGCATTTAATTGGTGAGAAAAATATAATACTTGAAAAATATAATATTTGAATATGTTAATTGAACGAAAATACATGTAATTGACTCAATTGCATAAAATACACTTTAATGGATGAGTATTACAAATTCCAATCCCAAGTTTCAATGTTGTGTTAAGCATATATCCTAGATGGGAGTGGGGAACCATCTTATTAGAATCATTTGGTTTAGCTTTTTCTTAAATAATTTGTTTGAAGACAAGAATTATATAAATCATTTCAAATTGCATTGAGGCAAAGGAGGTAATTAAGAAAATTGAAAAATTTAAATTCAACAGATTATTGACAATTCATTTATCCTTAGTAGATTATAAAATTGTAAAAATTGCAAAAATGCAAAATTTTGACTTTTAAATTTATTGTTAATGTCGTTGCATTTGATTGGTGAGAAAAATATAATATTTGAAAATGTTAATTGAACAAAAATACAAGTAATGGACTCAATTGTATAAAATACACTTTAGTGGATGAATATAATAAATAGTAATCCCAAGTTTCAATATTTTATAAAGCACATATCCTAGATTGGAGTGGAGAACCTTCTTATTAGAGTCATTTGCTTTTGCATTTTCTTAAGTTGTTTGAAGACTCGAATTATATAAATCATTTCAAATTGCATTGAGGCAAAAGAGATAATTAAGGAAATTACAAAATTTATATTCAACATATTATTGACAATTCATTTATTCCTAGTATATTTTAAAATTCTAAAAATTGCAAAAATGCAATATCTTGATTTTTAATTTTATTGTTAATGTCGTTGCATTTGATTGGTGAAAAAAAAATATAATGTTTGAAAATGTTAATTGAATAAAAATACAAGTAATGGACCTAATTGTGTAAAATACACTTTAGTAAATGAATATAATAAATAGCAATCCCAAGTTTTATTGTTGTGTTAAGCTTATATCCTAAATGGGAGTGGGAAACCTTCTTATTAGAGTTATTTGGTTTTACTTTTTCTTAAGTAATTTGTTTGAAGACAAGAATTGTATAAATCATTTCAAATTGCATTGAGGCAAAGTAAGGGATTAGGAAAATTGCAAAATTTAAATTAAACAGATTATTGACAATTCATTTAATCTTAGCAGATTATAAAATTTTAAAAATTGCAAAAATGCAATATTTTGACTTTTAAATTTATTGTTAATGTCGTTGCATTTGATTGGCGAGAAAAATATAATACTTGGAAAATATAATATTTGAATAGGTTAATTGAACAAAAATACAAGTAATGGACCCAATTGTGTAAAATACACTTTAGTGTATGAATATTAGAAATTGCAATCTCAAGGTTCAATGTTGTGTTAAGCATATATCTCTAAATGGGAGTACGGAACCTTCTTATTAAAGTCATTTGCTTTTGTTTTTTCTTAACCAAGTTTTAATGTTGTGTTAAGCATATATCCTAGATGGGAGTGTGAAACCTTCTTATTAGAGTCATTTGGTTTTGTTTTTTCTTCAGTAATTTGTTTGAAAACAAGAATTATATAAATTATTTCAAGTTGCATTAAGGCAAAGTGGGCAATTATTATTTCAAGTTGCATTAAGGCAAAGTGGGCAATTAAGAAAATTGCAAAATTTAAATTCAACAGATTATTGACATTTCATTTATCCCTAACAGATTATAAAATTCTAAAAATTGCAAAAATGCAATATTTTGACTTTTTAATTTATTGTTAATGTCGTTGCATTTGATTGGTGAGAAAAATATAATTCTTGAAAAATATAATATTTGAATATATTAATTGAACAAAATACAAGTAATGGACTTAAATGTATAAAATACACTTTAATGGATGAATATTATAAATTGCAATCCCAAGGTTCAATGTTGTGTTAAACATATATGCTTAAATGGGAGTGCGGAACCTTCTTATTAGAGTCATTTGGTTTTGCTTTTTCTTAAGTAAGTTTCAATGTTGTGTTAAGCATATATTCCTAGATGGGAGTGTGGAACCTTTTTATTATAGTCATTTGGTTTTGCTTTTTCTTTAGAAATTTGTTTGAAAACAAGAATTATAAAAATCATTCCAAATTGCATTGAGGCAAGGGAGGCAATTAAGAAAATTGAAAATTTTAAATTCAACAGGTTATTGACAATTCATTTATCCCTAATGGATTATAAAATTCTAAAAATAGCAAAAATGCAAAATTTTGACTTTTAAATTTATTGTTAATGTTGTTACAATTGATTGGTGAGAAAAATATAATATTTAAAAATATTAATTGAACAAAAATACAAGTAATAGACTCAATTGTATAAAATACACTTTAATGGATGAGTATTATATAATGCAATCCGAAGTTTCAATGTTGTGTCAAGCATATATCCCACATAGAAGTGGGGAACTTTCTTATTAGAATCAATTGCTTTTACTTTCTCTGAAGTAATACTTTTGAAAAGAAGAATTATATAAATCATTTCAAATTGCATTGATGCGAAATTGAAAATTAAGAAAATTGCAAAATTGAAATGCAATAGATTATTGACAATTCATTTACCCCTAGCAAATTTTAAAATTTTAAACATTGCAAGAATGCAATATTTTGATTTTTACATTTTTTCTTAATGTCGTTGGATTTGATTGGTGAAAAAAATATAATACTTAAAAAATATAATATTTATTGTCAATTGTGTAAAATACACTTTAGTGAATAAATCTTATAAATAGCAATCCCAAGTTTCAATGTTGTGTTAGGTACATGTCCTGGATTGATGTGGGGAACCCTCTTATTAAAGTCATTTGCTTTTGCTTTTTCTTAAATAACTTGTTTGAAGACGTGAATTATATAAATCATTTCAAATTGTATTGAGGTAAAAGAGACAATTGAGAAAATTGCAAAATTTAAATTCAACAGATTATTGACAATTCATTTATCCCTAACAGATTTTAAAATTTTAAAAATTGCAAAAATGCAATATTTTGACTTTTAAATTTAATTTTAATGTCATTGCATTTGATAGGTGAAAAAATATAATATCTGAAAAATATAATATTTGAATATGTTAATTGAACAAAAATACAAGTAATAGACTCAATTATATAAAATACACTTTAATGGATGGACGAATATTATAATTTGCAATCCCAAGTTTTCATATTGTGTTAAGCATATATCCCTAGATGGGAGTGCGGAACCTTCTTATTAGAGCCATTTGGTTTTGCTTTTTCTTAACTAAATTGTTTGAACACACGAATTATATAAATCATTTCTAATTGCATTGAGACAAACAAAACAATTAAGAAAATTGCAAAATTTAAATTCAACAAAGTATTAACAATTCATTTATTCCTAATAGATTTTAAAATTCTAAAAATTGCAAAAATGCAATATTTTGACTTTTAAATTTATTGTTAATGTCGTTAGATTTGATTAGTGAGAAAAATATAATATTTGAAAACATTAATTGAACAAAAATACAAGTAATGGACATAATTGTATAAAATACAATTTAGTGGATGAATATTATAAATAGCAATCCCAAATTTTAAAGTTGTCATAAGCATGTATCCCTAAATGAGAGTAAGGAACCTTCTTATTAGAGTCAATTGCATTTGCCTTTCTCTAAGTAATTTGTCTAAAGACAACAATTATATCAATCATTTCAAATTGCATTGATGCGAAGTTGACAATTAAGAAAATTGCAAAATTTAAATGCAACAAATTATTGACAATTCATTTATCCTTAGTAGATTTTAAAATTTTAAAAATTGCAAAAATGCAATATTTTGATTTATAAATTTATTATTAATGTTGTTGGATTTGATTGGTGAGAAAAATATAATATTTGAAAATATTAATTGAACAAAAATACAGGTAATGAACTCTATTGTGTAAAATACACTTTAGTGGATGTATCTTATAAATAACAATGTCAAGTTTCAATATTGTGTTAAGCACATGTCCTATATCGAAGTGGGGAACCCTCTTATTAAAGTCATTTGCTTTTTCTTTTTTTTTTTAAGTAACTTGTTTAAAGACACAAATTATATAAATCATTTCAAATTGCATTGAAGCAAAGGAGACAATTAAAAAAATTGTAAAATTTAAATTCAATAGATTATTAACAATTCATTTATCCCTAGCAGATTTTAAAATTCTAAAAATTGAAAAAATTCAATATTTTGACTTTAAAATTTTTTGTTAATGTCGTTGCATTTGATTTCAGAGAAAAATATAATACTTGAAAAATATAATATTTGAATATGTTAATTGAACAAAAATACAACTAATGGACTTAATTCTATAAAATACACTTTAGTGGATGAATATTATAAATAGTAATCCCAAGTTTCAATGTTGTGTTAATCATATATCCTAGATGAGAGTAGAGAACCTTCTTATTTGAGTCATTTGGTTTTGCTTTTTCTTAAATAATTAGTTTGAAGACAAGAATTATATAAATTATTTCAAATTGCATTGAGGCAAAGAAGGCAATTAAGAAAATTGCAAAATTTAAATTCAACAGATTATTGACAATTCATTTATCACTAGTAGATTATAAAATCCTAAACATAGCAAAAATGTAATATTTTGACTTTTAAATTTATTGTTAATGTCGTTGTATTTGATTGGTGAGAAAAATATAATATTTGAAAATGTTAATTGAACAAAAATACAAGTAATGGACTCAATTGTATAAAATACACTTTAATGGATGAGTATTATAAATAGTAATCCCAAGATTCAATGTTTTGTCAAGCATATATCTCACATGGGAGTGGGGAACCTTCTTATTAGAGTCGATTGCTTTTACTTTCTCTAAAGTAATACTTTTAAAGACAAGAATTATATAAATCATTTCAAATTGCATTGATGTGAAAGTGACAATTAAGAAAATTGCAAAATTTAAATACAATAAATTATTGACAATTCATTTATCCCTAGTAGATTTTAAAATTTTAAAAATTGCAAAAATAAAATATTTCGATTTTTAAATTTATTATTAATGTCGTTGGATTTGATTGGTGAGAAAAATAGAATATTAAAAAATGTTAATTGAACAAAAATAAAAAATAATGGACTCAATTGTGTAAAATACACTTTAGTATATGAATCTTATAAATAGCAATCCCAAGTTTCAATGTTCTGTTAAGCACATGTCCTAGATTGATGTGGGGAACCCACTTATTAGAGTCCTTTACTTTTAATTTTTCTTAAGTAACTTGTTTGAAGACACAAAGTATATAAATCATTTCAAATTGCATTGAGGTAAATGAGACAATTAAGAAAATTGCAAAATTTAAATTCAATAGATTATTGACAATTCATTTATCCCTGGCAGATTTTAAAATTTTATAAATTGCAAAAATGCAATATTTTGACTTTTAAATTTATTATTAAAGTCGTTGCATTTGATTGGTGAGAAAAATATAATACTTGAAAAATATAGTATTTGAATATGTTAATTAAAGAGAAATACAAGTAATGGACTCAATTATATAAAATACACTTTAATGGATAAATATTATAAATTGCAATTCCAAGTTTCAATGTTGTGTTAAGCATATATCCCTAGATGGGAGTGTGGAACATTTTTATTAGAGTCATTTGGTTTTGCAGCTTCTTAACTAAATTCTTTGAACACATGAATTACATAAATCATTTCAAATTGCATTGAAACAAAGGAAACAATTAAGAAAATTGTAAAATTTAAATTCAACAAATTATTGATAATTCATTTATTCCTAGCAGATTTTAAAATTCTAAAAATTGCAAAAATGCAATATTTTGACCTTTAAATTTATTGTTAATGCCGTTGGATTTGATTGGTGAGAAAAATATATTATTCAAAAATGTTAATTGGACAAAAATACAAGTAATGGACTCAATTGTATAAAATATACTTTAGTGGATGAATATAATAAATAGTAATCCCAAGTTTCAATGTTATGTTAAGCATATATCCTAGATGGGAGTGGGGAACCTTCGTATTAGAGTCATTTGATTTTGCTTTTTCTGAAGTAATTTGTTTGAATACAAGAATTATATAAATCATTTCAAATTGCATTGAGGTAAAGGAGGCAATTAAGAAAATTGCAAATTTTAAATTCAACAGATTATTGACAATTCATTTATCCCTAGCAGATTTTAAAATTTTAAAAATTGCAAAAGTGCTATATTTTGACTTTTAAATTTATTGTTAATGTTGGTGCATTTCATTTGTGAGAAAAATATAATACTTGAAAAATATAATATTTGAATATGTTAATTGAACAAAAATATAAGTAATGGACTCAATTGTATAAGATACACTTTAGTAGATGAATCTTATAAATAGCAATTCCACGTCTCAATGTTGTGTTAAGTACATATCCTAGATGGGAGTGGCGAACCTTCTTATTAGAGTCATTTGCATTTGCTTTTTCTTTAATAATTTCTTCGAAGACACGAATTATATAAATCATTTCAACTTGCATTGAGGCAAAAAAGACAATTAAGAAATTGCAAAATTTAAATTCAATAGATTATTGACAATTCATTTATCCCTGGCAGATTTCAAATTTCTACAAATTGCAGAAATGCAATATTTTGACATTTAAATTTATTGTTAATGTCTTAGCATTTGATTGGTTATAAAAATATAATACTTGAAAAATATAATATTTGAATATGTTAATTGAACAAAAATACAGGTAATCATCTCAATTTTATAAAATACATTCTAGTGGATGAATATTATAAATAGTAATCCCAAGTTTCAATCTTGTGTTAAGGATATATCCCATATGGGAGTGGAGAACCTTCTTATTAAAGTCCATTACTTTTGATTTTTCTTAAGTAATTTGTCTGAATACAAGAATTATATAATTTTTTTCAAATTACATTGAGACAAAGAAGATAGTTAAGAAAATTGCATAATTTAAATTCTCTAGATTATTGATAATTCATTTATCCTTAGTAGATTTTGAAATTCTACAAATTGCAAAAAAACAATATTTTGATTTTTACATTTATTGTTAATGTCGTTGGATTTGATTGGTGAGAAAAGTACAATATTCAAAAAAATGTTAATTGAAGAAAAATACAAGTAACGGATACAATTGTTTAAAATACACTTTAGTGGATGAATAATATAAATAGCAATCTTAAGTTTCAATATTGTGTTAAACAGATATCCTAAATAGGAGTGGGGAACCTTCTTATTAGAGTCATTTGGTTTTGCTTTTTCTTAAGTAATTTGTTTGAGGACAAGAATTATATAAATGATTTCAAATTGCATTGAGGCAAAGTAGGCAATTAAGAAAATTGCAAAATTTAAACACAATAGATTATTGACAATTCATTTATCCCTAGCTGATTGTAAAATTCTAAAAATTGCAAAAATACAATATTTTGACTTTTAAATTTATTATTAATGTCGTTGGATTTAATTGGTGAGAAAAATATAATATTCGAAAATGTTAATTGAACAAAAATACAAGTAATGAACTCAATTGTGTAAAATACACTTTAGTGGATGAATCTTATAAATAACAATGTCAAGTTTCAATATTATGTTAAGCATATGTCCTATATCAAAGTGGGGAACACTCTTATTAAAGTCATTTGCTTTTTCTTTTTTTTAAGTAACTTGTTTGAAGGCACAAATTATATAAATTATTTCAAATTGTATTGAGGTAAAGGAGACAACTAAGAAAATTGCAAAATTTAAATTCAACAGATTATTGACAATTCATTTATCTCTAGTAAATTTTAAAATTCTAAAAATTAAAAAAATTCAATATTTTGACTTTAAAACTTTTCGTGAATGTTGTTGCATTTGATTTGTAAGAAAAATATAATACTTGAAAAATATAATATTTGAATATGTTAATTAAACAAAAATACAAATAATGGACTCAATTGTATAAAATACACTTTATTGGATGAATATTATAAATAACAATCTCAACTTTCAATATTTTGTTAAGCATATATCCCTATATGAGAGTTCGGAACCTTCTTATTAGAGTCATTTGCTTTTGCTTTTTCTTAAGTATTTTGTTTGAAGACAAGAATTATATAAATCATTTCAAATTGCATTGAGGTAAAGGAGACAATTAATAAAATTGTATAATTTAAATTCAACATATTATTGACAATTTATTTATGCTTAGCAGATTATAAAATTCTAAAAATTGCAAAAATCCAATATTTTGACTTTTAAATTTACTATTAATGTCGTTGCATTTGATTGGTGAGAAAAATATAATATTCGAAAATGTTAATTGAACAAAATATAAGTAATGGACTCAATTGTATAAAATACAATTTAGTGGATGAATATAATAAATAGCAATTCCAAGTTTTAATGTTGTGTTAAGCATATATCCTAAATGAGAGTGGGGAACCTTCTTATTTGAGTCATTTGGTTTTGCTTTTTCTTAAGTAATTAGTTTGAAGACAAGAATTATATAAATTATTTCAAATTGCATTGAGGCAAAGAAGGCAATTAAGAAAATTGCAAACTTTAAATTCAACAGATTATTGACAATTCATTTATTACTAGCAAATTATAAAATTCTAAAAATAGTAAAAATGCAATATTTTTACTTTTAAATTTATTATTAATGTTGTTGCATTTGATTGGTGAGAAAAATATAATATTTGAAAATGTTAATTGAACAAAAATACAAGTAATGGACTCAATTATATAAAATACACTTTAATGGATGAGTATTATAAATAGTAATCTCAAGTTTCAATGTTTTGTCAAGCATATATCCCACATGGGAGTGGAAACCTTCTTATTAGAGTCGATTTGTTGTTCCCACAGCCTTGTATGGGTTGTAATTGTTGTCAACTAGGGTTAAGTGTGCAAGAAAGTAAAGCCCAATGGAAGGGCAAGAAAGTAAATCTGCCGCGTAAGGGCAAGAACGTAAATCCGCTATGTAAGCCCTATTAGGGTTTCATAGAAGAGAGTATATAAAGGCCTTGGAAGACAAAACTAAGGCAGAGGGCCAACAGAATTGAATAAACAGCAACCCTACAGCAACCGGCCAAAAGGAAGAGAGAGCAAAACGACAAGAGATCAGAAACAACACCACCAGGAGAGCAAACCAGAAATGTCACCACCAGGAGAGCAAACCAAAACGTGCGACCTCCTACAAGCAAACCAGAAACACATCCTGCAAGCAAACCAGAAACGCCTCCTGCAAGCAAACCAGAAACGCCTCCTACAAGCAAACCAGAAACACATCCTGCAACCAAACCAGAAACGCACAACCAGTAAGAGGAGAAATAAGAAACAAACCACCCAGAAGAGAAGACAGCAGACCTGGTATCCGTGAGACCACCCGGAAGAGAAGACAGCAGACTTGGTATCCGTGAGACCACCTGAAAGAGAAGACAGCAGACTAGAAGCGTGAGGCAGGCCGAGAGACGTGAACCAGAAAAACCAGTAGCGTGAGGTAGGTCAAGAGACGTGAAATAGCAGACCAAAAGCGTGAGACCAGAACGTGCAACAGCGTGACTAATCAGAAGCGTGGGGCAGGCCGTGAGATGTGAAACGGCAGACTAGAAGCTTGAGTGCAAGCTGTGAAACCGTGAGACGGTGAAAGTAGGAGCTGTGTAAGACAACCTAGAGAAGGTATTTGGAGAAGCATCGAAAAGAACTCAACGTATTTCCAGATTTCTTCAAGAGAGGTTAGAGAGCGTTGCAGTGAACTTCTAAGCGGCAATGGAGCAGCCTTTCAATTCAACAGAGGCAAGACAAGCTAGACGAAGGGTAGACATAGTAAGTGACACTCTTTGTATTGTACTTGCTTAGTAATTGCAATAGTAAAAGGAGCAGAAGATTAAGACATCCATTGTAACTGGAATTCTCAAGTATAGTGGATAGTCTCGGTAAGGGAGAGTCCCTACCACCGTGGATGTACGTCACGTTGATGGAACCACGTAAATCTCGTGTGTCCTTAATTTGCTTTACGTTCTGTGTTTTGAATTGAGTTGTGAACACAGCTAAAGTATCAGCCAACCTATAACCTAACGAAGACCTAAAGAAGAACATCTGAATTGTCTATTAGGCAAGGTGTCTAAAAGGTGACTTTGGGGACTATTATGATTAGTAGGTAGCAATAGATCTACCTTAGTCGAATCTGAGAAAGAGTTCGCTTTTAAGAAGAGATTGAAGTTGTTCACTTTCCTGCGAATTGCAAATTGTGGTGATACTGATTCACCCCCCCTCTCAGTATCACAAACTAGTAGATCCTAGGGTGAAGTTGGGAACTTCAATTGGTATCAGAGCACAGGTTCACCAGGATAAAGCTTAACAGCTTGGTGTACTAGTTTGAAGAGCTCCAGAAGTTTTAACTTGTTCAGCATACTGAGAAATGGACGCCGGTACCAGCACCAGCACTACTTACAGCAAGAAGGTTCCAATCTTCAACGGAACCAACTACCATATGTGGAGAGCGAGAATGCAGGTGGTATTTGCAACCATGGGCATGAACGTGGTGAAATTTGTACAGGAGGTTTTTGAGCCTCCAGAAGAAGGTAAAGATCCAACCCCAGAGGAATTAAGACAGTTTAAGATAAATGGGAAGGCCTCAAATGTCATCATTTCAGCATTGACAGATGCTGAATATGCTAAAGTTATGAACTGCAAATCTGCCAAGGAGATATGGGATAGATTGCAGAAAGTCTATGAAGGTGATGGCAGAATGAAGGAGGCCAAGCTTCAAGTTTTCAAGGAGAGATATGAATCTCTCAGAATGCAGAAAAATGAGACAGTCCAAGAGTTCTTCACCAGGGTTATTGATGCTGTAAACGATCTTAGAAGTCATGGGAAGAACAAGAAGGACTCATCTATTGTGAAGAAAATTCTGAGAATTCTGCCTAAGAGGTTTGCCTCAAAGGTGGCAGCCATAGAGGAGAGTAGAGATCTCAATTCTATGTCTCTGCATGATCTCCAGTGCAATCTCATTGCATATGAGATGAGAATAAAGTCAATGGAGAGCTCCTCAACATCGAAGGTATCAAAGGAGGCAGCTTTCAAAGCTATGAAACACTTGAAGATAAAAGAAGAGGAAGAATCATCCAGTGAGGTTGATGATGATGACAATGAGCAAGAAAGTGAAGGTGAAGTGTTGGCATACTTCACAAGGAAATTCAAAAAGGGGTCTAAGAAGGGAAAAGGATAGTTGTCCTTGAGATGTTATCATTGTGGACAGACTGGACACTTTGCTTCTTAGTGCAAAGTGAAACTTGATGATGAAGATGAGGATGGTGATGATGAGCAGAATTCAAAATGGAGAAGACCATCATTCAAGTCAAGGAAGTCCAGCAAGAAGACTGCTAGCCCACAGAAGAAGAAGAGAGGCTCATTCAAGAGTTATGTGAGCCAGACAAAAGAAGCCGATGAGGAGGAAGATGTAGACTCATCAGATAAGCATGCCTTTATGGCATCAACTCAAGGTGGTAGTTCAACCTCTGAAGAGGAAGAGGAGGTTGATGAAGAAGAACCAGATCTTGAAGCTGAGTTGGAAGCAGCTTCAAAGGAGATAATCAGAAGGGGCAGAACCATAAGAAGGTTGGAGGCCCACATAAAACAAGTTGAAGCAAAGTTTGAGGAAGCTAAAAGTCAAAAGGATGAAACAAGGGTTGAACATATTGACTTGAAGAGAAGATTTGAAGAACAGATCAAAATATGTGAAGACCTTACTATGGAGCTTGGCTCAAGGACTTCAACAATTGAAGAAATGGAGATAGAGTTGCTGAGACTTCAGCAACAACTTAAAAGGAGTGAAGAGAACGTGCAGAAGCTTGAAATGATAGGAGAAACAAGTTCTGCAAGAGAAAAGAAGAATGAAGAGAAAGTGCAGCAATCTGAGGCTGCATTGCCTAAAGATAATAAGAATGTGCCACAGAAGTTGAAAGAGAAGGTTGTGACTCAGGAGAAGATAACTGAGAATAAAGAGGATTTGAAGAAGCAACCTAGGGTGGCAAACAAAAATGAAGAAAAAAATGTCAGCCAGCAAAGGGCTATGGCTGAACAGAAGAAGGAGAAAAAGGTGGCTGAAATGAAAGCCACACAAGCAAAGAAGCCAGCCGCGTTGCCTACACAGCAAGTAATGAACAAAAGAAAACAAGCTGTGATTAGACCCAAGAAGAGGTAGTTTCAAGGTCACTGTCTTTATTGTGGAGTTTGGGGTCATAAGGCAAGTAACTGCTGGTGGAGAAGGCCAGTATATGTCTCCAACTTGAGAAGATACGATGCTGCATACAGGGGGAGACAATACAAAATTCAGAGGAGAACACCTGTCGTGAGTTCTTGCACATACTATAAAAAGCAAGGACACACTGACAAGGATTGTTGGTGGAAGCCCAAACTAGTGGTTTCAAAGAACAAGTTTGCTATATTGGGAGACTTGGAACAGTGTGAAAGGTGTGGGCAGGATGGCCATAATGCCTAGAGATGCATGACACTTCTCCCTGAGCAAGAGAAGGCACTCAATGGCATAGTGAAAACAAGCGGTGTAGTCAAAGCTGAGAAAAAGGAGAAAGCTATCTTCCAGCCAATTCAAAAGAAGGAATATAAAGCTAAAAAGGAGGTGGCTAATATAGCTGAAATTGCACTTAAAGCTGACTACAAGGATAAGCAGTGGATCCTTGACAGTGGATGCACTTCACACATGACGGGAGACAAGAGTAAATTGTCAAAGCTAAACAAGTCAAGAGAAGGCAGAGTCAAGTTTGGCAATGATGATTCACTCAACATCAGTGGTCAAGGGTCAGTAAATATTGGAAAAGGAAAGCTGAAAGATGTTCTGCATGTTGAAGGACTCAGATATAATCTAGCATCTGTCAGCCAACTATGCAATGAAGACCATAAAGTGATATTCACAAAAACAGGTTGCCAAGTAAAGAGTAAAGAAGGCAATACTGTTGCAACTGGAAAAAGAACAGCTGGAAATTTATATGTAATTGATAAGGACAAGACAAACAGCTGTTTACTTATAAAAGAAGAAGAAAATCAACTTTGGCATCGGAGGCTGGGACACTTAACACAGAAGAACATGAGGAAGCTGACCACTACTCATGCAATCAGAGACATTCCAGACCTTAAGAGAGAGAGGGAGTATGTCTGCTCAGCATGCTCTAAAGGAAAACAGGTCAGAAAGCAGTATAAGACCAAAGAGGTCAGTTCTGAAGCAGTGCTTGACATTGTGCATACTGATTTGTGTGGGCCGATGAGAACAAAAGGGTTGAATGGTGAGAGGTACTTCATCTTGTTTGTTGATGATTATTCCAGAAGGACCTGCATCATGCACCTCACACATAAGTCAAAAGTTTTGAAATGCTTCAAGAGATACAAAAGATTGGCTGAAAATGAGAGTGGAAAGAAGATCAAAGTATTAAGGTCAGATCAAGGCACTGAATTCACAAATGGAGCTTTTGAAGATTACCTTCAGAAGCATGGAATTCACCATCAGATGGCAGCAGCAAGAACTCCTCAACAGAACGGGGTGGTAGAGAAGAAAAATAGAGCTGTGGTTGAAATGGCAAGAACTCTACTGCTGGAATCCAAGCTTCACACAAGATTTTGGACAGAAGCAACATTTACAGCCGTGCACCTATTGAACAGAGTTTCACTAAGGCCCAATACTGATAAGACTCCATATGAGCTTTGGAGTGGGAAGAAGACAACAGCCAAGTATCTTAGAATCTTTGGCAGCCCATGTTTTGTGAAGAACAAGGAGCAAAACTTGGGAAACTTCCACGCTAGGTTAGATGAAGGCATCTTTGTGGGATACTCAGCAAAGACAAAAGGTTACAGAGTTTTTCTGCATAAACTAGGAAAAGTGGTCACTTCCAGTGATGTGAGAATAGATGAAAACTAGAAAACAACGCATAATGGAGAAGCTGAGGATAATGAAGAAGATGACTTCAAGATAGATGAAGAATCTGACCAACATGAAGAAATGGGAAAAGAAGTAAGTTTAGACTCAGAGAAGAGTGAGTCTGAAGATGAAGAAAGAGATCCTCTTGCAACTAAGACTGTGCAAGAAAGAAAGCTAAAGAAAACATGGACCAGTGCTCATCAAGAAAATCAGATCATAGGTGACCCATCAGCAGGAGTTACAACAAAAAAAAGAATTGTGGGAGCTACTGCTTTACTCTCACAAGTTGAACCTAAATCTGTTGAAGAGGATACACAAGATCTAACTAAATCTCTGTCCATAGAGCTGTTTGAAAAGCACAGAATGAGTCTGTTTGTGTGAATGCCTCCTCAAGCCTAAAAATCAGGTGAATCCTCCATCTCTACTTTGCGAGTTTTTCAGATTTGTAATTGGTTGGCAAAGGGGGAGAGAAGCAACAGTGCAGGGGGAGCTGCTAAGGAAAGGGGAGTGCATATTTAGGGGGAGTTGTAATCCATCTGCTTCTGGATTGTTACTCTAAGAAGATTGTGAAGGACTGCTGCATAATGACTTTTGTTATGAGTGTTGCCAACAATTACAAAGGGGGAGATTGTTGTTCCCACAGCCTTGTATGGGTTGTAATTGTTGTCAACTAGGGTTAAGTGTGCAAGAAAGTAAAGCCCAATGGAAGGGCAAGAAAGTAAAGTCACATGGAAGGGCAAGAAAGTAAATCTGCCGTGTAAGGGCAAGAACGTAAATCTGCTATGTAAGCCCTATTAGGGTTTCATGGAAGAGAGTATATAAAGGCCTTGGAAGACAAAACTAGGGCAGAGGGCCAACACAATTGAATAAACAGCAACCTTACAGCAACCGGCCAAAAGGAAGAGAGAGCAGAACGGCAAGAGATCAAAAACAACACCACCAGGAGAGCAAACCAGAAACGTCACCACCAGGAGAGCAAACCAGAACGTGCGACCTCCTGCAAGCAAACCAGAAACACCTCCTGCAAGCAAACCAGAAACACATCCTACAAGCAAACCAGAAACGCCTCCTGCAAGCAAACCAGAAACACATCCTGCAACCAAACCAGAAACGCACAACCAGCAAGAGGAGAAATAAGAAACAGACCACCCGGAAGAGAAGATAGCAGACCTGGTATCCGTGAGACCACTCGGAAGAGAAGACAGCAGACTAGAAGCGTGAGGCAGGCCGAGAGACATGAACCAGAAAAACCAGTAGCGTGAGGCAGGCTAAAAGACGTGAAACGGCAGACCAGAAGCGTGAGACCAGAACGTGCAACAGCGTGACTGATCAGAAGCGTGGGGCAGGCCGTGAGACGTGAAACGACAGACTAGAAGCTTGAGTGCAAGCTGTGAAACCGTGAGACGGTGAACGTAGGAGCTGTGTGAGACAACCTAGAGAAGGTATTTGGAGAAGCATCGGAAAGAACTCAACGTATTTCTAGATTTCTTCAAGAGAGGTTAGAGAGCGTTGCGGTGAACTTCTAAGCGGCAGTGGAGCAGCCTTTCAATTCAACAGAGGCAAGATAAGCTAGACGAAGGGTAGACTTAGTAAGTTACACTCTTTGTATTGTACTTGCTTAGTAATTGCAATAGTGAAATGAGCAGAAGATTAAGACATCCATTGTAACTGGAATTCTTAAGTATAGTGGATAGTCTCGGTAAGGGAGAGTCCCTACCACCGTGGATGTAAGTCACATTGACGGAACCACGTAAATCTCGTGTGTCCTTAATTTGCTTTATGTTCTATGTTTTGAATTGAGTTGTGAACACAGTTAAAGTATCAGTCAACCCATAACCTAACGAAGACCTAAACAAGAACATCTGAATTGTCTATTAGGCAAGGTGTCTGAAAGGTGACTTTGGGGACTATTGTGATTAATAGGTAGCAATAAATCTACGTTAGTCGAATCTGAGAAAGAGTTCGCTTTTAAGAAGAGATTGAAGTTGTTCACTTTCTTGCAAATTGCGAATTGTGGTGATATTGATTCACCCCCCCTCTCAGTATCACAAACTAGTACATCCTAGGGTGAAGTTGGGAACTTCACGATTGCTTTTGCTTTCTCTGAAGTAATACTTTATTATTAAGAATTCATTTATCCCTAACAGATTTTAAAATTCTAAAAATTACAAAAATGCAATATTTTGATTCTTAATTTTATTGTTAATGTCGTTGCTTTTGATTGGTGAGAAAAATATAATATTCGAAAATGTTAATTGAACAAAAATACAAGTAATGGACTCAATTGTATAAAATACACTTTAGTGGATGAATATGATAAATAGCAATCCCAAGTTTCAATATTGTGTAAGGCACATATCCTAAATGGGAGTGGAGAACCTTCTTATTAGAGTCATTTGCTTTTGCTTTTTCTTAAGTAACTTGTTTAAAGACTCGAATTATATAAATCATTTCAAATTTTATTGAGGCAAAAGAGATAATTAAGAAAATTGCAAAATTTAAATTCAACATATTATTGACAATTCATTTATCCCTAGTAGATTTTAAAATTCTAAAAATTGCAAAAATGCAATATTTTGATTCTTAATTTTATTGTTAATGTCATTGCATTTTATTTGTGAGAAAAATATAATACTTGAAAAATATAATATTTGAATATATTAATTGAACAAAAATACAAATAATGGACTCAATTGTATAAAATACATTTTATTGGATGAATCTTATAAATAGCAATTCCAAGTTTCAATGTTCTGTTAGGTACTTATCCTAGATGCGAGTGGCAAACCTTCTTATTAAAGTCATTTGCATTTACTTTTTCTTACATAATTTCTTTGAAAACACAAATTATATAAATCATTTTAAATTGTATTAAGGGAAAAAAGATAATTAAGAAATTGCAAAATTTAAATTCAATAGATTATTGATAATTCATTTATCTCTGGCAGATTTCAAATTTCTACAAATTACAGAAATGCAATATTTTGGCATTTAAATTTATTGTTAATGTCGTTGCATTTGATTGGTGATAAAAATATAATATTTGAATATGTCAATTGAATAAAAATATAGGTAATCGACTCAATTGTATAAAATACATTTTAGTAAATGAATATTATAAATAATAATCTCAAATTTCAATCTTGTGTTAAGTATATATCCCATATGGAAGTGAGGAACCTTTTTATTAGAGTCCATTGCTTTTGATTTTTCTTAAATAATTTGTCTGAAGATAAGAATTATATAAATCTTTTCAAATTGCATTAAAGCAAAGAAGACAGTATATGCTTAAGACAACATTAAAGCTTAGGATTGGTATTTATAATATTCATCCACTAAAGTGTATTTTATACAATTAATTTCATTACTTGTATTTTTGTTCAAATAACATTTTAAAATATTATATTTCTCTTACCAATCAATTGCCATGACATTAATAATATTGTAAAAAACCAAAACATAGCATTTTCTAAATTTTTAGAATTTTAAGGTTTCTAAGGATAAATCCATTGTCAATAATAAGTTGAATTTAAATTTTGCAAGTTTCTTAATTGTTTAGTTTGCCACAATGCAATTTGAAATAATTTATATATTTTTTCATCTTCAAACACATTATTTAGGAAAAGCAAAAGTAATAAACTCTAATAAGAAGTTTCCCTACTCCCTTTTAAAAATATATACTTGACACAACATTGAAGCTTTCAATTTTTTTTATTATATTCATCCACTAAAGTGTATTTTATACAATTGAGTTCATTATTTGTATTTTTGTTGAATTAACATATTCAAATATTGTGTTTTTCTTACAAATCACATGTCATGACATTAACAATAAATTTAAATATCAAAACATTGTATTTTTTCAATTTTTAGAATTTTAAAGTCTTATAAGGATAAATGCATTATTAATAATTAGTTGAATTTAAATTTTGCAACTTTCATAATTGTCTCATTTGCCTTAATGCAATTTAAAATGATTTATATAATTTTTGCCTACAAACATATTACTTAAGAAAAAGCAAATGCAATGGACTTTAATAAGAAGTTTCCTTATTGTCATTAAGAGATATATGCTTGAGACAACATTGAAACTTAGGATTGGTATTTATAATATTCATCCACTAAAGTGTATTTTACACAATTGATTCCATTACTTGTATTTTTGTTCAAATAACATATTGAAATATTATATTTTTCTATTTTTGTTCAAATAACATATTGAAATATTATATTTTTCTATTTTTGTTCAAATAACATATTGAAATATTATATTTTTCTTACCAATCAATTGTCATGACATTAACAATAAAGTAAAAAACCAAAACATAGTATTTTCTGAATTTTTAGAATTTTAAGGTTTCTAGGAATAAATCCATTGTCAAATAATCAGTTGAATTTAAAATTTGCAATTTTCTTAATTGTCGCGTTTGGCACAATGCAATTTGAAATGATTTATATAATTTTTGTCTTTAAACACATTACTTAGGAAACACAAAAGTAATAGACTCTAATAAGAACTTTCCCTACTCTACTTTAGAGATATATGCTTGACACAACATTGAAGCTTCCGATTGTTTTTTATTATATTTATCCACTAAGGTGTATTTTATACAATTGAATCCATTATTTGTATTTTTGTTAAATTAACATATTCAAATATTGTGTTTTTCTTACAAATCACATGCCATGACATTAACAATAAATTTAAAAATCAAAACATTGTATTTTTTCAATTTTTAGAATTTTAAAGTCTTATAGGGATAAATGCATTGTCAATAATTAGTTGAATTTAAATTTTGCAACTTTTATAATTGTCTCCTTTGCCTTAATGCAATTTGAAAATTTATATAATTTTTTCCTACAAACATATTACTTAAGAAAAAGCAAATGCAATGGACTTTAATAAGAAGTTTCCCTATTGCCATTAAGAGATATGTGCTTAAGACAACATTGAAACTTAGGATTGATATTTATAATATTCATCCACTAAAGTGTATTTTACACAATTGATTCCATTACTTGTATTTTTGTTCAAATAACATATTGAAATATTATATTTTTCTTACCAATCAATTGTCATGACATTAACAATAAAGTAAAAAACCAAAACATAACATTTTCTGAATTTTTAGAATTTTAAGGTTTCTAAGAATAAATCCATTGTCAAATAATCAGTTGAATTTAAAATTTGCAATTTTCTTAATTGTCGCGTTTGGCACAATGCAATTTGAAATGATTTATATAATTTTTGTCTTTAAACACATTACTTAGGAAACACAAAAGCAATAAACTCTAATAAGAACTTTCCTTACTCCCCTTTAGAGATATATGTTTGACATAACATTGAAACTTCCAATTGTTTTTTATTATATTTATCCACTAAGGTGTATTTTATACAATTGAATCCATTATTTGTATTTTTGTTAAATTAACATATTCAAATATTATGTTTTTCTTACAAATCACATGCCATGACATTAATAATAAATTTAAAAATCAAAACATTGTATTTTTTTAATTTTTAGAATTTTAAAGTCTTGTAGGGATAAATGCATTGTCAATAATTAGTTGAATTTAAATTTTGTAACTTTCATAATTGTCTCCTTTGCCTTAATGCAATTTGAAATGATTTATATAATTTTTGCCTACAAACATATTACTTAAGAAAAAGGAAATGTAATGAACTCTAGTAAGAAATTTTCCTACTCCCCTCTAGAGATATATGCTTCACCTATCATTGAAGTTGGGACTTGCTATTTATAATATTCATCAACTAAAGTTTGTTTTATACAATTGAGCCCATTACTTGTAATTTTGTTCAATTAACATATTCAAATATTAAGTTTTTCTCATCAATCAAATGCAATGACAATAACAATAAATTTGAAAAGCAAAACATTGCATTTTTTTCAATTTTCAGAATCTTTAAGTCTTCAAGGGATAAATGCATTGTCAATAATTAGTTGAATTTAAATTTTGCAACTTTCATAATTGTCTCCTTTGCTTCAATGCAATTTGAAATGATTTATATAATTTTTGCCTACAAATATATTACTTAAGAAAAAGCAAATGTAATGGACTTTAATAAGAAGTTTCCCTATTGCCATCAATAGATATATGCTTGAGACAACATTGAAACTTAGGATTGGTATTTATAATATTCATCCACTAAATTGTATTTTATACAATTAATTCCATTACTTGTATTTTTGTTCAAATGACATATTGAAATATTATATTTTTCTTACCAATCAATTGCCATGACATTAATAATAAAGTAAAAAACCAAAACATGGCATTTTCTAAATTTTTAGAATTTTAAGCTTTTTAGGAATAAATCCATTGTTAATAATAAGTTGAATTTAAAATTTGCAATTTTCTTAATTGTCTCATTTGTCACAATGCAATTTGAAATGATTTATATAATTTTGGTCTTCAAACACATTACTTAGGAAACGCAAAAACAATAAACTCTAATAAGAAGTTTCCCTACTCCCCTTTAGAGATATATGCTTGACACAACATTGAAACTTCCGATTGTTTTTTATTATATTTATCCACTAAAGTGTATTTTATATAATTGAGTCCATTATTTGTATTTTTGATGAATTAACATATTCAAATATTATGATTTTCTTACAAATCAAATGCCATGACATTAACAATAAATTTAAAAATCAAAACAATGGATTTTTTTTTCAATTTTTAGAATTTTAAAGTTTTCTAGGGATAAATGTATTATCAATAATTAGTTAAATTGAAATTTTGCAATTTTCTTAATTGTCTCCTTTGTATCAATGCAATTTGAAATGATTTATATTATTTTTGTCTTCAAACATATTACTTAAGAAAAAGAAAAAGCAATGGACTCTAATAAGAAGTTTCCCCACTGCCGTTTTGAGATATATGCTTGACACAACATTGAAATTTGAGATATCTATTTATAATATTCTTCCACTAAAGTGTATTTTATACAATTAAGTTCATTACTTGTAATTTTGTTCAATTAAAATATTCAAATATTATATTTTTCACACCAATCAAATGCAATGACAATAACAATAAATTTAAAAAGCAAAACATTGCATTTTTTCAATTTTTAGAATTTTAAAGTTTTCTAGGGATAAATGCATTATCAATAACTAGTTGAATTTAAATTTTTCAATTTTCGTAATTGCCACTTTTGCCACAAAGCAATTTGAAATGATTTATATAATTTTTGTCTTCAAACACATTACTTAGGAAAAGCAAAAGCAATGAACTTTAATAAGAAGTTTCCCTACTCAACTCTCTACCACCCCGTTCTGTTGAGGAGTTCTTGCTGCTGCCATTTGATGGTGAATTCCATGCTTCTCAAGGTAATCTTCAAAAGCTCCATTTGTGAATTCAGTGCCTTGATCTGACCTCAATACTTTGATCTTCTTTCCACTCTCATTTTCAGCCAATCTTCTGTATCTCTTGAAGCATTTCAAAACTTCTGACTTATGTGTGAGGTGCATGATGCAGGTCCTTCTAGAATAATCATCAACAAACAAGATGAAGTACCTCTCACCATTCAACCCTTTTGTTCTCATCAGCCCACACAAATCAGAATGCACAATGTCAAGCAATGCTTCAGAACTGACCTCTTTGGTCTTATACTACTTTCTGACCTGTTTTCCTTTAGAGCATGCTGAGTAGACATACTCCCTTTCTCTCTTAAGGTCTGGAATGTCTCTGATTGCAAGAGTAGTGGTCAGCTTCCTCATGTTCTTCTGTGTTAAGTGTCCCAGCCTCCAATGCCAGAGTTGATTTTCTTCTTCTTTTGTAAGTAAACAGCTGTTTGTCTTGTCCTCATCAATTACATATAAATTTCCAGCTATTCTTTTCCCAGCTGCAACAGTATTGCCTTCTTTACTCTTTACTTGGCAACCTGTTTTTGTGAATATCACTTTATGGTCTTCATTGCATAGTTGGCTGATAGATGCTAGATTATATCTGAGTCCTTCAACATGCAGAACATCTTTCAGCTTTCCTTTTCCAATATTTACTGACCCTTGACCACTGATGTTGAGTGAATCATCATTGCCAAACTTTACTCTGCCTTCTCTTGACTTGTTTAGCTTTGACAATTTACTCTTATCTCCCATCATGTGTGAAATGCATCCACTGTCAAGGATCCACTGCTTATCCTTGTAGTCAGCTTTGAGTGCAATTTCAGCTATATTAGCCATCTCCCTTTTAGCTTTATATTCCTTCTTTTGAATTGGCTGGAAGATAGCTTTCTCCTTTTTCTCAACTTTGACTACACCGCTTGTTTTCACTATGCCATTGAGTGCCTTCTCTTGCTCAGGGAGAAGTGTCATGCATCTCTTGGCATTATGGCCATCCTGCCCACACCTTTCACACTGTTCCAAGTCTCCCAATATAGCAAACTTGTTCTTTGAAACCACTGGTTTGGGCTTCCACCAACAATCCTTGTCAGTGTGTCCTTGCTTTTTACAGTATGTGCAAGAACTCACGACAGGTGTTCTCCTCTGAATTTTGTATTGTCTTCCCCTGTATGCAGCATCGTATCTTCTCAAGTTGGAGACATATACTGGCCTTCTCCACCAGCAGTTACTTGCCTTATAACCCCAAACTCCACAATAAAGACAGTGACCTTGAAACTGCCTCTTCTTGGGTCTAATCACAGCTTGTTTTCTTTTGTTCATTACTTGCTGTGTAGGCAATGTGGCTGGCTTCTTTGCTTGTGTGGCTTTCATTTCAGCCACCTTTTTCTCCTTCTTCTGTTCAGCCATAGCCCTTTGCTGGCTGACATTCTTTTCTTCATTTTTGTTTGCCACCCTAGGTTACTTCTTCAAATCCTCTTTATTCTCAGCTATCTTCTCCTGAGTCACAACCTTCTCTTTCAACTTCTGTGGCACATTCTTATTATCTTTAGGCAATGCAACCTCAGATTGCTGCACTTTCTCTTCATTCTTCTTTTCTCTTGCAGAACTTGTTTCTCCTATCATTTCAAGCTTTTGCACGTTCTCTTCACTCCTTTTGAGTTGTTGCTCAAGTCTCAGCAACTCTATCTCCATTTCTTCAATTGTTGAAGTCCTTGAGCCAAGCTCCATAGTAAGGTCTTCACATATTTTGATCTGTTCTTCAAATCTTCTCTTCAAGTCAATATGTTCAGCCCTTATTTCATCCTTTTGACTTTTAGCTTCCTCAAACTTTGCTTCAACTTGTTTTATGTGGGCCTCTAACCTTCTTATGGTTCTGCCCCTTCTGATTATCTCCTTTGAAGTTGCTTCCAACTCAGCTTCAAGATCTGGTTCTTCTTCATCAACCTCCTCTTCCTCTTCAGAGGTTAAACTACCACCTTGAGTTGATGCCATAAAGGCATGCTCATCTGATGAGTCTACGTCTTCCTCCTCATCGGCTTCTTTTGTCTGGCTCACATAACTCTTGAATGAGCCTCTCTTCTTCTTCTGTGGGCTAGCAGTCTTCTTACTGGACTTCCTTGACTTGAATGATGGTCTTTTCCATTTTGAATTCTGCTCATCATCACCATCCTCATCTTCATCATCAAGTTTCACTTTGCACTGAGAAGCAAAGTGTCCAGTCTGTCCACAACGATAACATCTCAAGGACAACTGTCCTTTTCCCTTCTTAGACCCCCTTTTGAATTTCCTTGTGAAGTATGCCAACACTTCACCTTCACTTTCTTCCTCCTCATCATCATCATCCTCACTGGATGATTCTTCCTCTTCTTTTATCTTCAAGTGTTTCATAGCTTTGAAAGCTGCCTCCTTTGATACCTTTGACGTTGAGGAGCTCTCAGTTGACTTTATTCTCATCTCATATGCAATGAGATTGCACTGGAGATCATGTAGAGACATAGAATTGAGATCTCTACTCTCCTCTATGGCTGCCACCTTTGAGGCAAACCTCTCAGGAAGAATTCTTAGAATTTTCTTCACAATAGATGAGTCCTTCTTGTTCTTCTCATGACTTTTAAGATCGTTTACAGCATCAATAACCCTGGTGAAGAACTCTTGGACTGTCTCATTTTTCTGCATTCTGAGATATTCATATCTCTCCGTGAAAACTTGAAGCTTGGCCTCCTTCATTGTGCCATCACCTTCATAGACTTTCTGCAATCTGTCCCATATCTCCTTGGCAGATTTGCAGTCCATAACTTTAGCATATTCAGCATCTGTCAATGCTGAAATGATGACATTTGAGGCCTTCCCATTTATCTCAAACTGTCTTAATTCCTCTGGGGTTGAATCTTTACCTTCTTCTGGAGGCTTAAAACCCTCCTGTACAGATTTCACCACGTTCATGCCCATGGTTGCAAATACCACCTGCATTCTCGCTCTCCACATATGGTAGTTGGTTCCGTTGAAGATTGGAACCTTCTTGCTGTAAGTAGTGCTGGTGCTGGTACCGGCGTCCATTTCTTAGTATGCTGAACAAGTTAAAACTTTTGGAGCTCTTCAAACTAGTACACCAAGCTATTAAGCTTTATCCTGGTGAACCAGGCTCTGATACCAATTGAAGTTCCCAACTTCACCCTAGGATCTACTAGTTTGTGATACTGAGAGGGGGGGTGAATCAGTATCACCACAATTCGCAATTTGCAGGAAAGTAAACAACTTCAATCTCTTCTTAAAAGCGAACTCCTTCTCAGATTCGACTAAGGTAGATCTATTGCTACCTACTAATCACAATAGTCCCCAAAGTCACCTTTCAGACACCTTGCCTAATAGACAATTCGGATGTTCTTGTTTAGGTCTTCGTTAGGTTATGAGTTGGCTGATACTTTAGCTGCGTTCACAACTCAATTCAAAACACAGAACGTAAAGCAAATTAAGGACACACGAGATTTACGTGGTTCCGTCAACGTGACGTACATCCACGGTGGTAGGGACTTTCCCTTACCTAGACTATCCACTATACTTGAGAATTCCAGTTACAATGGATGTCTTAATCTTCTGCTCCTTCCACTATTGCAATTACTAAGCAAGTATAATACAAAGAGTGTCACTTACTGTGTCTACCCTTCGTCTAGCTTGTCTTGCCTCTGTTGAATTGAAAGGCTGCTCCACTGCCGCTTAGAAGTTCACCGCAACGCTCTCTAACCTCTCTTGAAGAAATCTAGAAATACGTTGAGTTATTTCCGATGCTTTGCCAAATTCCTTCTCTAGGTTGTCTCACACAGCTCCTGCTTTCACCGTCTCATGGTTTCACAGCTTGCACTCAAGTTTCTGGTCTGCCGTTTCACGTTTCACGGCCTGCCCCACGCTTCTGATCAGTCACGCCGTTGCACGTTCTGGTCTCACGCTCCTGGTCTGCTGTTTCACGTCTCTTGGCCTGCCTCACACTATTGGTTTTTCTGGTTCACGTCTCTCGGCTTGCCTTACGCTTCTAGTCTACTGTCTTCTCTTCCGGGTGGTCTCACGGATACCAGGTCTGCTGTCTTCTCTTCCGGGTGGTCTCACGGATACCAGGTCTGCTGTCTTCTCTTCCGGGTGGTCTGTTTCTTATTTCTCCTCTTGCTGGTTGTGCGTTTCTGGTTTGGTTGCAGGATGTGTTTCTGGTTTGCTTGCAGGAGGCGTTTCTGGTTTGCTTGCAGGAGGTGTTTCTGGTTTGCCTGCAGGATGTGTTTCTAGTTTCCTTGCAGGACGTGTTTCTGGTTTGCTTGCAGGACGTGTTTCTGGTTTGCTTGTAGGAGGCGTTTCTGGTTTGCTTGCAGGAGGTTGCACGTTCTGCTTTGCTCTCCCAGTGGTGACGTTTCTGGTTTGCTCTCCTAGTGGTGTTGTTTCTGATCTCTTGCCGTTCTGCTCTCTCTTCCTTTTGGCCGGTTGCTGTAGGGTTGTTGTTTATTCACTTGTGTTGGCCCTCTACCCTAGTTTTGTCTTCCAAGGCCTTTATATACTCTCTTCTATGAAACCCTAATAGGGCTTACATGGCATATTTACGTTCTTGCCCTTATACGGCGGATTTACTTTCTTGCCCTTCCATGTCACTTTACTCTCTTGCACACTTAACCCTAGTTGACAACAATTACAACCCATACAAGGCTGTGGGAACAACAATCTCCCCCTTTGTAATTGTTGGCAACATTCATAACAAAAGCCATTATACAGCAGTCTTTCATAATCTTCTTAGAGTAATAATCCAGACGCAGATGGATTACAACTCCCCCTAAATATGCACTCCCCCTTCCTTAACAGCTCCCCCTGCACTGTTGCTTCTCTCCCCCTTTGCCAACCAATTACAAATTTGAAAAACCTGCAAAGTAGAGATGGAGGATTCACCTGAACTTCAGGCTTGAGGAGGCATTTGCACAGACAGACTCATTTTGTGCTTTTCAAATAGCTCTGTGGACAAAGGTTTAGTTAGAATATCTGAGATGTGATCTTTAGTACCGACATACTCCAACTGAATTGTGCCCTCTTCCACTTGATCCTTGATAAAGTGATACCGGATGTCAATATGCTTGCTCCTTAAATGTTGAACTGGATTCTTGTTAAGATCAATTGCACTTTGATTATCACAAAGTACACTCACTGGTAACTTCACTTCAACACCCAAATCGGCCAATTGTCTTTGCATCCATATCACCTGAGTACATGCTGCACAAGCAGCCATATACTCAGCCTCCGCTGTGCTCAAAGCAACACTGTTTTGCTTTCTACTTAGCCATGCAACACACTTTGAACCCAAGTAGAAGCTGCAGTCACTGGTTGATTTTCTATCATCTGTGCTTCCTGCCCAGTCTGCATCAGTGTATGCTCGTAGTTTTACAGAATCCATGGCAGGATACCACAGGCCCATTTCCAGTGTCCCCTTGAGGTATCTTAGGATTCTTTTCACTGCCAACACATGAGATTCCTTAGGATCAGCTTGGAATCTGCTGGCGATGCACACAACTTGCATGAGATCAGGCCTTGATGTTGTAAGGTACAGAAGGCTCCCTATCATCTTCCTGTATTCTGTAGGGCTTGTACTCCTTCCTTCCTGATCTTTTGTTAACTTGCAGCCCACTGTCATAGGGGTACTGACAGGTCTGCTATCCTCCATGCCAAACTTTTTCAGCATTTCTTTGGCATATTTTGTCTGAGAAATAAAAATACCTTCTTCACATTGTTTTATTTGTAATCCAAGAAAGTAAGTCATTTCTCCAATCAATGACATCTCAAATTCCTCACTCATCTTCTGTGCAAATTCTTGGCATAGCTCAAAGTGATCCCCTCCAAAGATGATGTCATCTACATATACTATGGTTATCAGTTGGCCTTTCTCTGAGTTGAACACATATAGGTTATTATCAACTGTTCCTCTTCTGAAGTTCAACCTTCTCAAATACGCGTCCAGCCTGCTATACCATGCTCTTGGGGCTTGTTTAAGGCCATACAAGGCTTTCTTCAGCTTGCACACATGTGTCTCATCCTCACTGATTTGTACTCCATCGGGTTGTTCAATATACACTTCTTCTTTTAAGAGCCCATTCAGAAAGGCTGATTTCACATCCATCTGGTAAACTTTATACCTTTTATGTGCTGCCAAAGCTAAGAACATTCTGATAGTTTCCAACCTTGCTACTGGTGCAAAAGTTTCATCAACATCTACTCCTTCTATCTGAGTATAGCCTTGGCAAACCAGCCTAGCCTTGTTCCTCACCACCTTGCCATCCTCATTGTGTTTATTTTTAAACACCCATTTTGTTCCTATGACATTCTTGTTAGTGGGTCTTGGAACCAGCTCCCATGTTTCATTCTTCTCGATTTGATCTAGCTCCTCATTGATAGCTTTGATCCAGGCTTTGTCTTGTGCAGCCTCTTCAACAGATTTAGGTTCAACTTGTGAGAGTAAAGCAGTAGCTCCCATAATTCTTCTTCTTGTTGTAACTCCTGTTGATGGGTCACCTATTATCTGATTTCCTTGATGAGCACTGGTCCATGTCTTCTTGTCTTTCTTTCTTGCACAGTCTTAGTTGCAAGAGAATCTCCTTCTTCATCTTCAAACTCACTCTTCTCTGAGTCTGAACTTACTTCTTTTCCCACTTCTTCATGTTGGTCAGATTCTTCATCTATCTTGAAGTCATCTTCTTCACTATCCTCAGCTTCTCCATTATGCGTTGTTTTCCAGTTTTCATCTATTCTCACATCACTGGAAGTGACCACTTTTCCCAGTTTATGCAGAAAAACTCTGTAACCTTTTGTCTTTGTTGAGTATCCCACAAAGATGCCTTCATCTGACCTAGCATGGAATTTTCCCAAGTTTTGCTCCTTGTTCTTCACAAAACATAGGCTGCCAAAGATTCTAAGATACTTGGCTGTTGTCTTCTTCCCACTCCATAGCTCATATGGAGTCTTATCAGTATTGGGCCTTAGTGAAACTCTGTTCAATAGGTGCACAGCTGTAAATGTTGCTTCTGTCCAAAATCTTGTGTGAAGCTTGGATTCCAGCAGTAGAGTTCTTGCCATTTCAACCACAGCTCTATTTTCCTCTCTACCACCCCGTTTTGTTGAGGAGTTCTGCTGCTGGCCATTTGATGGTGAATTCCATGCTTCTCAAGGTAATCTTCAAAAGCTCCATTTGTGAATTCAGTGCCTTGATCTGACCTCAATACTTTGATCTTCTTTCCACTCTCATTTTC
The DNA here is from genome assembly GCA_020883675.1 of Bruguiera gymnorhiza. Classification (NCBI taxonomy): domain Eukaryota; kingdom Viridiplantae; phylum Streptophyta; class Magnoliopsida; order Malpighiales; family Rhizophoraceae; genus Bruguiera; species Bruguiera gymnorhiza. Next base: position 131,234 of record JAIRCJ010000074.1, read on the forward strand.
AGCCAATCTTCTGTATCTCTTGAAGGCCAATTCAAAACTTCTGACTTATGTGTGGGTGCATGATGCAGGTCCTTCTAAGAATAATCATCAACAAACAAGATGAAGTACCTCTCACCATTCAACCCTTTTGTTCTCATCGGCCCACACAAATCAATATGCACAATGTCAAGCAATGCTTCAGAACTGACCTCTTGGTCTTATACTGCNATCACCTGAGTACATGCTGCAGCAACAGCCATATACTCAGCCTCCGCTCGTGCTCAAGCAACACTGTTTTGCTTTCTGACTTAGGCCACTGCACACACTTTGAACCCAAGTAGAAGCTGAAGTCACTGTTGATTTTCTATCATCTGTGAATATTCCTGCCCAGTCTCTGCATAGTGTATGCTCGTTAGTTTTAACAGAATCCATGGCAGGATACCACAGGCCATTTCCAGGTGTTCCCCTTGAGGTATTCTGGATTCTTTTTCACTGCCAAACATGAGATTCCTTAGAATCAGCTTGGAATCTGCTCGGCAGATGCACACATTAACTTGCATGAGATCAAGGCCTTGAGTTGTAAGGTACAGAAGGCTCCCTATCATCTTCCTGTAATTCTGTAGGGCTTGTACTCTTCGCTCCTGATCTTTTGTTAACTTGCAGCCCACTGTCATAGGGGTACTGACAGGTCTGCTAATCCTCCATGCCAAACTTTTTCAGCATTTCTTTGGCATATTTTGTCTGAGAAATAAAAATACCTTCTCACATTGTTTTATTTGTAATCCAAGAAGTAAGTCATTTCTCCAATCAATGACATCTCAAATTCCTCACTCATCTTCTGTGCAAATTCTTGGCATAGCTCAAAGTGATCCCCTCCAAAGATGATGTCATCTACATATACTATGGTTATCAGTTGGCCTTTCTCTGAGTTGAACACATATAGGTTATTATCAACTGTTCCTCTTCTGAAGTTCAACCTTCTCAAATACGCGTCCAGCCTGCTATACCATGCTCTTGGGGCTTGTTTAAGGCCATACAAGGCTTTCTTCAGCTTGCACACATGTGTCTCATCCTCACTGATTTGTACTCCATCGGGTTGTTCAATATACACTTCTTCTTTTAAGAGCCCATTCAGAAAGGCTGATTTCACATCCATCTGGTAAACTTTATACCTTTTATGTGCTGCCAAAGCTAAGAACATTCTGATAGTTTCCAACCTTGCTACTGGTGCAAAAGTTTCATCAACATCTACTCCTTCTATCTGAGTATAGCCTTGGCAAACCAGCCTAGCCTTGTTCCTCACCACCTTGCCATCCTCATTGTGTTTATTTTTAAACACCCATTTTGTTCCTATGACATTCTTGTTAGTGGGTCTTGGAACCAGCTCCCATGTTTCATTCTTCTCGATTTGATCTAGCTCCTCATTGATAGCTTTGATCCAGGCTTTGTCTTGTGCAGCCTCTTCAACAGATTTAGGTTCAACTTGTGAGAGTAAAGCAGTAGCTCCCATAATTCTTCTTCTTGTTGTAACTCCTGTTGATGGGTCACCTATTATCTGATTTCCTTGATGAGCACTGGTCCATGTCTTCTTGTCTTTCTTTCTTGCACAGTCTTAGTTGCAAGAGAATCTCCTTCTTCATCTTCAAACTCACTCTTCTCTGAGTCTGAACTTACTTCTTTTCCCACTTCTTCATGTTGGTCAGATTCTTCATCTATCTTGAAGTCATCTTCTTCACTATCCTCAGCTTCTCCATTATGCGTTGTTTTCCAGTTTTCATCTATTCTCACATCACTGGAAGTGACCACTTTTCCCAGTTTATGCAGAAAAACTCTGTAACCTTTTGTCTTTGTTGAGTATCCCACAAAGATGCCTTCATCTGACCTAGCATGGAATTTTCCCAAGTTTTGCTCCTTGTTCTTCACAAAACATAGGCTGCCAAAGATTCTAAGATACTTGGCTGTTGTCTTCTTCCCACTCCATAGCTCATATGGAGTCTTATCAGTATTGGGCCTTAGTGAAACTCTGTTCAATAGGTGCACAGCTGTAAATGTTGCTTCTGTCCAAAATCTTGTGTGAAGCTTGGATTCCAGCAGTAGAGTTCTTGCCATTTCAACCACAGCTCTATTTTTCCTCTCTACCACCCCGTTTTGTTGAGGAGTTCTTGCTGCTGCCATTTGATGGTGAATTCCATGCTTCTCAAGGTAATCTTCAAAAGCTCCATTTGTGAATTCAGTGCCTTGATCTGACCTCAATACTTTGATCTTCTTTCCACTCTCATTTTCAGCCAATCTTCTGTATCTCTTGAAGCATTTCAAAACTTCTGACTTATGTGTGAGGTGCATGATGCAGGTCCTTCTAGAATAATCATCAACAAACAAGATGAAGTACCTCTCACCATTCAACCCTTTTGTTCTCATCGGCCCACACAAATCAATATGCACAATGTCAAGCAATGCTTCAGAACTGACCTCTTTGGTCTTATACTGCTTTCTGACCTGTTTTCCTTTAGAGCATGCTGAGTAGACATACTCCCTCTCTCTCTTAAGGTCTGGAATTTCTCTGATTGCATGAGTAGTGGTCAGCTTCCTCATGTTCTTCTGTGTTAAGTGTCCCAGCCTCCGATGCCAGAGTTGATTTTCTTCTTCTTTTGTAAGTAAACAGTTGTTTGTCTTGTCCTCAGCAATTACATATAAATTTCCAGTTGTTCTTTTCCCAGCTGCAATAGTATTGCCTTCTTTACTCTTTACTTGGCAACCTGTTTTTGTGAATATCACTTTATGGTCTTCATTGCATAGTTGGCTGATAGATGCTAGATTATATCTGAGTCCTTCAACATGCAGAACATCTTTCAGCTTTCCTTTTCCAATATTTACTGACCCTTGACCACTGATGTTGAGTGAATCATCATTGCCAAACTTTACTCTGCCTTCTCTTGACTTGTTTAGCTTTGACAATTTACTCTTATCTCCCGTCATGTGTGAAGTGCATCCACTGTCAAGGATCCACTGCTTATCCTTGTAGTCAGCTTTGAGTGCAATTTTAGCTATATTAGCCACCTCCCTTTTAGCTTTATATTCCTTCTTTTGAATTGGCTGGAAGATAGCTTTCTCCTTTTTCTCAACTTTGACTACACCGCTTGTTTTCACTATGCCATTGAGTGCCTTCTCTTGCTCAGGGAGAAGTGTCATGCATCTCTTGGCATTATGGCCATCCTGCCCACACCTTTCACACTATTCCAAGTCTCCCAATATAGCAAACTTGTTCTTTGAAACCACTGGTTTGGGCTTCCACCAACAATCCTTGTCAGTGTGTCCTTGCTTTTTACAGTATGTGCAAAAACTCACGACAGGTGTTCTCCTCTGAATTTTGTATTGTCTCCCCCTGTATGCAGCATCGTATCTTCTCAAGTTGGAGACATATACTGGCCTTCTCCACCAGCAGTTACTTGCCTTATGACCCCAAACTCCACAATAAAGACAATGACCTTGAAACTGCCTCTTCTTGGGTCTAATCACAGCTTGTTTTCTTTTGTTCATTACTTGCTGTGTAGGCAACGTGGCTGGCTTCTTTGCTTGTGTGGCTTTCATTTCAGCCACCTTTTTCTCCTTCTTCTGTTCAGCCATAGCCCTTTGCTGGCTGACATTCTTTTCTTCATTTTTGTTTGCCACCCTAGGTTGCTTCTTCAAATCCTCTTTATTCTCAATTATCTTCTCCTGAGTCACAACCTTCTCTTTCAACTTCTGTGGCACATTCTTATTATCTTTAGGCAATGCAGCCTCAGATTGCTGCACTTTCTCTTCATTCTTCTTTTCTCTTGCAGAACTTGTTTCTCCTATCATTTCAAGCTTCTGCACGTTCTCTTCACTCCTTTTAAGTTGTTGCTGAAGTCTCAGCAACTCTATCTCCATTTCTTCAATTGTTGAAGTCCTTGAGCCAAGCTCCATAGTAAGGTCTTCACATATTTTGATCTGTTCTTCAAATCTTCTCTTCAAGTCAATATGTTCAACCCTTGTTTCATCCTTTTGACTTTTAGCTTCCTCAAACTTTGCTTCAACTTGTTTTATGTGGGCCTCCAACCTTCTTATGGTTCTGCCCCTTCTGATTATCTCCTTTGAAGCTGCTTCCAACTCAGCTTCAAGATCTGGTTCTTCTTCATCAACCTCCTCTTCCTCTTCAGAGGTTGAACTACCACCTTGAGTTGATGCCATAAAGGCATGCTCATCTGATGAGTCTACGTCTTCCTCCTCATCGGCTTCTTTTGTCTGGCTCACATAACTCTTGAATGAGCCTCTCTTCTTCTTCTGTGGGCTAGCAGTCTTCTTACTGGACTTCCTTGACTTGAATGATGGTCTTCTCCATTTTGAATTCTGCTCATCATCACCATCCTCATCTTCATCATCAAGTTTCACTTTGCACTGAGAAGCAAAGTGTCCAGTCTGTCCACAACGATAACATCTCAAGGACAACTGTCCTTTTCCCTTCTTAGACCCCCTTTTGAATTTCCTTGTGAAGTATGCCAACACTTCACCTTCACTTTCTTCCTCCTCATCATCATCATCCTCACTGGATGATTCTTCCTCTTCTTTTATCTTCAAGTGTTTCATAGCTTTGAAAGCTGCCTCCTTTGATACCTTTGACGTTGAGGAGCTCTCAGTTGACTTTATTCTCATCTCATATGCAATGAGATTGCACTGGAGATCATGCAGAGACATAGAATTGAGATCTCTACTCTCCTCTATGGCTGCCACCTTTGAGGCAAACCTCTCAGGAAGAATTCTTAGAATTTTCTTCACAATAGATGAGTCCTTCTTGTTCTTCCCATGACTTTTAAGATCGTTTACAGCATCAATAACCCTGGTGAAGAACTCTTGGACTGTCTCATTTTTCTGCATTCTGAGATATTCATATCTCTCCTTGAAAACTTGAAGCTTGGCCTCCTTCATTCTGCCATCACCTTCATAGACTTTCTGCAATCTGTCCCATATCTCCTTGGCAGATTTGCAGTCCATAACTTTAGCATATTCAGCATCTGTCAATGCTGAAATGATGACATTTGAGGCCTTCCCATTTATCTCAAACTGTCTTAATTCCTCTGGGGTTGAATCTTTACCTTCTTCTGGAGGCTCAAAACCCTCCTGTACAGATTTCACCACGTTCATGCCCATGGTTGCAAATACCACCTGCATTCTCGCTTTCCACATATGGTAGTTGGTTCCGTTGAAGATTGGAACCTTCTTGCTGTAAGTAGTGCTGGTGCTGGTACCGGCGTCCATTTCTTAGTATGCTGAACAAGTTAAAACTTTTGGAGCTCTTTAAACTAGTACACCAAGCTATTAAGCTTTATCCTGGTGAACCAGGCTCTGATACCAATTGAAGTTCCCAACTTCACCCTAGGATCTACTAGTTTGTAATACTGAGAGGGGGGGTGAATCAGTATCACCACAATTCGCAATTTGCAGGAAAGTAAACAACTTCAATCTCTTCTTAAAAGCGAACTCTTTCTCAGATTCGACTAAGGTAGATCTATTGCTACCTACTAATCACAATAGTCCCCAAAGTCACCTTTCAGACACCTTGCCTAATAGACAATTCGGATGTTCTTGTTTAGGTTTTCGTTAGGTTATGGGTTGGCTGATACTTTAGCTGCGTTCACAACTCAATTCAAAACACAGAACGTAAAGCAAATTAAGGACACACGAGATTTACGTGGTTCCGTCAACGTGACGTACATCCACGGTGGTAGGGACTCTCCCTTACCGAGACTATCCACTATACTTGAGAATTCCAGTTACAATGGATGTCTTAATCTTCTGCTCCTTCCACTATTGCAATTACTAAGCAAGTATAATACAAAGAGTGTCACTTACTGTGTCTACCCTTCGTCTAGCTTGTCTTGCCTCTGTTGAATTGAAAGGCTGCTCCACTGCCGCTTAGAAGTTCACCGCAATGCTCTCTAACCTCTCTTGAAGAAATCTAGAAATACGTTGAGTTATTTCCGATGCTTTGCCAAATTCCTTCTCTAGGTTGTCTCACACAGCTCCTGCTTTCACCGTCTCACGGTTTCACAGCTTGCACTCAAGCTTCTGGTCTGCCGTTTCACGTTTCACGGCCTGCCCCACGCTTCTGATCAGTCACGCTGTTGCACGTTCTGGTCTCACGCTCCTGGTCTGCTGTTTCACGTCTCTTGGCCTGCCTCACACTACTGGTTTTTCTGGTTCACGTCTCTCGGCCTGCCTCACGCTTCTAGTCTGCTGTCTTTTCTTCCGGGTGGTCCCACGGATACCAGGTCTGCTGTCTTCTCTTTCGGGTGGTCTCACGGATACCAGGTCTGCTGTCTTCTCTTCCGGGTGGTCTGTTTCTTATTTCTCCTCTTGCTGGTTGTGCGTTTCTTGTTTGGTTGCAGGATGTGTTTCTGGTTTGCTTGCAGGAGGCGTTTCTGGTTTGCTTGCAAGAGGCGTTTCTGGTTTGCCTGCAAGATGTGTTTCTGGTTTGCTTGCAGGACGTGTTTCTGGTTTGCTTGCAGGAGGCGTTTCTGGTTTGCTTGCAGGAGGTTGCACGTTCTGCTTTGCTCTCCCGGTGGTGACGTTTCTAGTTTGCTCTCCTGGTGGTGTTGTTTCTGATCTCTTGTCGTTCTGCTCTCTCTTCCTTTTGGCCAGTTGCTGTAAGGTTGCTGTTTATTCAATTGTGTTGGCCCTCTACCCTAGTTTTGTCTTCCAAGGCCTTTATATACTCTCTTCCATGAAACCCTAATAGGGCTTACATGGCAGATTTACGTTCTTGCCCTTATACGGCGGATTTACTTTCTTGCCCTTCCATGTGACTTTACTGCCCTTCCATGTGACTTTACTCTCTTGCACACTTAACCCTAGTTGACAACAATTACAACCCATACAAGGCTGTGGGAACAACATAATTTTTTGTTACAAACATATTACTTAAGAAAAAGCAAATGCAATGGACTTTAATCAGGAGCTTCCCGACTCCCCTATAGACATATATGTTTGACACAACATTAAAACTTGGCATTACTATTTATAATATTCATCCATTAAAGTGTATTTTATACAATTGAGTCCTTGCATTTTTGTTCAATTAAAACATTCAAATATTATGTTTTTCTCATTAATCAAATGCAACGATATTAGCAATAAATTTAAAAATCAAAACGTTGCATTTTTTCAATTTTTAGTGTTTTAAAGTCTTATAGGGATAAATATATTGTCAATAATTAGTTAAATTTAAATTTTGCAATTTCCTTCATTGTCTCCTTTTCCTTAATGCAATTTGAAATGATTTATATAATTTTTGTCTTTAAATATATTACTCAAGTGTTGTTCCCACAACCTTGTATGGGTTGTAATTGTTGCCAACCAGATCTAAGTGTGCAAGCAGAAGTGGCTCGTTCAAGCATTCAAGGGATGAGTTTTCAATAGAAAGAAAAGAGCAAGAAAAATAAATTAAGAAGGAGGATAATGCTGAATTTTGTATGGAACAGTAATATGAAGCCACATGGAGGGGTAAGAAAGGAAATTCGCCACAATTTCAATAAACCCTACTAGGGTTTGCATTAAAGGGAGTATATAAACCGGTAGAGCAAGAAAAAAAAGAGACATCACCGAAAGAGCAAACCAAAAACGCACCACCTGCAAGAGGAGAAATAAGAAACAGACTACCCGAAAGAGAAGACAGCAGACCTGGTATCCGTGAGACCACCCGGAAGAGAAGACAACAGACCAGAACGTGTGACGTGAAACGCCAGGCCAGAAATGTGAGGCAGGCCGAGAGACGTGAACCAGCAAAACCAGAAGCGTGGTGTAGGCCAATAGAAGTGAAACAACAAACTAGGAGCATGGTGTAGGCCGAGAGATGTGAACCAGTAAAACTAGAAGTGTAATGCAGGCCAAGAGGCGTGAAACTGCAGACCAATAATGTGAGGTAGGCCGTGAGACGTGAAACGGCAAACCTGAAGCGTAAGTGCAGGCCGTGAGATGGTGAGACGGTGAGACCAGGAGTTGTGTGAGACAATCTAGAGAAGAAATTCGGTGAAGCTTTTAAGAGAACTCAACGAATTTTTCAGATTTCTTCAAGAGAGTGTTTTGGTGATCTTCCAAGCAGTAGTGAAACAACCTATTCAAATCAAACAGAGGCAACATAAGCTAGAAGAAGGGTAGATATAGTAAGTGACACTCTTTGTATTGTGATTGCTTTGTATTTGCAAAAGTGAAAGGAGTAGAAGATTAAGACATCCATTATAATCATAGGAAATACCACACTAGTGTTCTCAAGTATAATGGATTGTCTCGGTAAAGGAAGAAACTCTACCACTGTGGAGTACGTCACATTGACAGAACCACGTAAATCTCTCGTGTCCTTGCTTTAAATTTACATTCTATGTTTTGAATTGAGTTGTGAACACAGCTAAAGAATCATCAATCCCACAACCTAAAAGAAGACCTAGTCAAGAATAACCGATTCATTTAATAGGCAAGGTGTCTGAAAGATAACTTTGGGGACTATTGTGATCAGTAGGTAACAATAGATCTACCTTAGTTAAATCTGGGGAAAGAGTTCATTTTTTACTTAAATTATCAAAGTTCTTTTGGGTGTGATACTGATTCACCCCCTCTCAGCATCACAGACTAGTAGATCCTAGGGTAAAGTTGGGAACTTCATTAAGAAAAAACAAAAGCAATGGACTTTAATAAAAAGTTTCTCGACTCCCTTCTAGAGATATATGCTTCACCCATCATTGAAGTTGGGGATTGCTATTTATAATATTCATCTACTAAAATGTATTTTATACAATTGAGTCCATTACTTGTATTTTTGTTCAATCAACATATTCAAATATTCTGTTTTTCTCACCAATCTAATGTAATAGCATTAACAATAAATTTAAAAATCGAAACATTGCATTTTTTCAATTTTTAGAATTTTAAAGTTTTCTAGGGATATAAATGCATTGTCAATAATTAGTTGAATTTAAAATTTTCAATTTTCTTAATTGTCTCGTTTGCCTCAATGCAATTTGAAATGATTTTTATAATTTTTGTCTATGAACATATTACTTAAGAAAAAGCAAATGCAATGGACTCTAGTAAGGAGTTTCTGCACTCAACTCTAGAGATATATGTTTGACACAACATTGAAACTTGACATTTCAATTTATAATATTCATCCACTAAAGTGTATTTTATACAATTGAGTCTATTACTTGTATTTTTGTTCAATTAACACATTCAAATATTATATTTTTCTCATTAATCTAATGCAACAATGTTAGCAATAAATTTAAAAATCAAAACATTGCATTTTTTCAATTTTTAGAATTTTAAAGTTTTCTAAGGATAAATGCATTGACAATAATTAGTTGAATTTATATTTTGCAATTTTCTTAATTGTCTCCTTTGCCTTAATGCAATTTGAAATTATTTATATAATTTTTGTCTATAAACATATTACTTAAGAAAAAGTAAATGCAATGGACTCTAATAAAAAGTTTCCCCTCACCCCTCTAAAGATATATGTTGCACCTATCATTAAAGCTGAGGATTGGTATTTATAATATTCATCCACTAAAGTGTATTTTATACAATTGAGTCCATTACTTGTATTTTTGTTCAATTAACTTATTTAAATATTATATTTTTCTCACCAATCAAATGCAACGACATTAATAATAAATTTTAAAATCAAAACATTTCATTTTTCCAATTTTTAGAATTTTAAAGTTTTCTAAAGAAAAATACATTATCAATAATTAGTTGAATTTAAATTTTGCATCCCTTTGTTATAATGCAATTTGAAATTACTTATATAATTTTTGTCTGCTAATATATTATTTAAGAAAAAATGAATGCAATGAAATTTAATAAAAAGTTTCCCCATTGTCATATAGAGATATATGTTTCACCTATCATTAAATCTGGGGATTGCTATTTATAATATTCGACCATTAAAGTATATTTTCCACAATTGAGTCCACTACTTATTTTTTTGTTTAGTTAACATTTTCAAACATTATATTTTTCTCACCAATCAAATGCAACAAAATCAACAATAAATTTAAAAATCAAAACATTGCATTTTTTCAATTTTTTGGAATTTTAAGAATTTCTAGGGATAAATTCATTGTCAATAATCAGTTGAATTTAAATTTTAAAACTTTTTTAAGTGACTCCGTAAGCACAATGTAATTTGAAATGATTTATATAATTTTTCTGTACAAACTTATTACTTAAGAAAAAGTAAATGCAATAAACTCTAATAAGAAGTTTCCCTACTCCCCTCTAGAAATATATGCTTGACACAATATTAAAACTTGGAATTGGTATTTATAATATTCATCCACTAAAGTGTATTTTACACAATTGAGTCCTTTACTTGTATTTTTGTTCAATTAACATATTCAAATATTATATTTTTCTCACCAATCAAATGCAACGGTGTTAACAATAAATTTAAAAAATCAAAACATTGGATTTTTTTCAATTTTTAGAATTTTAAAGACTTTTAGGGATAAATGTATTGTCAATAATTAGTTGAATTTAAATTTTGCAACTTTTTTAATTATCTCCATTGCCATAATGCAATTTGGAATGACTTATATAATTTTTGTCTACTAACATATTACTTATGAAAATACAAACGCAATGAAATCTAATAAGAAATTTCCCCACTGCCATATGGAGATATATACTTGACACGACATCGAAACTTGGGATTACTATTTATATCATTCATCCATTAAAGTGTATTTTATACAATCGAGTCCATTACTTGTATTTTTGTTCAATTAACATATTCAAATATTATATTTTTCTCACTAATGTAATGCAACGACAATAACAATAAATTTAAAAATAAAAACATTGGATTTTTCAAGTTTTTAGAATTTTAAAGTCTTCTAGAGATAAATGCATTATCAATAATCATTTGAATTTAAATTTTGCAATTTTTTTAATTGTCTCCCAAACCACAATGTAATTTTAAATGGTTTATATGATTTTTGTCTACAAACTTATTACTTAAGAAAAAACAAATGCAATGGACTTTCATAAGAAGATTCCCCACTCCCATATAGGGATTTAAGCTTCACCCATCATTGAAGCTGGGAATTGTTATTTATAGTATTGATCCACTAAAATGTATTTTATACAATTGACTCCATTATTTGAATTTTTGTTCAATTAACATATTTAACTATTATATTTTTCTCACTAATCAAATGCAATGACAATAACAATAAATTTAAAGGGATTGTAAATAATTAGTTGAATTTAAATTTTTCAATTTTCTTAATTGTCACCTTAGTCACAATGCAATTTGAAATGATTTATATAAATTTTGTCTACAAACTTATTACTTAAGAAAAAGTAAATGCAATGAACTCTAGTAAGAAGTTTCCTGATTGCCCTCTAGAGATATACGCTTGACACAACGTTGAAGCTCGGAATTGGTATTTATAATATTCATCCACTAAAATGTATTTTATACAATTGATTCCATTACTTGTATTTTTGTTCAATTAACATATTGAAATATTATATTTTTCTCACCAATCAAATGTCATGACATTAATAATAAAATAAAAAGTCAAAACATTGCATTTTCTAAATTTTTAGAATTTTAAGGTTTTTAGGGATAAATGCATTGTTAATAATTAGTTGAATTTAAATTTTGCAATTTTCATAATTGTCACTTTCGCAACAATGCAATTTGAAATGATTTATATAATTTTTGTCTTCAAGCATATTACTTAGGGAAAAGCAAAATCAATGGATTCTAATTAGAACTTTCCCCACTCCGCTCTAGAAATATATACTTAACACATCATTGAAGATAGGGATTCTTAGTTATAATATTCATCCACTAAAATGTATTTTATACAATTAAGTCTATCACTTGTATTTTTGTTCAATTAAAATATTCAAATATTATATTCTTCTCACCAATCAAATTCAAGGGCATTAATAATAAATTTAAAAATCAAAATATTGAATTTTTTCAATTTTTAAAATTTTAAAATTTTAAAATTTTCTAAGGATAAATGCTTTGCCAATAATTAGTTGAATTTAAATTTTGCAATTTTCTTAATTGTCTCTTTTGTCACAATCCAATTTGAAATTATTTATATAATTTTTGTCTTCAAACATATTACTTAAGAAAAAGTAAAACCAATGGACTCTAATAAGAAACTTCTCCACTACCCTCTACAAATATATGTTTCACCCATCATTAAAGTTAGGAATTGCTATTTATAATATTCATCCACTTAAGTGTATTTCATACAATTGAGTCCATTACTTGCATTTTTGTTTAATTAACATATTCAAATATTATGTTTTTCTCACCAACCAAATGCAACGATAATAACAATAAATTTAAAAATCTAAATATTGCAATTTTTCAATTTTAAAATTTTTTAGGGACAAATGGATTGTCAATAATAAGTTGAATTTAAATTTTGCAATTATCTTAATTGTCACCTTAGTCACAATGCAATTTGAAATGATTTATATAATTTTTGTTTATAAACATATTACTTAACAAAAAGCAAATGCAATGGACTCTAATAAGAAGTTTCCCTATTGCCTTTTACAGATATATGTTTGACACAACATTGAAGTTTAAGATTGGTATTAATAATATTCATCCACTAAAGTGTATTTTATACAATTGATTCCATTACTTATATTTTTGTTTAATTAACATATTTAAATATTATATTTTTCTTACCAATCAAATGTCATGACATTAACAATAAATTTAAAAACTAAAACATTGGATATTTTCAATTTTTAGAATTTTAAAGTTTTCTAGGGATAAATGCATTGCCAAAAATAAGTGGAATTCAAATTTTGCAATTTTCTTAATTATCTCCTTTGCCATAATACAATTTGAAATTATTTATATAATTGTTGTTTTCAAACATATTACTTAAGAAAAAGCAAAACTAATGGACTCTAATAAAAAGCTTCTCTACTCCCCTCTACAAATATATGCTTTACCCATCATTGAAGTTAGGAATTGCTATTTATAATATTTATCCACTTAAGTGTATTTTATACAATTAAGTGTATTTTATACAATTAAGTCTATCACTTGTATTTTTGTTTAATTAACATATTCAAATATTATATTTTTCCCACCAATCAAATGCAACAATAATAACAATAAATTTAAAAATCAAAACATTGCAGTTTTTCAATTTTTAAAATTTTAAAGTCGTTTAGGGACAAATGGATTGTCAATAATAAGTTAAATTTAAATTTTGCAATTATCTTAATTGTCACCCTAGTCACAATGCAATTTGAAATGATTTATATAAGTTTTGTCTACAAACTTAGTACTTAAGAAAAAGCAAATGCAACTAATAAGAAGTTTCCCCATTGCTCTTTAGAGATATATGCTTGACACAACATTGAAGTTTGGAATTGATATTTATAATATTCATCCACTAAAATGTATTTTATACAATTGATTCCATTACTTGTATTTTTGTTTAATTAACATATTTAAATATTATGTTTTTCTTACCAATCAAATGTCATGACATTAACAATAAATTTAAAAACCAAAACATTGGATATTTTCAATTTTTAGAATTTTAAAGTTTTTTAGAGATAAATGTTGTGCCAATAATTAGTCGAATTTAAATTTTATAATTTTCTTAATTGTCTCATTCGTCACAATACAATTTGAAATTATTTATATAATTTTTATCTTCAAACAAATTATTTAAGAAAAAGCAAAACTAATAGACTCTAATAGGAAGTTTCTCCACTTCCCTCAACAAATATATACTTCACCCATCATTAAAGTTAAGGGTTGCTATTTATAATATTTATCCAATTAAGTGTATTTTATACAATTGAGTTTATTACTCATATTTTTGTTTAATTAACATATTCAAATATTATATTTTTCTCACCAATTAAATACAACGATAATAACAAAAAAATTTAAAAATCAAAATATTGCAGTTTTTCAATTTTTAAAATTTTAAAGTCTTTTAGGGACAAATGGATTGTCAATAATTAGTTGAATTTAAATTTTGCAATTATCTTAATTGTCACCTTAGTCACAATGTAATTTGAAATGATTTATATAATTTTTGTCTATAAACTTATTATTTAAGAAAAAGCAAATACAATGACCTCCAATAAGGAGTTTCCGCACTCCCCTCTAGAGATATATGTTGCACCCATCATTGAAGCTGGGGATTGCAGTTTATAATATTCATGTATTAAAGTGTATTTTAGACAATTAAGTGCATTACTTGTATTTTTGTTTAATTAACATATTCAAATATTATATTTTTTTTATTAATCAAATGTCGTGACATTAATAATAAATTTAAAAATCAAAATAATGAATATTTTCAATTTTTAGAATTTTAAATTTTTCAAGGAATAAAAGGATTATCAATAATTAGTTGAATTTAAATTTTACAATTTTATTTATTGTCTCTTTTGTCTCAATGCAACTTGAAATTATTTATATAATTTTTGTCTACAAAAATATTACTTAAGAAAAAGTAAATGTAATAGACTCTAATAAGAAGTTTCTTCATTCCCCTCTATAGATATATGTTTTACCTATCATTGAAGATAAGGATTGCTATTTATAATATTCATCCACTTAAGTGTATTTTATACAATTGAGTCCATTACTTGTATTTTTGTTTAATTAACATTTTCAAATATTATGTTTTTTTTATTAATCAAATGTCGTGACATTAATAATAAATTTAAAAATCAAAATAATGAATATTTTCAATTTTTAGAATTTTAAATTTTTCAAGGAATAAAAGGATTATCAATAATTAGTTGAATTTAAGTTTTACAATTTTATTTATTGTCTCTTTTGTCTCAATGCAATTTGAAATTATTTATATAATTTTTGTCTACAAAAATATTACTTAAGAAAAAGTAAATGTAATAGACTCTAATAAAAAGTTTCTCCACTCCCCTCTATAGATATATGCTTTACCCATCATTGAAGATAAGGATTGCTATTTATAATATTCATCCACTTAAGTGTATTTTATACAATTGAGTCCATTACTTGTATTTTTGTTTAATTAACATATTCAAATATTATATTTTTCTCACCAATCAAATGCAACTATAATAATAATAAATTTAAAAATCAAAACATTGTATTTTTTCAATTTTTAGAATTTTAAAGTTTTCTAGGGATAAATGCATTGTCAATAATCAGTTGAATTTAAATTTTGTAATTTTTTTAATTATCTCTTTAGCCACAATGCAATCTAAAATGATTTATATAATTTTTGCCTACAAACTTATTACTTATGAAAAAGAAATGCAATGGACTTTAATAAAAAGTTTCCCTACTCCCCTTTAGAGATATATGTTGCACCTATCATTGAAACTGGGGATTGCAATTTATAATATTGATGTATTAAAGTGTATTTTATACAATTAAGTGCATTAGTTGTATTTTTATTCATGTAACATATTCAAATATTATATTTTTCTTATCAATCAAATGTCGTAACATTAATAATAAATTTAAAAATTAAAATATTGAATATTTTCAATTTTTAGAATTTTAAATTTTTCAAGGAATAAAAGAATTAACAATAATTAGTTGAATTTAAATTTTACAATTTTTTTATTATCTCCTTTGCCTCAATGCAGTTTAAAATTATTTATATAATTTTTGTCTACAAACATATTATTTAAGAAAAAGCAAAGGCAATGGACACTAATAAGATATTTCCTCTCACCCCTTTAGAGATATATATTGTACTCATCATTGAAATTGGGGATTGATATTTATAATATTCATCCATTAAAGTGTATTTTATACAATTGGGTGCATTACTTGTATTTTTATTCAATTAAAATATTCAGATATTATGTTTTTCTCACCAATCAAATGCAACGACATTGACAATAAATTTAAAAATCAAAACATTACATTATTTTAATTTTTAGAATTTTAAAGTCTTCTAAGGGTAAATGCATTATCAATAATTAGTTGAATTTAAATTTTGCAATTTTTTTAATTGTTCCCTTTGCCATAATGCAATTTGAAATTACTTATGTAATTTTTGTCTACTAACATATTACTTAAGAAAAAACAAATGCAATAGAATCTAATAAAAAGTTTCCCCACTACTATATTGATATATATGCTTCACCCATCATTAAAGTTAGGTATTGCTATTGATAACATTCAACTACTAAATTGTATTTTCTATAATTGAGTTTATTACTTGTATTTTTGTTTAATTAACATTTTTAAATATTATATTTTTCTCACCAATCAAATGCAACAATATTAATAATAAATTTAAAAATTAAAACATTGTATATTTTCAATTTTTAGAATTTTAAAGTCTTTTAGGGATAAATGCATTATTAAAAATTAGTTAAATTATACTTTGTAATTTTTTTAATTGTCTCCTTTGCCACAATACAATTTGAAATGACTTATTTAATTTTTGTCTACTAACATATTATTTAAGAAAAAGCAAAACCAATGGACTCTAATAAGTTAATTTTTTCAATTTTTAGAATTTTAAACTCTTATAGGAATAAATACATTGTGAATAATCAGTTGAATTTAAATTTTTGAATTTTCTTAATTTTCTCTTTTGCCACAATGAAATTTAAAATGATTTATATAATTTTTGTCTTCAAACATATTTCTTAAGGAAAAGCAAAAGCAATGTAGTCTAATAAAAAGTTTCCCACTATTCTCTAGAGATATATGCTTAACACATCATTGAAACTGGGGATTGTTATTTATAATATTTACCTATTAAAGTGTATTTTATACATTTGAGTCCACTACTTGTATTTTTGTTTAATTAACATATTCAAATATTGTGTTTTTCTCACCAATCAAATGCAACGTTGTTAACAATAAATTTAAAAATCAAAACATTGGATTTTTTTCAATTTTTAGAATTTTAAATACTTCTTAAGATAAATACATTGTCAATAATTAGTTGAATTTAAATTTTGTAATTGTTTTAATTGTCTCATTTACCACAATGCAATTTGAAATAACTTATATAATTTTTGTCTACTAACATATTACTTAAGCAAAAGCAAATGTAATGAAATCTAATAAGAAATTTCCCCATTATCATGTAAAGATATATGTTTGACACAATATTGAAATTTGGGATTGCTATTTATAATATTCATCCACTAAAGTGTATTTTGTACAATTGAGTTCATTACTTGTATTTTTGTTTAATTAACATATTTAAATATTATATTTTTCTTACCAATCAAATGTCATGATATTAACAATAAATTTAAAAATCAAAACTTTGGATATTTTCAATTTTTAGAATTTTAAAATTTTATAGGAATAAAAGTATTGTCAATAATTAATTGAATTTAAATTTTACAATTTTCTTCATTGTCTCCTTTGCCTCAATGCAATTTGAAATGATTTATATAATTTTTGTCTTCAAACAAATTACTTAAGAAAAAGCAAATGCAATGGACCCTAATTAGAATTTTTCTCACTCCCCTCTAGAGATATATGTTGCACCTATCATTGAAGTTGGGAATTGCTATTTATAATATTCATATAGTAAAACGTATTTTATATAATTGAGTCCATTACTTGTATTTTTGTTTAATTAACATATTCAAATATTATATTTTTCTTACCAATCAAATGACATGACATTAACAATAAATTTAAAAATCAAAACATTAGATTTTTTCAATTTTTAGAATTTTAAAGTCTTTTAGGGATAAATGTAATATAAATAATCGACTGAATTTAAATTTTAAAATTTTTTTAATTGTCTTCCTAGCCACAATATAATTTGAAATGATTTATACAATTTTTGTCTACAAAATTATTACTTAAGAAATAGCAAATGCAATGGACTCTAACACGATATTTGCCCACTCCCCTCTAGAGATATATGTTGCACCCATCGTTGAAGCTGGGAATTGCAATTTATAATATTCATGTACTAAAGTATATTTTATACAATTAAGTCCATTACTTGTATTTTTGTCCAATTTACATATTCAAATATTATATTTTTCTCATCAATCAAATTCAACGAAATTAGTAATAAATTTAAAAATCAAAATATTGCACTTTTTTAATTTTTAGAATTTTAAAGTCATCTAGGGATAAATACACAGTTAATAATTTGTTGAATTTATTTTTTACGATTTTCTTAATTATCAATTTTTCTACAATACATTTTGAAATGATTTATGTAATTTTTTTCTTCAAACATATTTCTTAGGGAAAATTAAAAGCAATGGAGTATAATAAGAAGTTTCCCCACTCCTCTCTAGAGATATATGCTTAACACATCGTTGAAGCTGGGAATTATTATTTATAATATTCATTCACTAAAGTGTATTTTATACAATTGAGTCCATTACTTGTATTTTTGTTTAATTAACATACTCAAATATTATATTTTTCTCACCAATCAAATGCAACGACAATGATAATAAATTTAAAAATCAAAACATTGCAGTTTTTTAATTTTTAAAATTTTAAAGTCTTTTAGGGACAAATAAATTGTTAATAATTAGATGAATTTAAATTTTGTAATTATCTTAATTGTCACCCTAGTGATAATGCATTTTGAAATGATTTATATAATTTTTATCTACAAACTTATTACTTAAGAAAAAGCAAATGCAATGGACTCTAATAAGAAGTTTCCCCATTGCCTTTTAGAGATATATACTTAACACAATATTGAAATTTGAGATTGGTATTTATAATATTCATTCACTAAAGTGTATTTTATACAATTGATTCTATTACTTGTATTTGTATTTAATTAACATATTGAAATATTATATTTTTCTTACCAATCAATTTCCATGACATTAATAATAAAGTAAAAAACCAAAAGATTGCATTTTTTGAATGTTTAGAATTTTATAGTTTCTAGGAATAAATACATTGTCAATAATTAATTGAATTTTAAATTTTGTAATTTTTTTAATTGTTTCTGTTGTCATAATGCAATTTGAAATGACTCATATAATTTTTGTCTTCAATCATATTACTTAAGGAAAAGGAAAAGTAATGGACTCTAAGAAATAGTTTCCCTACTGCCTTCTAGAGGTATATGCTCAACACATCGTTGAAACTTGAGATTGCTATTTATAATATTCATCTACTAAAATATATTTTATACAATTGAGTCTAATAAGAAGTAACAGTTTCCCCACTCCCCTCTAGAGGTATATGCTCAATACATCATTGAAGTTTGGGATTGCAATTTATAATATTCATGTACTAAAATGTATTTTATACAATTAAGTCTATTACTTGTATTTTTGTTCAATTAACATATTCAAATATTATATTTTTCTCATCAATCAAATTCAACAGCATTAGTAATAAATTTAAAAATCAAAATACTGCATTTTTTTTTTCAATTTTTAGAATTTTAAAGTTTTGTATGGGTAAATGCATTGTCAATAATCAATTGAATTTAAATTTTGTAATTTTCTTAATTGTTTCTTTTCCACAATGCAATTTTAAATAATTTATATAATTTTTGTCTAGAAACATATTACTTAAGAAAAAAGTTATGCAATGGAACTTGGTATTACTATTTAAAATATTCAGTCACTAAATTGTATTTTATATAATTGTGTCCATTACTTGTATTTTTGTTGATTTAACATATTTAAGTATTATCTTTTTCTCACCAATCAAATACAACAACATTAAAAATAAATTTAAAAAACAAAACATTGCATTATTTCAATTTTTAGAATTTTAAAGCCTTCTAGGGATAAATGCATTGTGAATAATCAGTTGAATTTAAATTTTGTAATTTTCTTAATTGTCTCTTTTACCACAATGCAATTTGAAATGATTTATATAATTTTTGTCTTCAAACATATCACTTAGGGAAAAGCAAAAACAATGGAGTATAATAAGAAGTTTCCCCACACCTGTTTAGAGATATATGCTTAATATATTCATGAAGCTAGGGATTGCTATTTATAACATTTTTCTCCCTAATCAAATGCAACGATGTTAACACTAAATTTAAAAATCAAAACATTGGATTTTTTCAATTTTTAAAATTTTCAAGTCTTTTAAGGATAAACTGCATTGCTAATAATTAATTGAATTTAAATTTTACAATTTTTTTAAATGTCTCTTTTACCATAATGCAATTTTAAATGACTTATATAATTTTTTGTCTACTAACATATTACTTAAGAAAAAACAAATGCAATGAAATCCAATAAAAAGTTTCTCCACTGCCATGTATAGATTTATACTTGACACAACATTGAAACTTGACATTGCTATTTGTAATATTTGTCCACTAAAGTGTATTTTATACAATTGAGTCCATTACTTGTATTTCTTTTCAACTAACACATTCAAATATGATATATTTCTTAGCTATCAAATGCTTTGACATTAATAATAAATTTAAAAATCAAAATATTGGATTTTTGCACTTTTTAGAATTTTAAGTTTTCTAGGGATAAATGCATTGTCAATAATTAGTTGAGTTTAAATCTTGCAATTTTCTTCATTGTCTCCTTTGCCTCAATGCAATTTGAAATGATTTCTGTAATTTTTCTCTTCAAACATATTACTTAAAAAAAAAGGAAAAGCAAAGGATTCAAATAAGAAGTTTCTCCACTTCCCTCTAGAGATATATGTTTGACATAACATTAAAGTTTGGGATTGGTATTTATAATATTCATCCACTAAAATGTATTTTATACAATTGAGTCCATTATTTATATTTTTGTTAATTTAACAGATTCAAATATTATCTTTTTCTCACCAATTAAATGCAATTACATTAACAATAAATTTAAAAATCAAAACATTGCATTTTTTCAATTTTTAGAATTTTAAAGTTTTTTAGAGATAAATTCATTGCCAATAATCAATTGAATTTAAATTTTACAATTTTTTTAATTGTCTCCTTAGCCACAATGCAATTTGAAATAATTTATATAATTTTTTTCTACAAACTTATTACTTAAAAAAAAACAAATACAATGGACTCTAATAAAAAGTTTCCCCACTCCCCTCTAGAGATATATGCTGCACCCATCATTAAAGTTGGGGATTACAATTTATAATATTCATGTACTAAAGTGTATTTTAAACAATTATGTCTATTATTTGTATTTTTGTTCAATTAACATATTTAAATATTATATTTTTCTCACCAATTAAATGAAATGACATTAACAATAAATTTAAACATGAAAACATTGTACTTTTTCAATTTTTAGAATGTTAAAGTTTTATAGGGATAAATACATTGTCAATAATTAATTAAATTTAATTTTTATGACTTTCTTAATTGTCTTTTTTGTCCCAATGCAATTTGAAATGATTTATATAATTTTTGTCTTCAAACATATTTTTTAGGGAAAAGCAAAAGTAATGGAGTCTAATAAGAAGTTTGCCCACTCCTCTTTAAAGATATATGCTTAACACTTTATTAAAACTTGGAATTGCTATTTATAATATTCATCCACTAAAATATATTTTATATAATTGAGTCCATTACTTATATTTTTATTCAATTAACTTATACAAATATTACGTTTTTCTCACCAATTAAATGCAACAACATTAATAATAAATTTAAAAATCAAAACATTGCATTTTTTTTCAATTTTTAGGATTTTAAAGTTTTTTAGGGATAAATGAATTGTCAATAATTAGTTGAATTTAAATTTTATAGTTTTTTAATTATCTCTTTTGCCATAATGCAATTTGAAATGACTTATATAATTTTTGTCTACTAACATATTAGTTAAAAAAAGACAAATCCAATACAATCTAATAAAAAGTTTCCCCACTACCATGTAAAGATATATGTCTGACACAACATTAAAATTTAGGATTACAATTTATAATATTCATCCACTAAAGTGTATTTTATACAATTGAATCCATTACTTACATTTTTGTTTAATTAACATATTCAAATATTATACTTTTCTTACTAATCAAATGTCATGATATTAACAATAAATTTACAAATCAAAATATTTGATTTTTTTAATTTTTCAAATTTTAAAACCTTTTAGGGATAAATGCATTGTTAATAATCAGTTGAATTTAAATATTACAATTTTCTTAATTGTCTCTTTTGTTATAATACAATTTGAAATGATTTATATAATTTTTGTTTTCAAGTATATTATTTAAGAAATAGTGAAAGTAATGGACTAATAAAAAGTTACTCTTCTCCTCTCTAGAGATATATACTTGACACATCGTTGAAGTTAGGGATTGTTGTTGATAATATTCATCCATTAAAGTATATTTTATACAATTGAGTCCATTACTTGTATTTTTGTTCAATTCACATATTCAAATATTATATTTTTTTCACAAATCAGATGCAACGACGTTAATAATAAATTTAAAAATCAAAATATTAGTTTTTTTCAATTTTTATAATTTTGAAATCTTCTAAAGATAAATTTTTTGTCAATAATTTTCTTAAATTTTATTAGTCTAATTAAAATCAAATTCTTTCCCCTTTTCTCTCTTATTCACGTAAATTCAATAAAATTAAGATTATTAGCTAACTAATTAATTAAAACTCAATATTTGTGATTCGATCTCTGCTCACCCTAATTAAAAATTGTTATTTAAGTAAGTTACAATAATTTTAATGTATTCAACACATATCAAGTTACCTTTTCCCCTTCCAAATGAGTTTTAAAAAAATATGCAACCTTATGAGAATCCTAAAGCAAGGCTACATCATTCACATAACTACAGTAGAGATTTTTTTTTCTTATATTATTCATATTCTAAAATTCATCTACACGTCACTCCTTTCTAATAATATGCTTCTTTTTATAAGTTGTAAAATTACGGTACTTTATTCCACACAAATTGCATAGAGTACCGGCTCTAAGGAGTCCCCTCCTCCACTTAGTTGTTTATTTGGCTAGGGAAAGGGGCCACATTCCCTAATAGTATTCAACAAGGAGTTTTGTTTTTCCCACATTTTAGTAGCTTTAAGGGGTTATAGGTCAGTACAATTAGATAGATGTCAATGCATACATAGCAATCCTCAATCAATTATGACAACCATTTCTAGGAGTCATCCATTAATTGCACATTCTTGTTATTATAATTGGACCCGTAAAAAGGCTAATGATTGGGACATATGCATGTATGATAAACAAACTCCTCAAAAGCATGGTTGTTGATTAACACAAAAGGGAGGAAAATGAAAATGTGAAGTCAATCGATTTGTCACAGTAGTTGGGATGCAAACACTTGTGAAAAAAGACCAAAGAAAAAAAAACAAAGAGACTAATGGCTTTGAAACCTAATTTAGTTATAAATGGAAAGCCATAAGTACTAGATGTGTTGTAGATTTAAGAAAATTTCCCACCCGTTACCGTTATATAACATAATGTGATGGACAACCCAACACATTGCTTAAACCAACACAAACAAACCATTAGGGCTGGTTAGTCATGCTTACCAATTAATTTCAACATGCTTAATGTACAATCACCAATGCATCATAGAATAAACCATTTTTTTTGTTGGGTTGTTTGGATTTTGTTTTTGTTGTTTTCCTTATAAGTAAAAACACTCCGTCCACTTACCGATGAACAAAATTATACCTTGTGTCCTATCTAAGTGATTGGCAGGCACTTCAAAATGTTTCACGTATGAAAAAGAAGAGACATATTTTTACAATAATTATTATTTACTATGAAATGTCATTAAAACTGTATATGGTGCTTTCTATTTTGGCTCACCTTTTTGAGTGATTCAAAATAACTCACCACAAAAAACACCAAGAAAGTGAGTTAAAATAGATTTCACATTTCCTTTTTTTTTTTTTTTTTTTGTGGAAGATAACCAGCACAAGCACAGCTACTAATATTGTTTCTGGGATTTACCCAGTGGTTTGGAAATTGCTGTGTAGATACTCTATAAAAATAGTTCCTATGTACTTATAATGTGTTAACATGACATTTAGGGTAAAATAACTACATTACTATGTATATTGTGAAGCCGGTGACAATCCCATGATATTGATGGCTAAACTACTTTTGTCCCCGTTGCTTTATCAAGTGTTGTTAACAACAAAGTGGATCTATGGAAACATGGCATTTAAGCTAGTTTGTGAACTGTTATGGGTAAGATGAAATGATATATACAATTACCAGGGTCTTGCATATTATATTGACAAAAATATTTTTATTGCTATACTTGGCCACCTTAACTTTCATGTTGTAGTAGTTTGTTAAAAATAATAATAATAATAATAATAAACATATAAGCTTATAATTTGTATACAACGATTTGAACAAATACGTCAACGAAAGGGGACTAAGTTCCCATCATATTCAAAGATGATGGATGACCAGTCATGTCAATGGTCAAAAAAAAAACTACAAATTAAATGATTCTCACCAGTGTTGTACACTTGCAATAATTAAAAAAATTAAAAAATTAAAAAAAAAATTAGGGTTTCAATTTAGTACCAAACGTGTTATCTTATCTATGGTTTAAATTTGACCTCACGAAGTATAAATGCGACATAAAAGTAGCCTAATGTAACAGTGGCTATGACCGAACAATAGTTTCTGCCATCATATGCAATAATAATTTCTGTCTGTAGTATCTTTCAGGTCGGACATCATTGAGGGGTCGTTTGACAGTATATTTACTTTTTGGTTAATATTTATAAATGACATTAACCAAAACATGTGCACGAAGATGATCTCACGTATTACGATGTAGAACTTACCATTTACAATAGATTTTGTTGGATACACTTCTATCATTTTGTTTGGTCTACGCGTTAAGCAAATATTAGGACATTACAACAAAAAATAAGCAACAATATTTATGTGCATATTCAATCCAACTTCCTTCATCTCAAGGAATTTCAATCTTTTTTTCCCTACCAAAACCTAATTCCAAAATATTTTGCAAGAGTACAGTTACTTATATAAGGCCATATGAGTAGCCATTTTTTAAGTGCTCTGAACAGTTGTGTGTCGAGATGTTAGGAACTTGTGTCACTAAGAGTGCAATTGCTCCCCAATCTGTGTGGTTCATTCCCGCAACTGTGTAAGTATGTCACTACTTATAATCAGTTGTTTGTAGTCGATCATTTAGTGGAGGCAGTTATGTCTCTGTTGGAAGGATTGACATGTATGTTAGGGATGTCCACTTCTTCGACTGCTAATAAAACATCTTTCACTGAAGCTAACTATTTCCTTTTCAAAATACATCAACTGAATGAACTGAAACGCAATACGTCATTACTCTAATAAGGTGGGTTGAGCAACGACTTTAGCTTAACCCATACTACTTATGCCTAAGGAAATTTGAAGAAATAATATACTTACAAGATCCGTTTGTTCAAAATGACCTATAAATAGACCGAAGCACTAGAATGACAATCCCCACCACCCGAACTATATTCCCTCAACAAGTAATACTGTTGATTAAACTAACAGTGCTCGCTCCCTTAGACTTTTCCGTGTAAGCAAGGGAGAGTTTCAGCACGAGCTGGATGTCATAAGGAAAACTTACATTTGTTTTTCCTCTTAGATTTCTTATAAGCCACAGAAGCTTTGTTGATTATTTTAAACTAATAAATACTTATATGACCTTTAAAATTATAAACAAAATACATAAATGTTTCGTTGAATAACTTAGATAGTCGTCGAGGGAGCACGCATCGAGCAAACGAATACTTCTTAAATAATATTTTTGGCACATGCACCTCCATGCCGATGAAGCATAACATTTATCTTGTCCCCATCCTCCATCCCAACCTATAGCAACAGAAAAGCAATACATATAAAAAAATTTAACAAAAAAAAAGCCATAATTCCAGTAGTGGCAGGTGTAGACCCATATTATTGAAAAAGTATTTACGTACGTAAGGGAACTGCTTTGAGGGAAAGATAACTTGTACACGTAGAGATACCTCATCTGGAGTATGGTTTCTGAGAATTATATGGCCGTCATAGAGGAAGACAAAGGTGCTACCTGCTAGGCTTTTCGATTAGTGTATGCATTCATGACCCTTCATCATTCTATGGCTTATAACAAGCAAATCATGGGCTGTGCCAAATCACATTCAAGAAAACTTGTTTACGGTCAAATATTAAGAAATCTAAACAATATAATGATTGAATTATCGAGCCACACAGCAATTAATAAATATGATAATAGCAAACCAAACGCTCAAAAAAAGTATATAGGTGTTAATATCAAAAGCGTCGTATTGTGTGTGGGGTACAGGGATCTAAACTAAGAACCTTCATATGGAAAAATAGTGTCCCATCAACAATTTCCTCTCCCTGTCGTTGTTTGTCCACGTCCGCCATAAGTTGTGTGCTGAATTACTATAGATATGTTCAAATTGGCAAATGAGTATTACGGCAAATAATATCAACAGCAATAGAATATAATAGGCTGAAGATCACCAGACTGGATAACTAACTGTCTAGTTGAGCATATGGGGACTTGCATTGATATCCAAATGGCTCATGTACAAATAAACAGGCACAGTGTAGGCAACAAATGCATGCTTTTTATATGTTAATTCAGTAACGGACTTGACATAAGAAATGGTTAATTTTGTTAACAAATAACATTAATAGAAACTAATCTCAATGTAGTACATATTGGCTAGTTAGAAATGAAACTCATCACATTGCAAAACCCACCACTGACAATAGTCACTTACATTTCATAATCGCGTTATAAGCTGATATAATCCATTAAAGACTAGGTTGCAGCAGTCTATAGTTGAGTCGGGCATTTCATTGAACCAGGCGATTTCCACATAACCAAAGAACCATTAATTGAAGACATTGTAGTGGGATTTCATCATCAACGCAACACATGTTCCATCTACAGTAATTTCATGCGAGTGCAAAGCTAACCAACATTTAAAGACATAACCAAAAATACGAAAAGCAACACATTTTCACAAGTTGTGATGCAAATGGTCAATCTTGTAATAAACTATAAAATTCATGTTCTACATGCATTAATATCATGTTCCCAATGTCTCGATTCATTTACACTGCAGCATTATAAGTGGGTAGTTTCTCATTGATAGTAGATATATGGAAATAATCTCATTTACAATTTTCACAATTTTCGATAAGAACTTTTAAGATTGCCGAAAAGGGCAACAGCCCACACAAATAATGTGCATTGAGTCTAATATCATGCAGTATAATTTCACACAAAAAAAGTTGAAACCAAAAATTAAGAAAATTAATCAAGATGAGGCCAAGTAGCATAATGGAATAATGTGAAGTCCAATCCCCCCAAGTTTGATAGTGTGAAAATCTTTCAAATAACGCAAATTGTTCCAATTAGCCAAAAAATGAATTGAAATACTTAATGTGAGCATGATAATCGTATAAAAAGCATGTTAAAAATAACACACAACTATATATAAAACGCATGACCTAGAATGCACCGACATGTAGATAATCCAACATATGGGATTTACAAGTAGTAATCAAATTAAGATTTCACACTTTGCTATTCAAATTCAGAGTAAATGCATGCTTAAGTATGAACCCCATAGGTTTTATACACAAACCTTGTTCAAAGGTACTGTGAGATCAGGTTAAAGAACGATCAATTTCTTGTAAGAAAACCCCTAGAGCCTTTGTACGCCATTAGCGGGACCAAAACCCCTAGAATTCTTAATTTACTATGAATTTCATACAAGCTGGAAACCAGAGAGGGAAATGAATCCTCACCAGCATCGTTTCACCCAATAACGCATGACAAAGAATAAGTGTATCTATGGGGCTCTTTGTTTTTTCTCCTGTTTGGACGAGAATATGAATGGGATGGCTGATGTTTGAAAACCAAATTTTTAATTTGCATTAACAAAATCAGAAAAGTGGGATCAGTGCCCCAGCTAGTACTAGGGAATCTTAATTCCCTAGTTTAACCCATTAATCATTCTTATTCACTTCTTAAATACCTAGCATTTAAAATTCACACGTAGTTATTATATTTATTTAAATATTTTTTATTAATAATGCTTTTTCAAATTTGGTTGTATTATGGGTAGTATGTTACAATGGAAAGTAAGTCTCCTGCCTAGATTTTTTTAATAATATTTTGTAACATAATATGATTTATTATATTCTTGTACAATTTAAATATTCTTTTCAATCAGGAACAAACAATTTATGACATTTCAGTATTTATTAGAAAAGTGACAAATAGAAATTGAAGGAACTTTCATTCTGTTTTTGAATTATACCAAACAACTATAAAGAGTATTTGATTCCAATTCCACAGCTCTTAAACATGTTATAAAAGTTGCTTGTCCATTTTTGATCGCTTGAGATGGTTAATCCTAATCTGAATTTGATCCTCGACTGAAGACCAAACAACATATTTTAGCATATTTCAAATTCACATTTGAATGATTTACAAAGTAAATTACTCTATTAATTAGTGCAACATTATTTCTTTCTACAAAGTAATCGAGGCACATTCCTTTTCTGTTGAGTAGGAACTAGGGATAGACCCCTCGATCTCAAAGCAATCAAACATGAGTCACTCTACTAGTAGATCTTGTGTCCAATAGCATTAATTTCAGTTATTTACAGTTAGCATAAATAGTAATAAAAATAATATTTATTCTACCTTGGAATGAACCATTTATTTTAGTTTTGTTTTTAGTAATCACTTATTTGACACTAATGCACCATGCAGGATATGCGTGTATGATAATAAGGGGAAAAAAAAGAATGGTTAGTCCTTAATATTAAATGAACCAGGTCATATTATTGTTAGGCTCATTTGTTCCTTCTCATGTGGATATATAGTCCAAAATTTTTTATTTTATTTTAGTATTTTAGGGGTCACAAGCCAAAATAATTAAAGTGGGTATAAATATTCTTTTTGGCTGGAAAACCTAGCTAGCTAATGGTGTGAGAAAAAAAAAAAAAGGATGCCAAAACAGAGAGAGGAAAAGAGGGAGGTCGTTGAAAGAGAGAAAGGAAAAAAATAGTGTTTTTTGATTTTATGTTTGGAAAGAAAATCGGTATCCAATCAAGTTAAAACTTAGACAGTTGATAAAGGACATTTGGTTCTTAATTCTAAATGGTGAAAATTGTGTTTTGAGCACAGTAAGTCATACTTCTCTTCAATTTTTGTTGGTCTATACTTTGGGCAATTTTCTGCGTGCAATTTTGATCAACCATGTAATTAAATGATTGTTTGTGGAACAATCAAGCTAATTTTAGGTCAATAGTTGGAGGACACATATATCTTTTTTATTGACAGTTGGATTGGGTTTTTGTGAACTGTAAGGGCAAGTGTTCCATTAGAATCGATGCCTCTTAATTCTAGTAACTTTTTGCTCTTTCATCTATGGTAGAGTTGGTAA
This sequence comes from Bruguiera gymnorhiza, assembly GCA_020883675.1. Lineage (NCBI taxonomy): Eukaryota > Viridiplantae > Streptophyta > Magnoliopsida > Malpighiales > Rhizophoraceae > Bruguiera > Bruguiera gymnorhiza. The sequence goes on from JAIRCJ010000074.1 coordinate 160,633, forward strand.
ACCGTGTGGATGAATATTGACACGTGGTCCGACTGAGCTGAAATTTGGACAGCTAGTAGGGAACATCTAAGAGATTATCTTGAATGGTTGGATTATTGCCTTTAGGTCTACTTGTTAAGTTGTAGTTGACAACACGTGATTGGCCTATTTTGCTCAACTCATTAGTCTCTCTTTTAGTTCAATTGAATTTTGTTCAATTTGTTTGATGTAATTAAGATCATGTACCTCTATTGTACTCATTTGATTATAGTAGATTGACCTCTAACTCAAAGTGTCCCATGGTTTTTCCCCTTTTTGATTTGGAGGGGTTTTCCATGTAAAAATTGGTGTGTTCTCTTGCGTAATTTATTTGGATTATCATTTTTGTTATTCAATCATCTCTTTATAGGTTTAAGTAAGTAGGAGAAGTTTTCTAGGCTATTATACTCCTTTACCCCCTTCTCCCATCAGAGTGGTATCAAAGTTAGGTTAGTATATTTGGCTCGTTTGATTGATGGAGTTGAATGTAAATAAATTGGTTTGTTTGAATAACACAAATTATTGTATATAGAGAAGTAAAATGAAAGATCTCTTATTAGTAAAAAAATTGCATTTGCCAATGTTTACTATTACAAAACCTGAGTTTAAGACTAATGAAGAATGAAAATTTGAGTATGAATAGGTTTGTGGTTTTATACAATAATTTATTGATGATAATATTTATAATCACATTTGCAATGAAACACATGCATAGACTTTGTAGAGCAAAATTGAGACTTTATATGCTTTAAAGTATAAAGTCTGGTAATAACAAGTTGTTCTTATTAAAGAAAATAATGCAGTAGAGATATAATGAAAGGAGTTCAGTTGCTAACTACTTGAATAAGTTTCAAGGTCTCATTGATCAGTTGTCAAGCATGGGCATTAAGTTTGATTATGAGGTTCTCGAGGTATAGTTACTTGCTACCTTACCTGATTCTTGGGAGACTTTTCGAATCTTTCTCGCTAATTTTACCTCTAGTGGTGTTTTATCATTCGAATTTGTAAAGGGTGGTGTGTTAAATGAGAATATGAGAAGAAAATCTTAAGGTTCATCATCATCCAAATTAAAGGTTTAAATTACTAAAAATAAGGAGAGAAGTCAAGAAAAAGGAAATGGTAAGAAAGGTAAAAGTAAGAGTTAGAGCAAGTCAAGATTTAAGTACAAGAATGTTCAACGTTATTATTATGGGAAAATGAGTTGTATTCAAAAAAAGTGCTCTAAGTGGAAGAGATAAAATAAAGATGACAATGATAAACATAAGAAGAAGAATATAAGTAACGATTATGTTGTTATTATATCCACTTGTGGTATTGGTGACCTTATTATTATTTATGATGAAGATATGATTAATTTAATATCTCATGAGATTGATTGGGTTATAAATAGGGGTGTCTCTCTTCATGGTACTTCAAGAATGAAATTCTTCACAACATATACTCCTGGTGATTTTGGAGTTTTGAAGATGGGTAATAACAGCTTAACAGAGGTCATTAATATTAGTGATGTTTACTTAAAGACTAGCAATAGAGCATAGTTGACATTATGGGATGTTAGACTTGTCCCTGATATTTATTTGAATTTGATTTCAACGAGAAAGCTAGATGATGAAGGTTTTTGCAGTACCTTTAATGATGGCAAGTGGAAGCTTACTAGAGGCTCCCTAGTTATGGCACAAGGTAAGACATGCTCCAGTTTATATCTCATGTAAGTTGTTATCTTCAAAGATGTTGTAAATGCAGCAGAAAATGATAATTTCATTGAATTATGGTATAAGTGGCTTAGTCACATGAGTGAAAAGGGGATGAATTGTTTGGCAAAAAAGAACTAACTTCCAAAAATAAAAAGTGTAGTTTTAAAGAAGAGTCCTCACTATTTTGCTAGGAAATAAAATAGAGTTACATTTAAGAGTCACTCACCTTCAAGGAAATCAGAGTTACTTGAATTGATGCATTTTGATTTGTGTGGTCCTTTAGAGGTAAACTCACTTAGTGGTACCCTTTATTTTGTGATTTTTATTGATAATCACTCAAGGAAGCTTTGGGTTTTTACTTTGAAGACTAAAGATCAAGTCTTTGATATTTTTAAACAATTTCATGTCTTTGTTGAGAGACAGACTAGTAAGAAGTTGAAATGGTGGTGAGTATAGTAGTCCATTTGATGAGTATTGTAGAAAGTATGAGATCATACACTAGAGGACACCTCCTAAGTCACCACAATTGAATGATTTAGTAGAAAGGATGAATAGAATATTGATTAAGAGGGATAGATGTCTTCTCTCATATGCAAAATTACTTAGATCCTTCTAGAGTGAAGTCTTAAATATAGTGACATATGTAATTAATCTGTCTCTTAGTGTTCAATTATAAGGTGATGTTCCGAATAGAGTTTGGTTTGATAAGGAAGTCTCTTTTGACCATTTACAAATCTTTGATTGTAAGACTTTTGTTCATGTCTTTAAAGATGAAAGACAAAAGTTAAATGTGAAGACTTGACAATATATCTTTCTTGGTTATGGTGAAGATGACTTCGGGTATTGTTTATATAATCCGATTGAGAAAATGTTTGTAATGAGTAGAAATGTTATGCTCATTGAGGATCAAAACATTGAAGACATTAATAGTCAACTCCTCAAGTTAATGATGATCCTGCTAATATTGTTCCACTTCCTTAGACACCTCTAAGTGATCCAGTTGTTGTTCATAGTGATGTTCAAGAACATGATAAGAATGTTCAACAAGATCATAATATGTAGGTTACATATGATATTGATGCTCCCATAGAAGATCCTCCACACACACCTTTACTTCTATTTTAGCCATGGAATTTCAATAGAATTCTAGTGCCTTTTACTCAATACTTTCCTGATGAATTTATGATGTTAACTAATGGGGGAGGACCTGAATGCTATAAATAAGTAATTGAAAGTGAGCACGAGCAACACTGGATAGATGCCATGACAAATGAGATGAAATCCTTATATGATAATTCTACTAATGAGTTAGTAAAGTTACCTAAAGGTAAGAGAGCTTTGAAGAATTGGTGGATTTACAAAATAAAGTAAGAAGAAAATACTTCACGTCCACAATATAAAGCCAAATTAGTTATCAAGAGATTCAGTCAAAAACAAGGCATCAATTTTAAAGAAAACAACTTTTCTCTATGGTGACTTAGAAGAAGAAATTTATATGAAACAACCATAGGGTTTTAAGGTGAAATGAAAAAAGGATCATGTAGGCTGAAGAAAAGTTTGAATGGCTTGAAACAAGCTTCAACGCAATGGTATAAGAAATTTGAGTTTGTTATGGGGGAGCAAAGTTGTAAAAAAAAACTACTTATGATCATTATACTTTTGTTCAAAGATTCACCAATGATGATTTCATCATTTTACTACTTTATATTGATGATATATTTATTATTGGTCATAATGTTTCTAAAATTGACAAGTTAAAGTAAGAGTTAAGCAAGTCTTTTGCCATGAAATACTTGGAACCAACAAAGAAGATCCTCAACATGTCAATCACTCGGGATAGGAAAAAGAAAAAGTGTATCTATCCCAAAAGCAATACACTGAAAAGGTACTTCAGAGATTTAACACGGATAAGGCTAAAGTGGTAAACACTCCTCTTGCTATACACTCTAAATTATCCATTAACCAATGTCTTTCCACAGAAAAAGAGAAGGAAGAGATGCAAAGAGTTCCTTGTGCATTAGCTATGAGCAGTTTGATATATACAATGGTGTGTACAAGGTCTGATATAGTTCATATAGTTGGCATAGTTAGTCGATTCCTAATCTCAATAAAGAGCATTAGAATGCAATGAAGTGGATAATGAGATATTTGCGAGACTCCATTGATTTGAGACTTTGTTTTATGAGTGATAAGTTTATTCTTATTGGATTCACAGATTCATATATGGTAGGTAACATTAACTTCAGAAAGTTTACTTTAGGTTATGTGATTACTCTTGCAAGAGAAGTAGTGAGTTAGCAATCTCAATTGCAAAAGTGTGTTGCATTGTCCACTATAGAGGCAAAGTTTATTGTAATAATTAAAATGTCTAAAAAGTTGCTTTGGATGAAAAGGTTTATGAAAGAACTTAGTTTTGAACAATCAAATTATGTATTGTACTGTGATAGCCAAAGTGTCATCTATCTTGGTAAGAATCCACTAAATCAAAACATACTGATGTGAGGTATCATTAGATACGAGATATTCTTAATTCTAAATAGTTTATACTTGAAAAGATTCATACAGATAATAATGTTATTGATATGATGACAAAGATATTGTTAAAATGGAAATTTGAGTTGTATTGTGCATCGACTAGGATAACCAATATCTCCACATAGTTGAGAGGGAGAGAATTGTTGAGCTCATTGGTCCCTTCCTATGTAAGTATATAGCCCAAAGTCTTTTACTTTATTTTAGTATTTTGTGGATCACAACCCAAAATAATTAAAGTGGATATAAATACCCATTTTGGCTAGAAAACCTAACTAGCCAGTGGTGTGAGAAAAAAAAAAAAAGGGCTATTGAAAGAGAAAGAGGAAAAAAGGGAGGCCATTAAGAGATATGAATGAAAAAAATAGTGTTCTTTGATCTTATATTCGAAAAGGATATCAGTGTCCAATCAAGTTAAAACTTGGATAGTTGATAGAGAACATTTGGTTCTTAATTCTAAACGGTGGAGATTATATTTCAAGCACAATAAGTCCTGTTTCTTTTTAATTTTCGTTAGTCTAAACTCTAGATGATTTTTTGTATGCAATTTTGATCAATTGTAGAATTAGAGGATTGTTTGTAGTTCGATCAAACTAATTTTTGGTCAGTAGTTAGAGGACACATATATCTTCTTTGTGACAATTAAATTGGGTTTTTGTGAATTGTAAGGATAGGTTTTCCATTAGAGCTGAGGTCTCTTAACTTTAGTAACTTTTTGTTTTCTCATCTATGGTATAGTTGGTACACCATGTGAATAAATATTGACTTATGATTCGACTGAGCTGAAATTTAGACAACTAGTAGGGGACATCTAGGAGTTTATCTTAAACGTTTGGATTATTACCTTGAAATTTATTTATTGAGTTGTAGTTGACAGTATGTAATTGACCTATTTTACTTAACTCATTAATTTCTCTTTTAGTCCAAATTGAATTTTGTTCAATTTGTTTGATGTAACTGAGATTGTGTACCTCTATTATACTCACTTGATTATAATGAAGTTAACTTCTGACTCAAAGTATTTCGTGGTTTTTCTACTTTTGATTTAGAGAGGTTTTTCACGTAAAAATTGGTATATTCTCTTATATGATTTATTTGAATTATCATTTTTATTATTCAATTATCTCTTTATAAGTTAAAAAAAACAGGATAGATTTCTTGAACTATTTATACTCTTTTACCCCATTCTCTCATCAATTATCATAAAAACTTAAGGCTACATTGAATAATAAAGATAAGTGTTTCAGCCTTTATAATGAATTTTATATTATGCTAAACATAGTGCATCCAATAGATAATTAGAGCAATGTAATTATGTAAACTCACCTATAAGTGCAGCCATGGTATCACAGGGGGGAGACAAAAGTAAATATATTACAGATCCATAAAAAGTTATATATAACACAATTTTTCAAGTAAGACTATAGGATTCTACATTGGCTTTCCCACTAATTTTTAATCATAAGCATACTTGAAGTATATTACAAAATTGCATTGATCATTTTTTTTATCAATATCTAGGCAACAGCACTATCCCCAGCATCACCATCACATAAGCACCAACTATCAACAAACATCTACAGCAAATGATGGTACTTTTTCCAGTGCTTTTTTTTTTTTTTTCATGCACGTTAGAAGAAGATGAAGCACGGTTGGATGTTATCCGAGTAAGACTTTCTTTCAACTTTAAGACCGAATAAATATGCATATTGATTATTGTGCATACATATGTTGATAAACCGGCATATATGGGTCTTTGGATTAAGTAAATACCTTTTCAATGGTACTTAAATTTTTTTTCGTGTAGTTTACATACAAGACAAATTATTGCCACTAGGTATATATCAAATATGATATATGCCAAGTAACAAGATTATCAAAATTTAACTTTTGAAAAATTGATTAATTTTAAGAAACTAGTATTTAATTAGTATACATTTAGGCAATAGATTGTCATATTTTACATTATTTATTAAGTGTCATGAAATAAAATAAAGTATAAATAAATTTTTGGAAGACAAATACTTCAGGAAACAAAATAATAAATTGAATTCACAAAAAAAAAAAAAATTACTATTCTCGCCATGATGGTCATTTTGGCGCTCCCAACACAAATTAAGACAAACGTACTTAGTTGCTCTCTGCTGGCAATAACTGTAGGACATGGAAACCGAATAGACCCCCTTGCTGTAATCGTTTAAACTGCCATTGCCTGATGACCTTATCAAACGGTGCTTCTTCATCTATCTCTCCCTTGTTGCCCTGCTATCTTCACATTACAAAGTAAAATCCTCTCTCTCTCTCTCTCTCTCTCTCTCTCTCTCATACTTGTAATCTCTCCAGCAAAACTTGGAATCTTTCTCTCACGCTCTCTATCTCTCTCACTCCTCTTTTCCTCTCATTGACCATGGCTTCGTTTCCACAGCAGCATCAAGGTCGTGAAAGAAATGTAGCAAGAGATGATAGAATTAGAGCCTTACCAAATGATATCAAACTTAAAATCTCCTCCTTGGTGACATCACGAGAACCGGTGCCCTGTCAAAATCTTTGGAAATTGTAGAAATAGGTTTCCAACCTCTGCTTCAAACCTTCGGAAGATCAAATCAATGTACAACAATTTATGCCCTCCGTACAGTAAGCACTGGCCTTACACACGACCACTCAAATCCAACAATTTTTAATTAGGTTCGAACATTACAGTTTTTTGGATGATTGGCATTCTAACATTGAGGGCTTTGTCGCAGTAACCAAAACACGTCTTGTAAAGGCAATGAGTTTGGATTTTGGTAGTGGTATCGATATTGCATGGGAGCAGGGTTATCCTTTCTCTACTTACGCATTTATCTACAAACAACTATGAGGCCTTGATTGAACTGAATCTGATGGCTTGTATGGTGTTTCCAAAAGGAAAATTCAATTGGGCTAATTTGAAGATTCTTAGAATATACCTATCAAAGTGAAGTGAAGATGTTATTCAAGATATTTTTCATAACTGTTCGAGGCTTAATAATCTCAACGTTGCGTCACGCAGTTTGAAACAACTAATGATACACCCATATTTGGACTAATCCCTATGTCGGTCGAGGTCGGCTCCTAATGTTGAATGTTTGATAATGGTGGGTTCATGGTATGAGGAAAACTTCTCTTTGGTATTCTATATGCACCGTCTTTGAGGATATGTGGATTAGACTTTAAAGTAGGCAATACATACCACGAATGCAATGAACGTAGTGGGCGCATTGTAATGGCAATTCTACCGTTCTTCCAAGATGCAAAGAACTGATAATAAGACAATGGATTCTCTGGGTATTCTTCCCCATACAACTTTAACAATTGACAGTTTCATTCGTATGTATGCCTACATATTAACAACTTCCTAAAATGTTGTGCCCTCCCTATCAAATCCAATGGTTGTGAAGAAATAGATCATGCAGTTGATAGAAAGATGCATAATTTGGAACTTGAATTGCAATAAATGATAGAAAATGAAAAATTTAAATTTCCGTAGTATCACAACCACAACACGCAGAGCATAAGAAATAATCGAGTGTGTGATTGACGCAAAAGAGTAGCTCACATACGATCAACTCACTTGTTCACCACATATTGCTCATTAGCAATCCATATTTGTACCACACAGATTGGTTATAGAACCTTTCATATATCTCGTTTAGATTCCTACCAATCAATTCACTTTATCTATCTACTTCACTCATATATAGAGAGATTTGCAAGGAGTAACTTAACCAGAGTTAGGATTTACCAAAGGTAAGTAATCGTAACTCAAAACAAAAGGATGATAACAAAAAGTTACAATAAACCTGTAAAAATGGGTAGACAAATGGAGAAGCATAAGTATAATTCCCAAATATTGAGTAATATATATTTTTTTTCCTGGCTCGATCCGTTCATACTACTCAATGCTTGCTTCCCATCATGGTATTCATTTGGAATTATTGTCTTGTGGCTACTACTACATATTTCTGGTGTTTTATGTCCCTAGGCTTTGTCAACAAGAACGAAAGCTGTGCAACTACTTCATGGCAAGGCTTCGGGTCTAAAAGTTGACTTTCATGGCAACAAATTCTTTAATGGGATAGCACGCTTGCTATCTAGCTTACACAACCTAAAAAAATTGCTCATTCACATTTTTCCTACCACAGACCACAAAGTACGCTTTGATGCAAATAATCATTGAATATCGATTATATGTTTCTAGTCCAACATTAATTTTTATACCTAAAGTTATATCTTGGAATCTTTTGTGCACCAATTAAAACTCTTTCCGATACTCTGGAGTAATTAAGTTTACAATCATCTCATAAATATGGACTTATTGATATTTACCTAGAGATTGCGAACTAACAGTGAATCAACCGATGAATCTGATGACAATTATTTGGATTTCAGGTTCAAAGAGATAGATTTCAGTACTCTATGCTCCAATTTGCAAACCATTGAGATTTATGGCCAAGGCTTGAGTTCCAACCCAAGCCATGACATAATTGCATTAGTAGAGTTTCTTTTGAAGAATGTAACAGCGCTTAAGTAGGTGATCATGCACGACCAGAACCCAATTAAATTGAGGCATTCACAAATATGTTGCCTTAAAGCTTCTTCAGGTGCGTTGATACTTTGATCACAAGAGACCAAACCTAGTTATTGGAACTTGTTGACCATGATTAAGCATGATGCTCGAACATTGCAGAACATGAGATGCAGCCCAATAACTTTAGGATCAGGCCTTTGTTAGTTTATTTATATAGCTCATCGTGCATATAAGCTTAAGAATATATATATAAGTATTTGTAAGTACTTTTTGTTTGTCTCTCAGATGCCTTTCTACTGCCCTTGAGAGTGCTTTGACAGCACTTGTAGGGTGTGGATGCAAACTTTGTCAATGCATGTTGTGTGGTTTATTTGATAAGCGATTATGAATAGTGAGCTTATGGAGGGGCTGACATAGTGAGATTTGACAAATTTGCGTAAATTGTGTCGGTTGTATTTCATAACTGACCAACATTTCACCCGACTATTTCCTTAAATAAGAATTTAGTTACCAAATAACATCCTCAAATCTCAAGTGTAGTTACATAATTTACTTAACCTTTTAAAGTTACTTTTCAGATAACCATTTGCCAAATCAAAGACAACCCTTTTCTAAGAGTATTAGATCTTTTGCTGCAATTGTCAGTTCATATGATGCCACTTGGAATTTTGTATGCTACAAATGTCAGCCGGTTAAAACATCCATCTGTTGCAATTATACTTCCGTTACATGTGGGGCACAAATACAATTCTATTTTTAAGACCATAATCAGGGAAAATTAATTGCAATGGAGTACAGAAATAACATTTGTAAAGCAAATGCAAAGGTTCATTTTAATGCATTGTGTTGATTTAAGTAGGAGGGCGAAAGAAAGTTGTCAGGAAGAAAATGAAAACAGAAAAAAATAATAATAATTTGCCTATTAGTTGTTTGGATAAATGGTAAATAAAAAAGAATAGAATGTATAGTTTTTTTATTTGTACAAGAAAGTTGAAAGAAAGGAAATTGGTCTCCTGAAATGACAATTATATCTTTTTCCTACAAGATTAATATATGTTTATCAAAAGTTTGAATTTCCCATGAATTAAGTAATGAAACATTTGCAAAAATACCTTTTTTTTTTATTGAAGAGATGTTGGAGCAGGTTTTGTCTTCTATTTATTGTTTAGCATACTTTTTATTTAATAAAAACAGTCCAGAAAAAATTACCTTGAGCTACAAAATGTTATTTAATAAAAACAGTCTAGAAAAAATTACCTTGAGCTACAAAATGTTGCGGGGCATTAGTATATAAAAGTGAGGGCATTTTTCTACTTAATGATTTTACATTCTTCAGCTCCAAATTTCCTTAGCTTTTCTCACCAAATTGTTGAGAAAAGTTATCTATGGGCTCCACACTTACTTTGCTCATTCTTTTCCTACAAACTCTTTTCGCAACCTCTTCACAAATTAAGAGAAACTTCTTTTTTCCATCTCTATTGTTTCTCGTCACTATCTTTCCTACCTGTTCCATGCAATCCAAACATTAAAAAAAAAATGAAAAAAAACAAACAATAAAATTATCTCATTAAATCTGACAGTCTTTCTACGCAAACATAGTTTACATGAATGTGTGTATAACATTTAAATTTTTCTTTCAATTTGTCTATCATGATGTCACATGTGGAAATAACAAAATGAAGACGATGTGCCACTAATAGGGATAAAACTGATGCAGTTCTAGGCCCAGTCAAAGGAATGATGTAACAGGAACATTTAATGCGATGGATCATTTTGTTTAAGTATATGACACTTGCATTTTAAAAAAAAAATCAAAAACCAAGGAAAAATATAATATTAAAAATTATAATATATCGTATTTAACAATCTATTGAAAATTTTAATTGTAATTCATAAAGGGGCGTTTTATTGTTGATTAGAAAATATTTGATTCGATAGTCGATAAAAATACTAATCGACAAAATGTTGGCGATAAATTGGGATATACAAAGTTAACTTTACGAGACGAAATGTTTCATTCAATAGGAAGGCAAGAAAGTTAATTTTAACTTGTTCTAGGTTTTCCAATAGTCATTTACCTACGATCATGTCTATAGACCAAATAAGTAATTCTTTGTTTTGATTTGCAAAAGGGTGTGAAACAAAGTTGTAGGAAAGAAAATTAAGAGAAAGAAAATGAACGGAAAGAAAATAATTTGCTAATTAGTTATTTTGCTAGGTTAGAAAAAATGAGTAAAAAGTATTGTTTTTGTTTCAATGTTGTGAGAAAATAAAAGAAAAAGGAAATTAATGTTTTTACAATGACACTTATGACCTAGTGCAAATACAATTATAAACGTTTTCAAAAGTAATATTCAATGTGAAATACAATTATAAACTTTTCATTTTACTCGAGTAAGCATATTATTTGTAAAATTACTATACAAGTTAGAATAAAATTATATATAAAAGCTCAAAACAAAATGAAAATAGTAGTGTTAATTGATATTTTTTTTAAAAGTAGTTTTTAGTAAAGTAAACTTTGTCTATTTTTGCTTGTACCAAAAAGATTAAAAAAAAAAATTTAAAAGTGAACTTTGTCTCTAGAAAAACATAAGTTGTTCTTCTTGTGATAAATATATAGCCACGGTTGCTGCCTTTCACATTCCATCTTGGCTTAGCATATAAAATATTGACCATGCAATCGAGGGTAATACAGTAAATTGATAAAAAAATTCTATTAGTTATGCTAACTTTCTCACCAAATTAGTAAGAATGGAAAACACATATCCTAATAAAATTTTTCTCAGCATTTTATTATCATTTTCTTTCTCATATGTAAACCAAACAAGAGAAAATGTTTTTTCTACGAAATTTTCTTTCTTGTGATGGTCTTTTCCCCCTCATTCACAAAATCCAAACAATGGGTAAAGATACGGTTCCAAGATAATAGCCATCCAAACTATCCAATGCATGGAATTTCCTTCTTTTTACCTCCAACCAATTTGTCTCAATCACAACAAAACAAATCCCCACAATTTTTTCAATCTTTGACATCTTGTCACTTGAGAAGATTGGATTTTCTCTAGGTGCGTAACGGGAGTCCATTTTTCAAGCTAGATCGATATCCCAAAATGCTTATGAATTTTAAATTTCTACTCATTTATTCTCCACCTTATATTCATATCAAATAGGACATATCACCACTTATCTATAATTATCAAAAGTAAATGTGAAAGTGTATATAATATATTAATTTTAAACCTTCGAGATCACTTTTTCAATCCGTTAGGGACATTATTTTAATAATCTCAAGCATTTTTCTTTTTAATTTATTATTTGCACATAGTGTATTTAACTCGTCATCTTAAATCACCCAAGTCATAACCTAACCACATTGTTGCTACACACAAAAAATTCTTCTTTCATTTTTCTATATGTTGCCCAAACTAATGTAGGAAATGTTCACACATATATAACTAAAATTGCAACATTAACTTTGACCTCTTTTGTTTTTTTTTTTTTTTTTCTTGACAATGAGTATTTGTGTGCCTGTCAAATTAAGGTTTACAGAGTGTAGAGATGATAAATCGAACAAGATAGTTACAATCTGCAACAAAAGTGCATCTTGCATGCCATTGATGATGCTAATTCTATAGTACTAGTCAAGTCTTCAAATCTGACACAACATAGTTTTTGTGATCTGCCAGAATTTCTTCTATTTTCTCCATGCATTACTAAACATAATATGAATCATGGTGAATATTATAATTCTCTACTACTTGCAATAGTATGATTGTAGATCCATCGTGCCTTAATGTCTTTAGCACCTATAAAGGGAAGGGACACTGAAAATTTCCATTCTTACAAAACAGAATTCTAACTAGTAATAAAATGCAATTACATAAACCTACCATGTATGATGGTTGCTCCCACTGAATATAGTGGTGTCAACATTTGAGTTGCACTTAAATCATGCTCCTGCCTCAATAAATTTGGATAAAATCTAGTTACTAAAAAGCAAAACATTGTATGATAACTTATATTTTGCTTCCTAAATACATAAGGCCCATGCATCCTTGCTACTATATCGATATAGCCACTTACTGTATTTTGAGCTTCCCTTTGACTTTGACTTCTTTATCACCTGGAACTGTTACTCTCTAGAAGAAACGATCCTTCATACCCATAGTCACCCCTACGTTCTAACTTTTTATGGGTTTTTGCATGTAGGACTGTTTTTTTCTTTGCCATTTGCATTACCTACATTAGTTATTGCATCATTACCAATGCTATTCTCTACCTAAACTATCACACTAGTTAATGTCCAATCTTTCAGCTCATGATGTAGTTCTTCAAGTCTCTTGCTTATTAAGTTAAACTTACCAACTTAATCTACTATTATATCTATTATAGAGTAGAATATGATCTTTAATTTCCTAACTCTTTGTCGCTCGCTAATTGAATTTTCATTGATTATATCTATCTTTATTTTACTATGATGTTTCACAATGTCATTCTGCCAGCACCTTAATTTATACTTTTTTGACATAGCTTCCATATCCTTGAAAACGAAAACCTTCATAACATGTTTACATAGTAAATGCTTAAACTCAAACAATTTGTAGCTACATCTAATGTAATCACCATCCCTATCATATATAACATTACACTTCAGTGACTCCTTCACTTCCTAATATAAATCCACTCTCCGAACTCATACTGAACCACATTTCCTTCCTCTTGCAATATCACTATGTCACAATACATAATTTTTGTCAACTCCTTTTGGGTTTTTAGGAAAATAGTGTTTATAATATGCTTTGAGTTGCTTCCCCATTGGCCATCTAATAACACAAGGTATCTATGTATGTGTTAAATCTAAGTTTGCTTTCTTTTACTTTTCTACTTTTTCTTGCAAGGAGATTTCATACTAGTCTACAAATTGCTTCAAAGCACTAACCGAATGAATGTACTAATCAAAAAAGGTATTTCTGCTTTCACTTATTTATGTCAAAAACATTCTTGCCCAAAAACTACCTTTCACATATGTAGGAACCCACATATGCCTTTGTTCAAATAGAGTTAACAACCAATTATGGTCAGCTAGCTGGAAATTTTTCAGCATTTCTCTCCACTAGTCTTCAAACTCTTTAGCCATAAAAGTATCAAGCATAGCTCTATTGAACACAATTTTAATCTCTCTATACTTATCTCTATATCCCATCTTCTTAGAGAATTTACATAGTATGTGTCATAAGCACCACTTATGCCTTGTGTTTGGTAAAACTATTGCAACACCTTTTCAAATACCTGAACACTGGTCCGTGATGATGGTGCTTAGATGGTTTCCATCCATGCAATCCATCCATGCAATCCAACCATTTGTTAAACAACCATATGAATGTCTTTGCTTTCTCATGCTAATAAGAGCACAGCCAAGTAGAATGGAATGATTATGGTAGTTTACTCCTACAAATGGTGTAAATGGCATCTTAATTTGTTCACAATTTATATGGTGTCAAATGTCACAACATCACTAGACTCTTCATACAATGCCTTGCTTCTAACATCAGCCCAAAAAACATTTCTTAACTAGCCATCTTTGTTCAACTGTATAGCATAACAAAAAGTCCCTATTTGACTTATGCATTCTCACAAAGAGTTGATGCCTTACTTCTACATCCCCTTTTGCCAATTTAAGCCTCCTCATTTTATTCAAATGATTTGGCATGGCATCTCTTCGTGGTCTCCACTTCATATATAATTGCCCTTACTTCTTTTAATAGATGGATTCTTAATATATAGTTCAGCTCTAATCGTCTCTTCATTTAATCCCCAATTTTGCGATGTCGTCTAACGAAATGGGTGCTAGAAGAAGTGAAAATATTGTTGTGTTCTAAGATGGCCTTTGACACTATCCAAACACTCAGAATTTTTGTCAAACACACTTAAGCCTCACATCCAATAATGGCATTATCGCTTTATTTTGGATATTACAACCCCTGCTCCTATGCTTTGAACCTTTAGTGCACATTGTCGTATAATACTTGTGCTCCATAGACTCATGATCTTTTCTAACACCTCTTTTTACTATTCCAAACCCAAATGTTCGCATATATTTCTTATAAAAATTGAATGTCTCATCAACAATCATAAATGTCATGGCCACTGCTAGCACTTCTATTGAGTTGTCCTGTCACTCTCTTCAAAGATTAGAGCACCATTATCACCATCTCCCTTCTGTCTAAGACTTATTACTTCATATTCAACTCCTCTAGTGATTAACCTATTTCCGTGTTCCCTTGAATGCCTACACTAAAAACCAAAATATTTCTTTTTATTTCATTCATTTCGCAATGGAAATCAATATCCAAGAAACTTATAAGCTACTTCATAGTCATGCACATAGGCATGATTCAATCTAATACATTTTCCAACATATTTGCTCTTGTATGCTAATTCTTACTTAAGCACCAACACTACTGCTTACCAGTACTACTTGTTCACAATGCTAAAAAGTTTGCCTTAATTTACCAATACAGTTTATGTCATTTGTTGCATTTATATGCTCAATAAAACCATTTCATTTGCTTTTTTAGACAAATTGTACTTATTTATTATCACAAATTAAATCTCTTACATACTTACTCGTGGTTCCTTTTTAATGTTTAACTTTCATTCAATGATCTAATCTTCGTGCATTTTACAATGCAAATATAATCAATAACCATTACACTTATAAAACTACTTCATAATCATGTGCACACCCATGATTTAATAAAATACACTTTTTAACATATTACAAGTGCTGGCTAATTTTATTAAATTAATATGTTCACAACAATACTACTAATTTTTATTTTCCCTTGACTACATATTTTGCAAAGTCTACCATTATATCTCATTGCCCTCTCTATCATTAATTGCAGTTACATCTTTATTAATATGTAACTTCAATCCTATGATCATGTTGCATTATCTTCTTACACGAAGCTCTTTGCCAACAACAATTCTATTACTAACCATTTTTACCTTAATTGGTGCTCCCATTCATAGCAGATAATTACTCTAATGAAAAGTTTATTCACCTTTTTATATAGCAAGCATTTCATCTTCTTAAGACCAATTTAACCTCTATTTGGCACTCATCTTGGCAAAGTGATTTCCCCCAATTTAAAATTTCCACAGGAATTTCCCATTCATTTTTGGTTGTCATACTTGAAATAAGATATATTTCCTTATTCTACCTTCTAATATTCACTTAATGAGTAATCAAGTAATACTACATTACTTTTTTTCCCTTTAAGCTACCAATTTGTTAATCCTTTTGTTTTATTCAACATCTAAATGCAATTTCTAACAAACTCATTCGATAACATTATTTTGCAGTAAATAAATTTATATACACAGTTTATTTCCCTAAATGGACTACACGTACTTTCCTTCTTTCTACCAAATTAATAGCTCTTTTAACTTATATCTTTTTGTTGTATCTTCAATTCTTTTGACTTCTCTACACAATTTATATGTAGTTGGTAGTTGTGTGATTGTTGGGGTCATATTTTCTCATATTGGAGGGAAAAAAATTCCTCCATTACTCTGGCTTATTCTCCCTCTATTTCTCACATCCCTACTGTCTCCTTGACATTTTTCCCCTCACCTCTCTCGTTTCTCTCTCTTTCTAATATCCCTTCAATATCTTACATGAAACTAAACACGGCATACATTTGACAAATCAGGTCACTCGCATCCCCTTGTGCATCCAAAATGTGTGGCTCTCTAACATTTTGGTTCCTAGAACCACAAACCAAGAAACTCATCTGGAGCCTGGTCATATGGGTCATTCATGCCTTACCAATTAAATGTAACCACATTGCTTTTTTCCTTCTCTATTGCATAAAAATCACAGAACGTTAAACAAGCAGAGGAGGGCACCTATCATTATAACTTAAAATAGCATTTTTAATAAAAGTACATTTTTATGAAGGATCTAAACCATATGTATGACTTATTATCACAAAATAGCTTATATATTGATGGTCTTAAGAATGTAAAGCCATACTCTATCATGTTTGAAAGCATGTGAAATATTTTTTTGTAGTTTTAATATACTTTACATTATTTTCCTAGGTGAAAAATTTTAAGATTAAATCAGTACATTTTGGTAAAAAAAAAAAAAGACTTGTTTTGAGTTTTTGGTCCACTTAATGGGTCTTTAGTTATGGAAAAGTTAAGTGCGTATGGTTTGCTCCGATCCTTAGTGCTTCCATTATAAAAGGAGAAAGACTAGTCATTAGAAAGCAAAAATAGAATCGTCAAATCAAAAAAAAAAAAGACTATAAATAGATTATTTATAGAGCGGATATAGTTGACAAGTCAAATATTTTAGAATAATAATTAGTATTTTGACTAGGAAGAGTGGTACAAATATATATATTTTTTTTCCTTTTATTTTCCATTCTTTCAAAACAAAAATTTTTTATTTTTCTTTCCTTAATCTCTTTTACAAACACAAAGACAATGAAAGATTTTTATCTCTCTTCCACTTTTTATTTTCTCATTTTTCTTCTCTTATCTTTCTATTGCTCTTTTATCCAAAAAAAAAAAAAAAAGGAAAGAGTACCTAGATATTTGATGTAGTCTTCTACAGAATTCTAAAAGGGAGTGCAAATCATTGAATTAAATGGATCTAAACAGTTATAAATATCTCACTTCTCCTTACTTGCAAGCACCAACAAAAATCTCCCACACTTGCTAGCCCCAATTAAGAATCCACACAACTATAAAATTTCCTTCAATGTAATAATGGCATTATTTTTAAAATATCTTGTCTTTTCACTTGCCTAATTTTTGTATTGTGCAAGAAAATGACATTATCCTTGATGAACAAATACCAAAATATAACATAAATTAACTTTGCTTTCCATCTTACCTTTATAGATTACTTATTAGCAATTTTATTTGTTCATACGATATTAATTGACTAATGTTGGGATGCAATTGGGGATTTTTCTTGGGAGGTATTGAGAAGCATTCAAGATGCTTAAGGTGTTTTACGGTCGAATGATAACTGAAACTCCAAACATTTCAATCGATTTCATTCTCTCTACCAAGGGTTTGATCCCATGGTCATACAACACAAGGATCACGGTATGTTTTAGTATTATAGATCATTCTCACAAATATTTGTATTTAACGTAATGCAACAATTATTTATCACAATATATTTAATATCATCCATTATAAATTTTTAAAAGTTGACTATTTAACCTTGTGAACTTATATTATATTATGTAATACTTTATGTTCACAAAAGTTTTTTTCCAGTCCCAAAGCTTTTTTTTTTTTTTTTTTTTTGGTGCTGCATGATTTTGACATTTTTTACCCAATGTTTTCCTATTGGAGATATGTTAAAATGTATTAATATTTGACGATAGGAATACAGTACAACATCACTAGTAAGTAATATTCCCTCCCAAATTGCATTATCGAATTACCTATAATTTTGAAGAAATATAAAATAAGAATAATTGAAGCAAATTAAAACTTTCAAGTTGAACGTGATAATTTTCTAAGATTGATGTTGATATATGAGTAAATTAATAGTAATTCTAATGAAATGTAGGAACTACTAGCAAGATTTAATTAAAAAAAGAAAAGTATGAAATAAAGTTTATATGTGTTGATTTATGGGTCCGAGTATCTGCCTATAATGAGTTAATTTGTCTGACCCAACTTAATAAATATAATATAAGAGGACAAATGAATAGAAAATCAAGTTATAGAAAGAGAGCAATTAAAAGACTCCTAACCACAACTATATAAATAGTCGTCCTCTCACTCTCTTTATTAATCTAACACAAGAGAAATAAAAAGAGATATGAGGTCTTTCAGGCATTTTATGGTTGTTCTCGCATCATAATGTATTTAGGTTTTGAAAATCATGTGATTTTTAATATAATTTCACTCAGACCATGCAATAAAGTGATGATTAAAGACTGGTGGTTCAACCCGGACCCTGGACCATGAATCAAACTCAATTTTTGAAGTATTTTAATTCTCTTATTAAATTTCATAAGAAAATTATGTCGTTAATATCGAACATTAGCATCAGAGCATTTATGGGTTATTTCATAATCTGATTGCATGTTTTTTGATAGAAAAAATATGGTTTTGTCGTCTATTTTTGTGAAAACAAGATCCTAAGTTTGATAAGGGCGACTCTATGTATAATGGATCTAGAGGCCAAAACTTTTGCATGAACATAACCCATGTTCAGTTGTGTATATTTGTAAATTTTGAAAGCCTAACTCTCTATTTGTTGAGAGATTTTTTTTTTTCTTCTTCTTCTTTTTCTTAGAAACCCTAGAAACCCTAGCTAGTAGGGTTACGTGTGCTCTTGTAAGAGGCGTGAATAATTATAACTGAGCACCGTTGCTATGGAAACAAAGTATAATGGACTAAGAGTTGTGTAGGCCATGTTTTGCCTTAGTGGTTACCAAATAAGGAACAGTTCTAACTTTCAACACATGTTGAGTAACCAACATGTAAGTAAAGAAGTAATGGGCTTCATGCTCACTGCCGCATGAACCATTACCTTCCTAAGAATCTAATGCCTTTACGTAGTTGGTGGGGTGGATTGGATTTTTGGATCCACTGTTGCAATGTGAACTTTTGAAAAGAACTTAAATGAATGGAGCAATAGGGCCTGACAGAAGACTTGGATGTACGATATTGTTCCAATATTTCACATAAGCCAGACAAACATAAAAATAAAAGAAAAGGCCAAGTGAAAACTGTCGTGGATATTGTTGGAAAGGTGCCAGTACATGCATAATTGATGCACTGTGTCACATATAACCGCCAGTAGTAACAAGTCTCATGCTTATAATAGCAATAAGTCAAGGACCTTGTGATTTTGGACCAATCCATGTTAGCCATGTTGGATGTTGGCAAGTTTAACCAATGATGGGAAGTTACACAAATGGGTGTGCACCCAAAAGCACTAAATTAGTGCTAAGTGCAAGATGTTGATGGAGACAATAACTTAATAGGTCACGACAACGTTTTTGGAATGTCTATTTTGCACGAATTGGTTGCTGTAAGCCATGGCACATGTAATTCTCTAATCTGCTATCATGTGAAAGCATGTTTTTGGTTTAATTCGTGAGAAATAAATTATATTGACATTGAAATGTCCTGCACGTGTATTCTTGGCCATTACATGATTTTTTTTTTTTTACGTGACCTAAACATATTATCTTAAAATATTGGCATGCTTATGTATTTACAAGTAATTTACATAATGTGTAATGTCATATTCAACGTACCTCTACAAATGACTTAAGCATGTTATGATGTATTACTTGTGAGTAATAACAATTTGAAAAGAGGATAGAAATTATATGTTTTAGAGTTATAAAAAAAATTATGTAAGATTATTTTTGTTGTAATGTGATTGACATATGTAATATCTATATCATGTAATTTGCATGTTAAAAGAAAATGACATGATGAATCTTAATCTCAGTAAGAATATTAGATTTTAATTTGAGTTCACAAATTGGAAGAATTAAAAATAATTCTCATTTATAAAAATAAAATTTTATAAGAATTAACTAAAATAATGATAATTAGACATTAGAATATGAGAGATGATTGCAAGTATAGCAATCTATCGATCTTGAATCCTTTGTTAAATTATTGTTAATTTAGTTAAGTTCATTGCAAAAATTAATGTACATGTGTGGTTATATTAGCAGAATTAGACACAAATGTCTCTTTACCTGTAAACCATGGCAACAAAGTTTTGCTACGAATAAATTACTTGTACAAATAAAGGAAATTGAGAAATTTGGCACCATACAATCTAGTATAATCATAAGAGTTCTAGATTTGAAAGTAAAATTATTACTCACCATAAGGAGATTGAGAGACTTGTTAAGTCTTAAACAAAACTAAATATTAATCACTCACATAACAATATTGAAAAATATATAAATCAATTTCATGTAAGCGTTGGAGAAGTATTTCACTTGTCAAATGACATGGTTTACACTCAAACAATTTTGGAGGTGTATTCATGATTAAGCTAAATGATTCAATATGAGAATTAAATTTTCACTAAATGCTTAAGTGATAACGTTAATAAAATGTGTGAAATAAGAGTTAATTAATATCAATTTAGACCTCCATTCAAGTAGCAAATATGAACTATAATTTGATCTTTTACAAAAGTTATGAACACATTTAAAGCATAATACACAATGATTGCATTTGATAATTTTATGACATTAAATGTCATATGTACTCCAAAACAAATACTTAGAAGTTGTTAAATCTTCTTATATGTGGCTTAATTAACTAAGCAAATGCTTAATGACTCGAGTGATTAGTCCTTTGATAGAAGTAATTTGGACAAGAGTTGAAAATTGCAAAATCAATTGACATGAAGGGTGAACATGTCAATGAATAAAAAGATAAGACTAATTATTGGGGTTATGGTAAGAAGGGTCAAATGTTCTTAAATACTTAGAGTGTATTAAGTTAGTAAAGAAAATCACCTATTGGCTACCTTTTGTGCTTAAGATTTTTAGATGGTATTACTTATTGGATCCTATTCTAAGTGGATAATAGATTTTAAGTAATGAACCATATAATATGAAAACTTAAAGTAGAAATGAAGTATTGATGAATGCTATTATGACATAATGGATATGTAAAGAATTATTTGAATACTAAACGGTATTATCACTTGCAAATGAGATTGCATGGTAGTTAAATTCAATTCATACTAAGATTCATTATGTGTCAAAGTTTAATGAGATTTGGTCTTTCGCAGTCCTTCTTGATTTGATGGTGGTATAAATGTTTAAGTTGATACCATTTACTATAACTTTTTTCGTCTAATGGATTTAATTATGTGGAAGTGAATTCAATAATATCAATTGTTTTTCCTTGATTACATCAACTTAAAAGGAGTATTGATGTTAGCATTGTATATGAAAGGGTAGGCCATATTGGGTAATAAAGGATTGAGAGTTAAGTTAGAAAAAAGTATATTGAACTTACTTGCTTATATTGATTAGCCCATATACAAATATGACTTAATTGGAAAAACAAAATGAATATATTTGAAAGGCAATTAAAGTTATATTTTTATTGTTATCTTTTCACCTTGATATCTATAGGCTAATAAATGCAAAGACAAGATATTTGACTCATATTTTCATTACATTTATAAATGACTTCAAGCATTTGGACATATATTTGATCTCCCACTAATCTGAGAAAAAAAGTGTCTTAAGACATAATTTGTGTAGTTAAGAATCACAAAATATAAAAAGAAGAGCTAACAGAATGATAGAAATTGACTAAAACCATGAACACTTATTCAAGGATTACAATGGACTTTATAATGAAAATAGAGAAATAAGGTCATTTGCTATTCAAGAAACTTTCCAATAAAGTGTTATCGTAGTAGGTGGAATAACAAGTTGTAAAAGCCTATATAGTTAATGGAGATGTAAGGAAGAAAATTGCAAAAATCATACTTACAAGATGCATAAAAGAGTTCATTTTATATGTTTTGACCTTGTACCTTGAATTGTACCTTTCCCTACCTTATAAGCTACAGGAAAGTAAGAAGACTTACTTAAATAGTTTATAGCTTTAAAGGTTAATTGTTTTTGTTCTTATCATTTCACTAAAGAGTGAAATTTGCATCCAAAGATACAAGAAATATGCCTTTAAGAATCTAATGAATATTGTTAAGGGACATCATATTCATTAATGAGCAAGTATGTGGGAATATAAGTAAATTAGATTCATAAGATAACATATTTTGAAGAAAACAAAATTCTTAATAGAAATGTAGTTGAATAAGCCTTCTAATTTATGGTGAATTAAAACATTAATAAATTAAATTGAGTTAAGATATGTGATGATGTGTTTCATCTCACTTAAGTTAATAAGAGTATTTAATTTTTAGGAAATTCAACTACATGCAAGTAACTGTAAAGTGATCTGAATTAAGAAATTGAAAAATTGAATAAGATGCTAAGTTAGTTACTTGTCAAGATGATTAAGAGATTGAAGAGATTTAAGATGTTCTCTTATACCCCACTTACTGTGAATAGGAGATAGTCATAAAATAAGAAGTCAATGAAATATAATTATGTCTAAGACTTAATAGATTTGTTTTTAAGCATAAAATAGTTTAGAATGAGTAAACTTTAAGATATATGTCAACTAGATAGATACAAAGATATAAAACATATTAAAGGTAAAAAAAAGGTTTGTCTAATAAAAGGGTATGCCATTTTATAAATCTCAATTGTTTATATTTAATTCATTTAATTCTCACCATAATTGCACATTTAGATTTATAATTATATAAAATGCATATTAATATTCATTATAATAAGTTAAGAGTATAAAGGTTGCAAACTCTAACTTTTAATGTTTAACTTAAAACAATGTGCTAGTATGTGGTATTGAAATTGTCATAGGCAAATTTCACATATGAATTTACATTAATCCACAGTGACCACTATAAGTATGCTAAGTATTTGAGTGCTTGGTTTGTAATTTTATATCTATATATTTGCAATGTACGAGTGATTATATTATAAGGATTTCATCAAAATCATTGAAAAATGATTGCCTTTAACTTTGATGTAGAATGACAAGAATGAACTATACAGACAAAATTAGTCTTGGCTTTATGATTAAATCAACGAATTGTTTAAGAAAAAAAATTATTGAACAATTTTACTAAAAAAATTATAGTCTCATCGACACTCCTCAATAAAGTCAAAAAGTCTAAGTCTTATAATGTATATATTGACTTTTTAAGTTAAATAATAAAATAGTAATAATATCACAGTTCAGTATAATCAATGACAAATGATATTACATGTTTGAATTATACCATAAAATTTCAAGTAAATAAAAGTTTAAATTTTATACATGCATAGGAAATGTAGTTAAAATGATATCGGGATGCTTGATAGGTACTGCAAGCTACTCATTATGCCACTAGGAATGACAAAAAAGAGAGAAACTACACTTAACCTAGTATTAAGTTATCATTTAGAATGATAAATTGATTATGTGCTAAATAGTAAATGAACTTACTTGCTTGCTTAATGATGAGACCCATTACATGGAAAGGCAAAAAATACACATTCATAGTCTTATGTAAATAGAGGCAAAGTTTATTACATGTTTTTTAATTGTAGTAAATGATAATCTTTACTTAAAAGATCTTTAAAGTGTTAGAAATTATCATACATTACAAAAGTCTTTATATGACAATGTAGTAAAGTGGTACTTACTTTAAAAGATCTTGAGTAAGACATTAAATTCAATTATACTGACTTAAAATATAACTCAATAAAAGACACGATAGTATAAATGAAAGTCTCTTATTAAGTTTTTGAAAATTCAATAAATACTTGTAAATTTGCATAAAACTCAATTTATTAATACTAATATAGAATTACAGCAACAATTGAATATGTAAGTGACATATGTACAAGTATTCAATAGATTGCTAAAATGGTATGTCACACAAGTTAGGATTGGCCCACTTATACGAGTAATTGCCTTTATCCCTTAAAGAATGATAAGAGGTGGGACTATTTGAATGAAGAGAACAATTTAAGGAAATCACACTCAAAATTGTTGTTCCCCTTAAAAGAGTCAAGATGAGACTTTAGAGATTAAAACGAAAAGGTCAATATAGATTGCCTATTATTCATATAACCTATGAAAAGTTAAATGTAAGATCTTACTTTGGCACTTTAAAGAGCAAGTACTTAAAGAATTTAGGTTAGATACTTGAGAGCAACTAAATCAAGATTTGTGCATTGAGTTATTAGGAAATAAGTAAGAATGACATATACTTCCAATGAGAAAAAACTCATCATAACATATGATTCACATAATGTGTGGTTATTAAGTGACCAATAAGGGAACTAGAAGAAATCATCCATGTTTATCCATTATGTAAGTCTATTGAGATACTAACAAAACTTTTTGTGTGCCCTATATTACTTCTAACTATATCTTGAGGTGTCAATTTAATGATCACTACTTTACTATGTTACTTACAATCATGAAAGATTTGACTTTTTAAATATGTCTAGGAAAGTAGTTAAATTGACACTAATAGTTATAAGTATAAAAGTAAAACTATTGTTGTCAAACATCTACCATATGTATTTATTGGCCAGCCAATTATGTCATCTAGTGAGGATTGAATATAACTATGGATACATGAAAAAAAAAATTGTCAAATTTAGCTTTTAAGGAATAAGGTAAATTATGACTGTCATGATAAAATAAATTCAGAATATAAGATATAATTATAATTGTAATTTCTTCTTTAAGGGTTATAATCATTATATTGTCTCTAATAAGTATATAGTTTAAGCTCCCAAATGCAAGTGCACTCGTAGGTCATATAACTTATTTACCAAATATGAATAGATGTTTGATAAAATAAAATGGATATATAGTTGGATGATAGAAGTCCATTATATGAGAGTGAAAGATATTGATCTATAAGTCTGAGTATCTGCCTGAAATAGGATAGTTGATATAACTTGACTTAATGAATATAAAATAAGTGGGTAATTAAATTGAAAATCAATTATAAAATGGAAGTAGTTAAAAGGCTCCTAATTACAACTATATAAATGACTCTTCTCTCACTCTCTTTATTAAACTAACATAAGAAAAATAGAAAAAAAATATAGTTGATCTCACATTTTAGTATATTCAAAGTGTAGAAAATGAGTAATTTTTAATATAATTTTATTTAAATTGTACAATAATATGATAATTACAAATTAGTAATTTAATTCAAATTTTAAATTGTGAATTAAACTTAATTTTTGAAATATTATAAATCTTTTAGTAAATTTTATATAAAAATTATATTTTTAATTTTTAATAATATAAAATAAATTTGATCATGAATAAAAATAAAATATTTAAAATTTTGTATCATTTTCTTATAAATTATTATTTTTATCTATGCATGTGAGGAAAGAAGAGACATATCAAGAATATTTTGTTTTATAAAAAATTTAAGAGAAGTTCCAACTAACAATTTTTGATAGGATTTTTTTTGTTTTTGTTTTTGTTTCCTTTATTTTTAATATGAACGCCTATTGTACTAATTTTCTTTTATTAAAAAATATTTTTTGTTCAAAAATTCATTGGGAAACATTTTCTGAAAAATTGAAAAGAAAATTCTTTCGACAATTTAAGGAGCCTTTCGCGTATCTTGTCGAGAGCTCACTTGTGAGCAAAAGATTTAAATAAAAAATGGAATTCCCATTCAACATTGTACTTCACACTTTCTCGGGGAAGAATTTAGAAATTTCAGAAATGTTTCGATATTTCTAGCCTTTCGATGATTGCCTTTCATAACCAATAAGCAGGGGACCTGGCTGCACGATCCCTAAATGGAGCCACCGCGCCAAAGCGACGGCGACCAAAACAACGACGATGACTTCTTCCTCGACGCACTCGACGACTTCTCCTTTCACGATTGCCGTGACGCACCCCAATCTGATCAACCCACCTCCGACTCCACTGTTTCCTCCCCTTCCTCTGATAATCCATCGCTGGATGTCTCCTCATCTCTGCGGCGCAGGCCGGTCCGTCGCCCTGGAGTGTCCTGCGTTCAATCCGATGAATCTGGTTCGGACCTGACCCCAGCTCATTACGTGAAAAAGAGGTTTAGAGAGAAAAGGTGCAAACTTCATCGAGATTTGAAGGAAAATGAGAAGAATTTGGACAGTACTGAGTCTACCCGGCCGAGTCTGCACCGGGTTGACCCAATTGAGGTCGTGGGTGGTGAAGACAAGAAAGAGGAGAAAGACGAATCCACAGTGACCACAGCGAATGAAGAGGGGCCCAGTAATTCGGTGGACTCGATGGCTGAACTTGGTGAATCTTCCTTTACGGATTTACTTTTGTTTATGGCTGGTTTGGTGGTTAGGGCAGTTGGGTTTCAGTTAAATTTACTTGTTAATTTTGTTAAGTTTCCAATTTGGATCTTGTATTGCTCTTACATATTTTTAACAGATCCCTTTGGGAGTATTAGGCATTGTAGAGGATGTTTGGTTCGAAAGTTGGGTTCTTTGTGGAATTTGATTCGAGGGTCATTGAATTTAGACGAGCATCAAACAATATGGAAGCTCTTGTTGCGATTTGGGTGGGGATTATTTTGGTCCATTTATGTTTGTACCATTTTGTGCGGTTTGTTGGTACTCTCTGTTGGGATTAGTGGGTTTTTGATGAGTTACTTGGTAGAGAAGCCATTGCAAATAAAGCAGGATTTGAATTTCGATTATGCAAAAAGCAGTCCTGTTGCATATGTGCCAGTAAAGTCATGTGGTGGTGTTGGTTGTGGAGTGAATTGTAAAGAGAGGATTGGGAATTTAAAGAGTTCTCGGCAACGAGTTATACCTCCTAATCACAGGTTGCAAGTTAATGTTCTACTGACATTGCCAGAGTCAGAGTATAACAGAAATCTTGGGATGTTCCAGGTACTACTTTCTTAAGTTAAGATACTTTAAATGATTGGGATGCTGCATATTTGTCTGTGATCTGCAATCTATTAGAGCTGATAATCTGTTAGAGAGAGAGAGGGGCACAGGGTTTTTCTGATATAAATTTTATTGTTATTGAATTACAGTTTCTTAGTCCTTGTAAGAGTAGCAACTCTCTGATAAAATCATGGTGTCTCTTTAAGAGTAGTTTTCATTCTCCAGAATAACCAAGAATCTAGAACAACAGTGGCTGCCTCATAAGAAATTTTGTGACAGGTTTACAGGGTTAAACATAACAGCAACATAATGGAACATATGTATTGACAGAAATATCTCTGTGAATTGTTTGGAAACATGACATTTAGTTTAGAAACCTAGACTACATGGGTCACACATGCTTTGAAGAATTGATATTCGTTGTGTCTATGTTAAACTGATACAGACAACAAAGAAGGATACCGTGGAGGGTTAAAGTTGATGACAGTTTATCATTTGCATTTCTGCTTTGATTTGGGTGTTTAATATCTCTGCTTGAGGAATTCTTGTCTTACTTCATCATTGCTCATTTGAAGGTTCGGGTAGAGTTTCTTTCTGCAGATGGTAAAATTCTTTCTAGCAAAAGCTACCCTTGCATGTTAAGATTCAAGAGTGAGCCCATACGCATCTTATTGACTTTCCTAAAGATTGCACCTCTTGTTGCTGGGTACATATTAGAATCCCAAACTCTGGAATTGAAGATAAGGGGCTTTACTGAGGGAGATGTGCCTACTTTCTGCTTAAGGGTAACAATTGAACAACGAGCTGAATTTCGTGCTGGTGCTGGGATCCCTGAAATATATGATGCATCACTCGTACTGGAGTCCGAACTTCCTCTTTTTAAAAGAATTTTGTGGTGCTGGAGGAAAACCATGTTTGTATGGACCAGCTTGCTGACATTTATGATGGAGTTGATGTTTATTCTAATATGTTGTAGACCTTTAATTATTCCAAAAGTGAGGCCCAGGGATGGTTCCGCTATCAACAACTCTAATTCGAACAATGCCCCAGAGCAAAGTTGATGCTGAGATGTATATGGACTTTGACAACAATGATGAAAGTAAGATTGGATGTCAGTATGCAATACTTTATTGTTTTAATAGATAGTCACCTTAGGTATGGCACCCTAACCTTTTAGTTTTCCATCAAATTTTTTAATTTTTTTGATTCTGTTTATTGGTTGTATAAATCAATTATTATGTAATATGCAATTTACCCAATGAGTGGACTATTTCTAACATTCAAGTGTTATAAGCTAGGTCTTCCTTCAGTTTTAGCTGGATTGCGAATAGATTATACACAGTGAAACACTGAAGAAGGAAGGAAAAGCTTCAAAATGCTGTTGTATCTGGTTTCTAGAGCTGTGAAAATGATTCAAAAATCATGAAGAAATAAAAAAATTTGAGAAATGAATAGTGAATGTCAGACATCTTTTGGAGAGAATGAGAGAGGCAGAGATATTACTTAAGGCTTCTCCTTAAGGTAGTAAATTCAGTGGGATTTGAACACTTCATTTGAAAAACTGGAGGCCAGTTTTTCTAGTTATTATAACTGTCCTGGCTTCTGTCCGAAACGTAAATTGTTAAGCATATGGAAATAAATTCCCCCCTTGCTTGAATGATTAGTGGCTTGCTTTTGACCATGAGATTAATTGGCTTGTATGGAGAAGTGCGGACTTGCCAATTTACCTGTGTAGGGAAGGATGGACCTGCTACCTCCTCAGTGCATATTCTGGTCTTCTGTAGTTTGCAACTTCATAGCGGAATTATTCCATTGGCAATAATTGCAGACCATTTTCGAAGAAAGTTCCCAACTGATAAGGATTGATGGGCCATATCGATAGATTGAGTGAGAGCTTTCGTTGATTTGAATTATCTCTAACATTGCAGGGATCTACTGAAACGATTTCACTTTAAACCAGGGCTCAAAATTTCCTCTTTTGCCATTATTTCAACCCTCCCCTCGAAGCTGCCACTACAGAAGCTTTAGAAGCTTGTAGTTGTCTCAGATTTCTTATTGCTAGAAGTACCAACTATACTTATATTCCATTTTCTTCCCTCCTTCAACGTTTCCACATCTGATGCTCTCATCAGAGTAACAAATTCGACGACGTGCTGATGGAGTCTTCTGGCTGTGTAAAGCCTCTTTCTTTCTCGGTCATCAGGCAATGAAGTCAAAGGGTTCTTTCTTCTCATGGGCTGTTGCCTAGCAGCCCGGAGTAGACATGACACGGGTGTGGCTTAGTTCAATTCTTAGTTCATACCAACAATTTCGATTCTACGGAAGGGAAGAATCGGAACCGAACCAGGCTTCTTAATTCTGATTCAGTTAGATTAAGATTTCAATTTGGTTACAGTTTAAGTTTTAGTTTATTTTGGTTCGCCTAATGCTATACCTTCTTGAATTACTATCTATTGTTTGAATTTAAAATAGAAAAAACCAATTAACACTTGATTAATTAGTTCACTAATTAATAACTTACAATTGATTTTTTTCTCTTTTACATAATGCAAAACATTATGATGATTAATAATATAAACCTTCTTGATTTACTAAAACCCAATTAATTAGTGTTAATAACAAAAATAAATATTCATTAAAAAATTTATGGATCCGTAAATTATATAATGGAATAGATTTCATTTCATACTTTCTTCCTAAGATTAGTATTTTTAAATTAAGAAATATTTGCTTTTTTATTTTTTATTTTTTAGAACCATAGAACTTAAATGGATTTGCTCTCTTGCAGTTTCAATTCATATTCAATTTTACCTTAAATTGAGTTTAGTTTTAGTTCAAATTGAAACTGTGATTACCTTTTAGGTTGGAGCAGACTGTGATATTTAGAATTCAAATTTAATCAAAATATTTGGTTTTATTTTCAATTCACATGCATTCGGACTCTGTTTCCTAAGATCAACAGGTGTTGGAAGAAAAAGTGAGAGTCTCATGTTATTGCCTTATCTTATCCTCTACCATATTCACACATGAGTTTTACTATATAGATGTAAAATACCATGAATTTATTTGGATATAATAATGGTGTATAGATAATTTTAAATACAATATAAAAGAATTTTATATTAATATAAATTTTTTTATATTGTATAAAATATTTTTTATATAATATAAAATCTTATCATATGTAAATAAATTCATAAGACTTGGACAAGAAAAATTTTCCTTTCAGAGAGTACAACATTTTAGGCTTCAAGTGAACTACTTTTACACGTTATGGATAAAATATTGTCATTTGATTTTAAAAATATACTTTTAAAATTTTAAAATATTATGAATGACATATTTAATTTATATAAAAAAATTTATAATTATTTATATAAATGATATATTAATATTTTTAACATTCATAATATAACATTTTAATTATTTTAAAAATTATATAATATTATTTAAAATAATAGTTTAGTTGTTTATGCAAACAAAATGAAATTATACCAAGTTAAAATTAAATTTTTAAGTTATAAAATTTATCAAGAAAATATTACCCCTATTAATAAACTTATAAAATTTGTTAATAAATTTCATAATAAAATAAAAAATGAATAACAATTATAAAGATTTTTTAGATGTTTTTATTATATATTTGATTTTATTCCTAATCTTAGAACTATATATCTCTCTTTGTATAAATAATTAAGAAAAAACCTTTCTAAATAAAATGGCACAAATTGTTTTAAAAATAAAATTATTAGTTAAATGTTATAGTTTTAAAATTTTAAAATATTATGAATGACATATTTAATTCATACACAAAGTTTACAATTATTTATATAAATGATATATTAATATTTTAAAAATTCAAAATATAACATTTTAATTATCTTAAAAATTCTATAATATTATTTAAAATAATAGTTTAGTTGTTTTTATAAATAAAATGAAATTATATCAAGTTAAAATTAAAATTTTAAGTTATAACATTTATCAAGAAAATATTACCCCTATTAATAAACTTCTAAAATTTGTTAATAAATTTCATAATGAAATAAAAAATAAATAACAATTATAAATATTTTTTAGATATTGTTATTATATATTTGATTTTATTCCTAATCTTAAAACTATATATCTCTTTTTGTATAAATAATTAAGAAAAAACCTTTTTAAAAGAAATAATGAAATCATACAAGTTATTTTAAAAATAAAATTATTAGTCAAATGTTATAGTTTTAAAATTTTAAAAATTATGAATGACATATTTAATTTATACACAAAGTTCACAATTATTTATATAAATAATTTATTAATATTTTCAAAATTCATAATATAACATTTTAATTATCTTTAAAATTCTATAATATTATTTAAAATAATAGTTTAGTTGTTTCTACAAATAAAATGAAATTATACCAAGGTAAAATTTAAATTTTAAGTTATAACATTTATTAAGAAAGTATTACCCCTATTAACAAACTTATAAACTTTGTAATAAGATAAAAGAGAAGTAACAATTATAAAGATTTTTAAGGTATTTTTATTATATATTTGATTTTATTCCTAATCTTAGAACTATATATCTTTCTTTGTATAAATAATTAAGAAAAAATCTTCATAAATGAAATAATGAAATGAAACAAGTTATTTTAAAAATAAAATTATTAGTCAAATGTTTGTCATGTCTAAAAATCTATGATCTTAATATTTTTTAATATTAAAAATTGATATATCTAATTTATGATACAAAAAATTACTAAAACAAAATATTGATAATAAAAAATCTATCATAAGATATTATTCAAGAATTTGATAAGAATTTCAAGTGAGTTATTTAATTGTTAAAAAAAATTTAAGTATTGTTTTATACATTATGACATTTTAAAATGATGTTTTTAATAAAAAAATTTTACTTCGTATTAATTGTAAACCAATAAAATTTATTTTAGAAAAGGATATTAAAAATTTAATTTTCAAACAAAATTTGGGAAGATAGCTAGCTTTCTTCTTTAATTCTAATATTAAAATTGAATCTATGTACACTAGTAATCCCATTATCTATGTAAGAAATAGGATTTGATAATATTATGTCGAGATCAGACTCATGTAGTTTCTAATAATATACAGAAAAATTATAATTACTATGTTGAAATACAAAAGCAAATAAACTTTGTTTATTATTTTGAAATTCAATTTAATAAGAATTTAAAAACATAAAGAAAATAAGAGAATATGAAAAATTACAGCGAGTATGGCGAAGACGAGGAGGATGATGACAGTGACGATAACTGTTGAATTATCCTAATTTTTAGGATTTGATTATTGGGAATATTCAATCCTGATTTTTTGGTCCTAATTATTAAGAAATAATTATAAATGATTAGTTAGAAAATGATTTATCAGTATCCTTTGATTTGTAAGATTATAGTTATATTTTATAAATCTATTTTCCCTATAAATAGCTTTGTAATCTTGGTACAAAAATATTAAGAGTTATCACAATTCTTTTCTCTAAATTCTTTATGGTATCAAAGTTTTAGGCTCATTCTTTTGGGATAGTGTTGCAATGCATCCTTCATTGATGCAATAATTTTCCGATCACAGCCTTCATTGCTAGGTTTGTCTTTGTCCTTAACAATCTAATCACAATTATTATTATTGTGATCTCTTTAGCTATATTTTTCCCTCTTTCGCTTCTAAATTTGTCCCAATTTCTACCCTAAAACCTCATTCACTTGTAGCCTTTATTGTTTTTGTTTTTTTGTCCTTCCTTTCTAAGTACTTTCTTTGTACTTGGAATTATCCATGTCAGAGACAAAACTAATTGGAAATACTTCGAGTCAAACTGAGGAGCCTAACACCAACCATATGACCAGAGATCTACAAAATGTGAGAGTAACTTATAGGCTGAATGAAAAGAATTATCTCAAATGGTCTCAATTCGTCAAGACTTATTTAAAGGGTAAAGGAAGACTCAGTCATCTTCTCGAAACAAGTCCAACATCAAAAGATCCCACGTTCAACACATGGGACAAGGCAAATTCAATGATCATATCATGGCTTTGGGACTCGATGGATCCAACCATAAGTGATACATGTATGTTTCTCAAAACTGCAAAGGAGATTTGGGAATCTATTCGCGGGACTTATTCAAAGGCTCAAGATGCAGCACAAGTATATGAAATCAAGGTAAAGACAAGTGCAATAAAACGAGTGAGCAAAACGGTGACGAAATATGCCAATTCCCTTCAAAATATATGGCAAGAACTTGATCATTATCGAGTATTTAAGATGAAGTGTGCGAATGATGCTGTAACTCTAAAAACCTTCATTGAAAAGGATTGAGTATATGATTTCCTGGTAGGTCTTAATCTTGAATTTGACCAAGTTAGGATTCAAATACTTGGGAAGGAAGAAATCCTTTCTTTGGAAGAGACAATCTCTCTAATTTGGGCAGAAGAAAGTTGAAGGGGAGTAATGTTAGAGCCTCAAGCTATGGAAGGTTCAGTATTAGTAACTCGCAATGTGTCAACACAAGAAAGAGGAAAGGTGGATACTATGAGGCCTACATGAAGGGATAATCGAGATAGTTTATGGTGTACCCACTGTAAGAAGCCAAGGCATACAAAGGAACGTTGCTGGAAGTTGAATGGAAAACCAGCAACCTTAAGCTGAGAGTGGGGAAACAAAAAAGGACAGCTAGGGCCCTAGGCTCATTTAATTGAACACACCAACTAGCAAATCAGTCACAGTGAAAGACAGGTGAAAGAATCCTTCAGCAATGAGGAAATAGAAAGAATTAAAGGGCTTTTAGGGTCTTTTGATAAACCCTTTAGTACATGTTCTTTAGCTCTCTCAAGTAAGTCTTCATTCTCTTTTAGTCTAAATGCCTCAGAAAAACTCTTAAGTGAAGCTTGGATAATAGACTCAGGTGCCACTAATCACATGACTCACACTGCATATTTTTTTACTGCCTACACCTTATGTCCAAGCAATAGGAAAATAGTAGTGGTAAATGGCTTTATGACTATTATTGTAAGAGTTGGTGATATCTATATTACACCTATTCTTACTCTAAAAGATGTTCTCCATGTGTCGAAATTATCAGCCAACTTAGTCTCCATATAAAGGCTTACCAAAGACCTCAAATGTTATGCAATGTTTTATCCTACCTACTATGTTTTTCATGAACAAGATTTGGAGAGAAAGATTGGACTTGTTAAGGAAAGAAATGGGTTGTATTATCTTGAGACGCCAAGTATTTCAAAGAAAGTCATGAACAATTCACCCTTATCATTTCTTAGTACTTCAAATAAAGATGTCATTTGGCTTTACCATTTTCGTTTTGGTCATCCATCTTTTCGTGTCTTAAATATCATGTTTCCTTTTTTTGTTTAAAGGATTAGATATGAGTCAGTTCCAATGTAATACTTGTGAATTTGCTAAGCATACCCGTGTATCTTTTCTTATAAACAACAAAAGAAGTTCTCATCCTTTTGATTTGATTCATAGTGACATATGGGGACCCTCCACAATTCCAAATATCTTAGGGGCTCAATGGTTCGTTTCTTTAATCAATTATTGCACTAGGGTCACATGAATATTTTTACTCAAACACAAATCTAATGTAAGTAATATTATCCCTAATTTTAATTCTATGGTTCAAAATCAATTTGGAGTTAAAATTAAGAGCTTTAAATTAGATAATGCTAGAGACTACTTTAATCTGACTTTGTCAAGATACTCCCAAAAGGAAGGGATCATCCATAAGTCATCTTGTGTAAACACACCATAACAAAATGGGGTGGCTACTTGAGCATTATTGTTTCACGGAAATATTCCTAAGTCTTATTGGGGGGAAGCTATCCTTACATCTACATACATGATTAATAGATTGCCATCAAGAGTATTAGATTTCAAAACTCCTATGACAATTCTTTCTATCTTTTATCCCCATTTCAGGACAACAAATAATCTTCTACCTAGAATCTTCGATTGCACCTCATTTGTACATGTTCATAATCAGCGAATGGAAAAACTAGATCCTAGAGCAATCAAATGTGTTTTTCTTGGTTACTCCCCTGCACAAAAGGGGTATAAATGTTATCATCCTCCCTCTCAAAAGACCTATATATCAATCGATGTTACATTTGTAGAAAATAAACCTTATTTTCCACAGTCTTATCTTCAAAGGGAGAAGTCATTAGTTGAAGATAAAGTCTTTGATGACCTTAATCTTGACTTACCTCCCACTTTTGATCACCCAATCCCTGATCAATCAACTCCTGACCAATCAGCCTTTAATTCTGATCAACAGGCTCCTCATAAATCAGTTTTTGATGAATCAGTTCGTGCTACTTCAATCCTGGACTCACTCTTTACAATTAAGCTTATTCTGGAACAAGAGCTACTCCCATATCTCTTCATATTTATGACTCTGTAAGATTTCCTTAGGTATACTCAAGAAATACAGCAATTCCAAACCAAATACAAGTTTAAGATTCCTATCCAGGTTCTGCAAATGAATTTCCGGTAAGTTCCAACTCTCCTTTGCATAAACCATCAATTGATATGCCAAAAAATGACTCATATCTTTCCATTGTTGTTAGACAAGGTACTAGAGAGTGCACAAGTGACCCCTATATCCACTATCTCACTATATGTCACTTGACTACCTATCACAATCTCATAAAAATTTCATTATGAGTCTAAACACCTTTTCTATTCCAAGTACTTTACCTGAGGCATTGTTTAAAGAAGAATGGAGAAATGCAATGAGAGAAGAAATGAATGCACTAGAAAAAAACCAGACTTGGGAGATTGTCGAAAAACCTAAGGGAAAGAATCTTGTGGGCTGCAAATGGGTTTTTACCTTGAAATATAAAGCTGATGGTTCTCCTGAGAGATATAAAGCACGATTGGTGGCAAAGGGTTATACTCAGACTTATGGAGTACATTATCAAGAGACATTTGCTCCGGTGACAAAGATGAACACTGTGAGGATTTTACTCTCCTTGGCAGCTCATTTTAATTGGCAACTTCAACAGTATGATGTGAAGAATGAATTTTTACATGAAGACTTAGAAGAGGAGATTTACATGAGTATTCCACCAAGATTTGAAGGAGAAAAGACAACAAATAAAGCATGTAGATTACGGAAAGCACTATATAGGCTTAAGTAATCACCTAGAGCCTAGTTTGGGAGATTTTCTAGAGTTATGAAAGCTTCAGACTACAAACAAAGCCAAGGTGATCATACCCTCTTTATTAAGCATTCGACAAAAGGGAGAGTGACAGCACTTCTAGTGTACATTGATGATATTATTGTCCTAGGGGATGATGATGAGGAGAAACAATAGCTAAAATAGTGTTTGATTAAAGAGTTTGAAATAAAAGAGCTAAGAAGACTCAAATACTTTCTTGACATTGAAATTTCTTACTCTTGACAAGGAATTTTTGTCTCACAACAGAAGTATGTGATTGATCTCTTGAAGGAAATTGGAAAACTTGGTTATAAACCAGTAGCTACACTTATTGAGCTTAATAAAAGGCTTGGGGATGCAAAGGAAGAACATCTATTAGGCTCATACTAGGCCTGATATTGCCTATTCAGTAAGTGTGATTAGTCAATTTATGCATGATCCAAGAGAATCACACTTACAAGTCGTCAATCAAGTGCTACATTATTTAAAAGGAAGTCTCGAAAAAGGAGTCCTATTTAGAAGAAATCAAAAACTAGTACTACAAGCTTATACCAATGTTGACTATGCAGGATCTATGATGGATAGAAGGTTAACATTTGGTTATTGCACTTTTCTTGGTGAAAATTTAGTGACTTGGCGGAGTAAAAAACAGAATGTAGTTACAAGATCAAGTGCTGAATCAGAATTTTGAGCAATGGCCCAAGGAATATGTGAGCTATTATGGCTTAAAATCATCCTAGAAGACTTGAAAATCAAGTGGGAGAGTCCTATGAAGCTGTATTGTGACAATAAATCAGCAATTAATATTGCTCATAATCCTGTACAACATGATAGGACGAAACATATTGAAATAGAAAGGCATTTCATCAAAGAAAAGATAGAAGAGGGGTTGATCTGCATGTCTTACATACCTTCCGGATATCAACTAGCTGATATGCTCACCAAAGAACTTAATGACGGGATCTTTCACGAAATAATCTCCAAGCTGGGAATGGAAGACATCTATTCCTCAGCTTGAGGGGGAGTGTTGAATTATTTTGATTTTTAAGATCTAATTATTGGGAATATTCAATCTTGATTTTTTAGTCCTAATTATTAAGAAATAATTATAAATGATTAATTAGGAAATGATTTATCAGTATCCTTTAATTTGTAGAATTATGATTTATTAGTATCTCTTGATTTGTAAGATTATAACTATATTTTATAAATCTATTTTTTCCTAATTAGTATTCGTAGAAACCCTATAAATAGTTTTGTAATCCAGGTACAAAAATATTAAGAGTTATCACAATTTTTTTCTCTAAATTCTTCAATAACCATTCAAGTGTTCCTCGTCTGCGATGTATCTTATGCACCACTGCTGCTGGTTGAGATATAAGTGTATGTTATTTATTTATTTATTTATTTTTGGTTTAAATCTTTTTGGTTAGGGTGCAGGGTGTTGTATCATGCACGAGCCTTGGGTTTAATGACAGTTGCAATCACCGTGGATCAATCAGGTGCATCAGGGAAAGAATTCAAGCTTTGAGTTTGATTCGCAACTACGACCGCAACTTGTCGAGATTGTGCAAAGATAGGCCGAGGCCTTGTGCGATGCTGTTGAAAAATGATTCCAATTGTGAGATTAACGTGGATTCTTCGAGGAAGGAAGGACGCAATTGAGTCTCCGGTTCCGGTTGAGCCATTTAACCGAAAAAGACAAAACAAAGAAAAAGAAAACGATTGAGTTGATGCAAAAGAGAGAACCAAGCGGGGAAAGTTGTAGGAATCTGATGTGCTGGACATGGGACTGTGACTTATAGGGGTCTTTGGTTGCAGGGGTGTTTTGACTATTTATAATGCTACTTTTATTATTAAACCAATTTTCATTAACATCAATTTAATAAAAAATATATTTTTGGTTAGGATTTGATT
This sequence comes from Bruguiera gymnorhiza, assembly GCA_020883675.1. Lineage (NCBI taxonomy): Eukaryota > Viridiplantae > Streptophyta > Magnoliopsida > Malpighiales > Rhizophoraceae > Bruguiera > Bruguiera gymnorhiza. Next base: position 199,088 of record JAIRCJ010000074.1, read on the forward strand.
GTGTAATAATATAATAAAAAAATATGAAAAGTACATAATTTATTTACTTATATTTACAATATCATTTTTATTGTATTATTACTATTTTTTATCATACTTAAAAGAATAATTTTTTTTATATAATATTTATAAGATTGGACCTTAAATATGTAAGACGTAAATGTTTTTCATTTTTAAGTGTAAAATTTTGAAAAAAAAAGTATATAAAAATAATTTTTTTATATAGATATAAATATAAATGTATATATATTTAAAAAATAAATTTAATTAGATAAATTAAAAAATAATAAATTTAAGTCAATATAATTTATTTTTAGATTTTATATAAAATATGCATCACACACCTTATATTTGGGATGCAGTAACAAGAGGCATATTGATTTTCACACGTTCGCAAACGGGGTCAGTCAAAGCAGACGGAAATGATTAAATGACAGCTTTACCCTTTAATGTCTCATTCAACAACGCAACAGGCATTTCAGAGTCCATCTCCTCCCGGAATGTCCACCGCTCTGCAATTCCCAGCCAGGAAGGTTTCTTCTCTAAGACAATTGAGAGATTGAATGGTGATGGAGCCAGTCGTCTTGGTTCTCTACGTGGCGATTATGCACTCAGTTTGCTATACTGTCGTTCTTGGTGCTTTGCCCACCATCCACCTCTCAGGTCTGAAATTCCAATCATTTAATTGCAAAAGGTTTTTTTAAATAAGGGGGAGCTAGGCTCGCTATACTAGTGTCCAAAAAATTGATCTGGATAGATTGGTTCAATAGATCCAATCGTAAATTAATCAGACGACTAGTTTAATTAAATTTTAAAAATTGAACAAAACTTGAATTGGTTAAAAATGAGTCAAATTTAAGAGACCAATCAAAATCTGCTAAAAATCAAAACAACCAGTTAGTAGTTCGATAAGTTTCGGTTTTAATATCAAAAATTATAATTTAATCTCAAAATTTTGTTTAAATTATAATTGAGTTTTAAATTAAATTTAAATTTATAACTAAATTATAAATTTTATTTAAATTTCTAATTTAATCATTAAAACTAAAAAAATATATAATCAAGTTTTTTTTATAGTTATTAAAAATAATTTTTAGTTAAAATATATTGGATATATATGTGTGTGTGTATATTTTATTTTTTTTACTTATTTTTATAAATATATATTTAATATTAAATATTAATTTTGTTAATTCAAATTCTAATTAAAGCTGTTAAAATAAATAAATTTTAAACTTTAAATTTTTTTAATTTGATATTTAAAATATTACGGTATGATATATTAGTCATGGTCCAATGCGAAGTCAACGTAAACAAAGGAGACAAAAGAAAACGGTAATGGTGAAATATTTCCTCAAAAATTATTTACCAAGCATTTACTTTTCTATTGTGTCGCTTGCGAAGCTTCTGTCTGTTGGACGGGAACTTATTGTTCTGACTTCAGGAAAGAAGCAATTATGTAAAATAACCCTCAACCCCCAGCTCCCTTAAAAGAAGGGGGACATGACAGAACCTGTAATCATCACGCGTACAAGCTGGAATTGATTCTTTCGATCTATTTTTGGGTGTAATGCCATAAACTTCGAAACTTTTCTTGCAAGGGATGGATAGTGCTCACATCCACTGCTATCAAATCAAAAGCACGAACGCCCCATATAAATTGTAGCTCCAAAAAGCAGCTGTCAACCACAACCCTCCTCTCAAAAAAGCCAAACCATAGTCATCAGAATGGAATGGCTTTCGGCTATGGTTTTTTCACATGCAGTATGCAAGTTAGAATTTGTAAGATGCCTACAGTTGGCAATTTGGTGTGCACACTGGCTTGTAAAAGGTGAAACTTAACTCAATGTGCCAAATTTAAATTATGATATTACCTGATCGCAATATTCAAAAGAAAAAAAACGATTCCCCTAGTAAAATTACCTCCAAATTACAAAACAATGAAAAAATAAACAAGAAGAAGAAGATGATGATGACGATGGAATTGATTCCATAGATATCCCTTTCCTTGAACATCATCTTTCTAAAAATGAGAAGTGGAAACAAGCAAAGGCCTTGGTTATCATCGCCACCACTTGGTCATCAAGCGAGTGGCTAGAATTTGGATGCCTGTCTTATTGGGTGTGCATTTGGATAATCAGTGGTTGGTTGCTTACGTTTGTGGGTGTTCCACATCCATGTTTGTGGGATGACACCATTTCTTGTTGTGAACTACTCATTGATGTTCCGACCAATTTGATGCTCGGTAACTTCTTTGCCACATATTCATTTTATTCTGAAAGTCATTCAACCAAATCAATTTATAGGCGATGTTTATATCGGTTACTATATTGAAAGTTGGGATTACATTGTGTGGAACTAAAATTAAGCTTCAACGAAACTATCCATCGTTAGGCTTCAAGGAAACCATCCATCGTTAGCCTAATGGGGAGGGCAAACTTACATTTTTGTTGGTTAGGGTATGGTATCTTGTTCGAAAATTTTATTCAATTTTGGCTTTAATATCAAAAATTACAATTTAAACTCAAAATTTTATTTAAATTATAATTAAAATTTTAATTTAATCATTAAAATAAAAAAAGTAATATATAATTAATTCTTTATGTAATTATTAAAAAAAAATTTAATTAAAATATATCATATATAATTATTAAAATTTTCAATTAATTTTATAAATATATTTTTAGTATTAAATAATAATTTTATTAATTTAAACTCTAATTAGATTAGTTGAATTAGATTAATTCTGAACTCTTATTTTTTTAATATAATGACTAGTTCAATTTTCAAAATATTGTGGAGTACTAGTCATAGTCTAGTGAGATTTCAACATATGCAAATGTGATTTAAAAAAAAGTAACAGCTAAATATTTCTTTAAAAATTAATTTTCAAGTACCTACTTTTCTACTCTGTCGCTTGCAAAGCTTTCGTTTGCATGTAGATTTATTTTGTTGACTGTTAGAAAGAATCGATTATGTAAAATGAGGGGAGAAAGGGTCAAAAAGGATAAGCTTTTCTGGAGATTCCATTTAACGTATTGGGTACCAACAGCTGTTGGATGTTTCTTCCACTAGGTCCACAATAGTTTTCTTTCAACGAAACCCAGTACACATGACTTGACTTTTGGGTTAGCTGTTTTGCCAAATGACTTGGAATTTACTTGCCAATTCTCCGGAAAATGCTAAATAAAAACTAGAAAATAAATTTCCACGCAAAGAAAACGAAAAATAGAATGTATAGTGCTTCACCATTTTGCATAGATTTAATTACATGCGGCTGTTAATTTGATACATAAATGTTAGAATCATGCTATGTAGACCAAGTAATAGAATACGAACAGGCATGTTTGTTAGCAGACCAGGTAACTGTTTGTACTTAAGTGCACACTGTCTGATGCACCTTCCCCTGTAAAACTTTTCGAGCACCAGGGCCTTCTTATACATAAGGTAGTGCCTGGCACAATCTTCGAGTCACCATTGAAAACTCAAAGAGATTCGCCAACAATGATCAATCTGATGAAGTCTCCAGTACTTTTGCTTCAATGTTGTCATCTGTTCTTTCTTATATTCTCAGCTTCTGCAATGAAATTCAACGTTCCAAGACTTAGTCCTACAGGACCAACAGTTCTAAAAGACCCTGAAGTTGTGTCTGCATGTGTTCTGGAGGATGGTGAAACTTTTTTCTACAGCCAAACCCTTGATCACTTCAATTATAGGCCTGAAAGCTACGAAACCTTTCGGCAAAGATATGTGATCAGTTCCAAGCACTGGGGTGGCGCCAATGCCAGTGCCCCAATCTTTGTTTTTCTAGGCGAAGAACAATCACTGGATAATGATCTTGATGTTATCGGATTTCTGCCTGAAAATGCCATCCGGTTTAGTGCTTGCCTGGTATACATAGAGGTATGCAAATACTATATACACATCTTATGTACTTTCACCTCATCTCTATAGCTAAAGATGAATTCACTGGTCTGCATACATGCGAACAGACTAGATTCCAATTATGGAATGGCAAAAAGTTGGAATCCACCGTAAAGAGCGACTAACATCTCTCTATTTATTTCATCAGCACCGATTCTATGGAAGGTCAGTTCCATTTGTATCATCAACTGAAGAAGCCTTGAAAAATGCAAGTTTGCGCGGGTATTTCAACTCAGCCCAAGCTATAGCAGATTATGCCGAAGTTATAATTCATCTCAAGGAAAAAATACTGCAAGCTAGATATTCTCCGGTTATTGTCGTTGGAGGATCATACGGCGGAAGTAAGCCACTAATTGTCATTCTGCAGAGCTGTTACATTGATTTGATTTTGTATGCATAGTTTGATTCTTCAATTATTTTTTCCATATGTTCTTAGTGCTCGCTTCATGGTTCCGGCTTAAATACCCCCATATTGCCCTTGGAGCTTTGGCCTCATCAGCACCAATTCTTTACTTTGATGATATCACACCATCGGATGGATCTTATGCCATTGTCACAAAGGTTTTCAGAGTATGACTCAACTGTTTACCTTTCTCTTAATTTTCCTTTTACTTAAAAATGGTCTAATTAGTATTAGTATCTAAAGTATCATTTCTTTAAGTGATCGCAGGAAACTAGTGTGACTTGCTACCAGAAGATAAAAAAATCTTGGGCAGAAATTGATGAGATTGCTTCCAAGCCTGATGGTCTTTCAATTCTCAGCAAGAAATTTATGACTTGCGAGTAAATGCATCACAAACATTGGCCATCTTGTTTTATACAATACTATTAACATATACTTTGGTGTAACTACACCTATAGCTTATGATTTATTATTGTATCTTTCTTGTTGTAGTCCCTTAAACGATTCTGCCGTGCTCAAAGATTACTTGGACGATCTGTATGTTACTGCTGCTCAATACAATGTTCCAGAAAATTGGGTGAACAAGATCTGCGCCGGACTAGAAGGAGGCGCTTTCGGGAATGATTCGCTTGGCAGAATAATTTCTGGAATGGTTGCCTATGAAGGAAACGAAACTTGCTATAACATCAACAACAGAACAACAGATGAGGGATGGACATGGCAGGTATATAATTAGTCGTTTTGGTCGTATAGCCATTTTACCATGGCGCAAGTCTACAATGATTTACAATTTTGGCCTTAGACATGTAGTGACCTGGTGGTACCTATTTCTCGTGGAAATGAAACAATGTTCCCACCCGATTCCTTCGACCTAGACAGCTACTTGAACGATTGCAGAAGTCGCTACGGGGTTCTGCCTCGGCCTCATTGGGTGACTGCCTACTATGGAGGACATGTAAGCTTTTTTATTTTTCTGCTTGCAAATTCTTCTAGGGGAAAACGATTCAAATATATTCATAAAATCTCTTAAAAAGCATATCTGTTTGCAGAGTATAGAGATGGTTCTCAAGAGGTTTGGCAGCAACATCATTTCTCCAATGGGCTAAAAGATCCTTATAGTTGCGGCGGGTAAGCAGCATCAGAAAGAAGAATTGTCCCTTTTTCCCTCTGTTTGCAGGCAAGATCACCTAAATTAACATATGATATCTCAAATTGTAGGGTGCTGAAGAACATTTCAGACACTATTACTGCTGTCACTACAGCCAACGGTAAGTTCTTTTTCTTTTTTGTCTGCGTTTGAGTAACTTGGGTAAGACTCTTGTCTGCCATGGACAAGATCAAACAACATGCAGAACAAAGACAGGACCCTATTGTACCAACGACAAATTGAGAAAGAAAATGTTCCCATTCGCTTGCAGGCTCTCATTGCTTGGACATAATAAGAGCAAGGCCAGATGATCCGCAGTGGTTGCTCATGCAACGTGAAACCGAGATCCAGATCATTGAAGGATGGATAACAAAGTACTATGCTGATTTACATGAGACAAGCGGAAAATCGAACCCAAGTTAGCAGAGGAAATAATTCATGGATTAATGGTGTTAGTGGGAATAGACAGAGTTCATTCCCATTTGGAAGGCCAGGAGAGAATTTGTTAGAAATTAATCCAAATTCGTAAATATCAGTCGAAGAAGGATAGCGATCACCTTTCAGCTATGTCTTGTCAGACTTTGAAAACAATTATTATTGCAGAATTGTACTCAAGAAATCTTTTTATATTTTATCTCTTCATATTTTGATATTTTGTAATAAATATCTTGTAACATTTTAGATTTTATCTTTTTAAAAAATAATTATAGAGTTAATTTAAAAATTATAAAATATACTTATTAATAGGTAAATCTTATAACCATTTTTAACAAAATAAAATAGTAAAATCAAGTAGAAAAATTTATTTATCTTCTCTTTCTACTTGAATTATATGAGTCATGAGAATTTTACCTTCAAAATTTTCCAACAAATTTGGTATTAGAGCACACGGTTCGTAATTATGTCCTCAACAAACATTCAACTTCCTCTTCAACATCCTTGCCTTCTAAAAGAAAACTATGGAAATTGGGCTATTAAAATGAAAGACTTACTTGGTGCTTATGGTGTGTGGGAAATAGTCAACACTAGTTATGAGGAGCCAGAGAATGAAGCCATATTGATGCAATATCAAAAGAATGCCTTGGAGAAAGTTTAAGTAAAAGATCAACATACCCTATCGATCATCTATCAAAGCTTAGAAGATTCAATGTTTGAAAAGGTGTTGAATGCTACTACATCGAAGGAGGCTTGGGAGATCTTTCACAATACTCACCAAAGAGTACAAAAAGTTCAGAATATTCGTCTTTAGTCATTGCGAGGCGAATATAAGGTAATTTGTGTGAAAAAATCTAAGTTGATTACTGATTATTTCATAAGAGCTTTGGAGATTGTGAGCCAGATGAAAAGGAAGAATGAAGATGTTCCAAATGTTTGGGTTGCTGAGAAAATACTTTGGTCATTAGACAAGAAGTATGATCACATTGTCATTACAATTGAAGAGTCCAAAGACTTGGACACCATGACAATCGATGAGCTTTTGGGTTCGTTGCAAGCCCATGAAGAAAGACTTGGAAGAAACAAGCATGAGCTAGTGGAGGAAATACTCCAAACTTGATTAACCATTCGAGATGAGAAAGAGCAAAGTTAAACTCCCATGCAAATTGGAAGCACTATGCAAAATTGTGGTCATGGTCAAGGTCGACGCCGAGGTCGCTTCCAAGGAAGAGGTCGTGGACAAAATAGAGGAGATGTCGCTCGAAATAATAATCGATACCACTATCAAAGAGATACTCGTGGAAGAGGATTAAACTTGAGAGGTCGATGGTATGATAAATCTCAAATTCGATGTTATCATTGCAATAAACTCGGTCATTACGCTTCTAACTATTGGCAAAAAGAAAGTAATGGAGTAGATGAAAAGGTGAACTTGGTGAATGATTCCAATGATGTTCTTTTATTGGCATTTAAAGAAGATGAAGGTAATCTAAGTGATACGTGGTACATAGATACTGGCGTAAGCAACCACATGCGTGGTCAAAAAGAGATGTTTGCTGAATTGGACAAGACAATCCAAGGAAAAGTGTCATTTGGTGATAATTCAAAAATTTCTGTCGAAGGCAAAGGTATAATTATGATTTGAATGAAGAATGGTTCACATTAGTTTATTACTAATGTTTATTATATTCCAAAAATGTCGAATAACATTTTGAGTTTGGGATAGCTTTTGGAGAAAGGTTATACTATCCACATAAAAGATCTTAGCCTTGTGCTAAGAGACTAAAATAATACACTGATTGCATGCATAAAGATGTCGAAGAACAAGATGTTCATTTTAAACATAAAGAATGAAATGGCTTGTTGCTTAAAGATGTGCGTCGATGATCCTTCGTGGCTATGGCATTTGAGGTTCGACCATCTAAATTTTGGCGAACTCAATATGCTCTCTCACAAGAAGATGGTTTATGGTTTACCACATATCGATCATCCTAATTAATTATGTGAAGGATATGTCATCAGGAAGCACTTGAGAAATAGCTTTCCAAAGGAAGCAACTTATCGAGCAAAGAAGCCATTTGTTACAAGGATACCTTGATCCAACCCATTCAAGTATCCTTAAAGTGTAAGTTCGGGTTAAGACAAAACCTCTGTTGGCTACTAGCATTGCCCAACCCGTTTGTTACTTATGGAAGGTCCTGGAAGCATGTAGAAGTGTCTTCATCAAGAGACTTCCAGCATAATGCATTACAACTGCCTAGAGAATTCTGGAAGGGACCAAATTAAATGCATATCTAGAATATTCCTTATAAATATCTAGGATATACTGTTTTAGCACCTTCTCTTGAGATGTATAAATAGGTGACCCCCTCTCATTTGTATAAGACAAATCCTTTCTCTCAATACAAGGTTACTTGCAAAGCTCTCTTGTGTTCTCTTTCTCTCTTCCTCCAACACTTCCAACTCGCTTATTTGCCTCTCATATGGCTTCCGCTGATTCTCCCAAACTCTCCAAGGCTTACTTAGCTCATCTTCGCATGCAAGATTGATTAAGTGTCATGCAGGTTAACACACACAAAGTCTAACTCCGTGACAAGTGGTATCAAAGCCAAGGTCCAAACCTTATGTGTAACCTGTTTGTTTGTTGTTTGCTAAGACAATGAGCATGGCAAGCGAAGAAGGATTTGTTGCAACCACTGTGGAAGAGCAACAAGCAGGGCAATAATCTCATGGACGTGAGGAGCAGCGTGCTCCAGCCAAGTGTAATAGGTCTAAGGCTCCAACAAAGGAGACTATGGACTCTCGTGTTGGTGGTTTGGAAAGGAGTGTCACCGATATAAGCTCCATTATGGGCGAACTCAGTGATCAAGTCGATAACTTTATCTATGAGAATCTAGAGATCACATGGGCTGCCAAAGTCATGATCGAAGAGTTTGGTTATTCGTTTAAGGGAGAACTACGCTCCCTAAATCAAGAACTATCCAATCTGCGTGAATTCATTAAATGAGAGATTCACGACCTCCGTAGGGAAATGAATTCTCTGTGCCGAAACAACTCATATGCTAGTACAGTTGCCACTACTAGCGTCATTGTTGTGCATGACTTGAAGGTCTTGAAACCTACCATGTACAACAACATACACAATGCCACTGTCGTGGAGAACTTTTTGTTCGGTCTCAAGCAGTACTTCAAGGCCATAGGGGTTGTTAATGACCTTGCCAAGGTAGGCAACGCCCTAATCTTCCTAAGGGATGTTGCCCAACTCTGATGGAGACGTAAGCACTCCGATAAGGAGAAAAGCTTGTGCATCATTGATACTTAGGAGCAATTCAAGACTAAGGTACGTATGTACTTTGTTCCTCACAATACAAACAACGAAGTGAGGGAAAAGTTGTGTCGCTATGTCAGATAGGTAGTATTTCCTACTACATCAAGGAATTTATTATCCTTACACTTGAAATTGAGATTTCCGATAGGAAACTTCTCTTATACTTTAAAGACAACTTGAAGGATTATGCGAGAGTCGAGTTGGATAGGCGTGATGTGCAGACTCTGGATGCTGCCATTACCGTTACCAAAACCTTTGTCGACTACTCTACCCATTCTAAGAGTAAGAAGCCAAACTCTGGCAAAAGTGAGGGAGAGAAAACCGGGCAGAAGAAGCAGGATTCTAGCTGCAATAAAGGTGGATAACAAAGATCCTCAAGTGGCTGTCCCAAGTATGAGAAGAAGTTTGCGGGTAAGCACAACTCAAGTAATCCTCTTAGTCCTTGTTTCATTCATGATGGACCACACTGGGTGAGAGACTGCTTCAAACGTAAAGTAATGAATGTTAGGATAGTGGTACTTGACCCAGAGAAGGCCGATGAAGAGCTCCAAACTAACATAAGATGTATCCAATAATTGGGTAATCTCTCAAAACGTGCCTCCCCGGCAGTCTCTAAGGAGAAGAGACTATTGTACGTTGACATTGCCATTGAGGGCAAAACAACCTGTGCAATGCTAGACACGGGGGCAATGCACAACTTCATGGACATGCAAGAGGCCAAACGTCTAGACCTCAAACTGACGAAGGGAAATAACACCATCAAAGTAGTAAACTCGGAAGCAAAGCCTATCTAAGGTATAGTGTACAGAGTAGCTGTCTAGATTGGTGAATGAACCAGTAAGTTAGACTTTACTGTTGTTCTTATAGATGACTTCAAGGTGGTGTTAGGTCTTGCATTTTTTTGTGAAACCTTGGCTTTTCTCGTTCTTACTTTAAGTTCTCTTGTGGTCGTCAATGCTCGCAAGATTTGAGTGGTTCCCTTGAAGCACAAGGAGAAGTCTCAATTATTGATGATTTCTGCCTTGCAATTCAAAGGGGGTCTTAAGTCGGGTCCAGGTTACGTGGCTACCATAAGAGAGCTGAGCGATGGGAAAAACATAACAGCACCAACTCTCACACTACTACAACCTATCCAGGCGGTCCTTACTAAGTTTAAGGATGTCATGCCTTCTGAACTGCCGAAGAAGCTTCTGCTAAAGCAAGATGTGCATCAACACATTGAGCTGGAACCGGGTGCCAAACCTTCTGCCATTTGAGTTCCTAGTCATGCCTTTTGGCCTCACCAACGCACCAGCCACCTTCTGCACACTCATGAACAAGGTACTACATCCATTCCTTGACAAATTCGTAGTAGTATACTTAGACGATATCGTGGTGTACAGCAACACACTTGAGGAGCCCGTTGAGCACCTCAAGCAAGTCTTTCAAGTTCTGCAGGAAAACGAGTTGTTTGTCAAGAAAGAGAAGTGCTCATTTGCCAAGCAAGAGGTGGACTTCCTTGGTCACTGAATCAAGGATGGTAAGCTGATGATGGATCCAACAAAAGTGCGAACCATCCAACAATGGGAGCCTCCAACTAAGGTCTTAGAAATGCGATCCTTCCTGGATCTTATCAACTATTATCGTCAGTTCATCAAGGGATACTCTATCATAGCAACACCCCTAATTGACCTGCTGAAGAAGAATCACACTTGGTACTAGATGAGTGAATGCCAAGCTTCCTTTGAGAGATTGAAGCAAGCGATCTCCAAGGAACCTATCGTGGTGCTACCGGACTACAAAAAGCCTTTTAAAGTCCACACCGATGCATCTGACTTTGCCATCAGAGGAGTCTTGATGTAGGATAGGCATCCCATTGCCTATGAAAGTCATAAGCTCAACGATAAGGAGAGGCGATACACCGTCCAAGATAAGAAGATGACTGTCATCATCCATTGCTTGCGCACTTGGAGACACTATCTCCTAGGAAGTAAGTTTGTGATCATGACCAATAATGTTTGTTACGAGCTACTTCCAAACACAAAAAAAATCAGCCCCAAGCAAGCTCGTTGGCAAGACTTTTGGGCAGAATTCGACTACACATTGCGGTATAAGCCGAGCCAAGCCAACATTGTTGCTAATGTGTTAAGCAAAAAGGCGGAGCTAGCCGCCTTTTCAATTAGTACGCCTAAGAGTAATTTCTTTGAACGAATCAAGAAAGATACGGGACAAGACAGCCTAGCCAACAATCTACTGAGATTGGTTAACGAGAGGAAGACTTGATGATTATGGGCGAACAACAGAGTCCTAATGACAGTCGGGAACCGAGTCTTCGTGCCTAAGTGGGGAAACTTGCGGAAGGAGATCCTTAAGGAATGTCATGATTCCCTATGAGTTGGTCACCCAGGTATGACACGAATCCTTATTCTTATCCAACAACATTATTTCTGGCTGCATATGCATACAAACGTCGAGGCCTATTTGCAAACTTGCTTAATTTGCCAGCAAAATAAGGTAGAACAGTAGGAATTAGCGAGTCTACTTAAGTCACTACCCATCCCCAAGAATCCATGGGAAAGTGTCTCAATGGACTTCATTGTGGTTCTACCAAAGTCCGAAGGATGCAGAAGTATTATGGTGGTGATCGACCGGTTCAGTAAGTATGACACCTTCATTCCAGCCCCTGCTGATTGTAAGGTGGACGAAGCTGCTTGTTTGTTCTTCAAGAATGTGGTAAAGTTATAGGGTGTGCCAAAGAGCATAATTAGCCACAGAGACCCTTGCTTTACGGGCAAATTTTGGTGCGAGCTATTCAAGTTATTGGGAACTGACTTAAACTTTTCAACAAGCTTTCATCCTCAAAGCGATGGGTAGATTGAGCGAGTCAATGCCTTGCTAGAGCAATACTTAAGGCACTATGTCAATGCTTACCAATAAGATTGGGCGAAGCTACTCGACGCTACCCAATTCTCATACAACCTTTAGAAAAGCAAGGCCACAAACAAAAGCCCATTCGAGATTGTCATGGGACAACAACCGTTAACACCAAGTGCAATTGCCTCTCCCTACATTGACAACAACCCTCCTGCCTTTAAGTTTGTGAGAAAATGGCATGAGGAAGCAGACATAATGAGGGTTTGCCTTAACAAAACGGCCAAGAGAATGAAAAGATGGGCTGATTCCAAACATCACCTTAAGAACTACACAGCGAGAGACATGGTGATGGTGAAGCTACTGCCCAACCAATTCAAATCTCTAAGCAAAGTACACAAGGGCTTGGTACAGAAGTATGAATGACCATTTCCTATCATCAAGTGTGTGGAAAAGATTGCCTATCAAGTCCAACTCCCTCCCGAGCTGAAGATCCATAACATCTTCCATGTAAGTCTTCTTAAGCCTTTCATGGGGATGACAAGGATCCAAATCGAAGTGAGTCCAAGCGTACACCAATAGCTGTAGTCACCAAATTTGACAAGGAGGTGGAACAAATCCTTACTGATAGAGTGATTCGAAGAAGAGGAGTTCCTAACTATAGTGAGTACTTGGTGAAATGGAAAGATTTGTTGGACCAAGAGGTTAGTTGGGAACAAGTGGATCAGTTTTGGAGAGTTTCACCTTCTTCCTAAGTTATATGAGTCATGAGAGTTTCACCTTCAAAATTTTCCAACAAAATTCACATGTTTCAATTGTTGCTCCATAAGCCAATGTCAAAATAGTATATAACGATGATAATAGTAATGTCCTATAATTAAGTCCTAGCAGTATCTCTATCTATCCAATATCTATTACAAAGTGGGGATGGAACAAACAGGATAACAACTACTACAAAATATTTAGGGCCAACAAAATTAATTATAACAGGCCAAAAAGAAAATTAATTATGGTAAAAGGGCATAGAGAATAATATATGGTTGATTAAGAGCCTTCTTTTATTCCATGAATGAAGCCTTAGAAATATTCTTCTGGATTCAAATCCATGAATGCTACTCTAGTTCTGCCTCAAAGGATTCAACTGATCGTTGTACTCCTCCAAAGCCTTGCGATTGCAAGAAGGGCCTGGTTTCACACATTCTAAAGATTGACCCTTTAGGACCAATAATCTTACAAGAGTCCACAACAATGCCTATGCCTATTTCTAAAGATACTCCAAACATTTTACTACAACTAACAAACGCTTGATCACTTCAACAACAAGCCTGTAAGCTACTTCACCTTTCAACAACCATACACGATATCAATTTTGAGTACTGGGGTGGTGCAAATGCTAGTGCACCAATTTTGGCTGGTCTTGGTGCGGAACAAGAATTAGATCTTGCTCTGCCCCCCGCTGGGTATCTAGCAGATAATACAGCCATTTTTAATGTTCTCCTTGTTTATATGGAGGTATGCATCTGAAGACTGAACACAATTACTTTGACCGTTTCTAATTTAATATTTGAGACAACAATATTAGTCTGTTTTCTTTCTATTTTGTTGAAAAAACTTATGAACCAGACCGAACTTGATGGAAACCTAAATTGTTGCCAAATTGAAACTATATCCAAATCGAACGGGAACCATAAAATTGTCAACCGAACCAGATCAAGGCCAGATCACTTATGTTCTCCACAATTGGAACTGTTTATTCTAATTGGGAATTAGAGCCTAACTGAATCGAGCTAAGGTCACTTGGTGCATTAATTAGCCAAATTTTTAGCGAAAGGACAATCAAGATTAGGAAGTTCAAAATTTTTTATTTATCAACCTCGACGAGATTCTTTATTATATGGAAATTACTATAGATTTAGTTATAAATAATTATCAATGAATATCATTATTGTGAAATTTTCTTTTTTCTTTTTCTTTCTCAATACAAATCTACAAATAGTTGTATGAACTTTTCTAATAATTATCGATACATTACAAGGTGTGAGAATTTTTATGCGGGAGTCTTTTTTTTTTCTTTCAATCTCCTATTTAAAAGTTATATATAAAAACGAGTCTTTCTATTTGTACAAAATTCACCTTAAGTCTCCACATTATATCAATTCAATAACCTTCATTAATAAATTATAGCCTTGCCTCCGTCAATCTTCTGCGAATATCCCTTGCTGCAATCTTTTGCAAATAAGTGTTTTGGACTCATCAATTTATTATCCCCTTGCCTACAAGACTTCGAAAATATTCTCTTGACTCCCAAATGTTGAAAATTTAGTAATTATTATTAGTTCTCTTCGCCCTTCTATCTCTACTCTTACTTATTATAATCGGAGAATTATTTTGATATAATTACATACAAACATATGCTCGGATAATAAGGAAGGTTTGTCTGTCTTTGTGATCTATGAGTTATTCTCTATTGGTTTATTAAGAGATCTAGTCAATTATATAATAAATATATCTCTCTTCATTCTCATAAATTAATCTAATTGAACTAATAATGGTATATTCAATAACTAGGTTTATATCATAATATGCTCTATTGGTCAAAAAAAAATTTCGAACAACATTGTGGACTTACTTATTTGAAGTCCAGCAATAGTGGATGTCTTAGTTTTGCTTTCTCCTCTTTTTGGCATACCGAAAGATGTAATAGAACTAAAAACTTAAAAATAATAATAATAAAATAATAAAAAAAGAGAATTACCCTAATACTGTGATTTGATTGTAAAACTGTTGAACTTTTAATCGTATCAGTTAGGATTCAAATCCTAATAGTAAGGAACCAAACAAAAAAAACAATAAGAAATAATAACACATTGGAATTACAAAAATAAAGAGTTTTGTGATTCATCAACAAGTGACAAGATATATGGAGAACGTAGTTTTTGGGTATTTCTTTTTATCTTCCATGATGGTTTAACTTGCGTATAATACAATACTGAATTTAATCCAAAATGGTATGAGATACTATATTCTATTTCAATATTTGATTATTTTATTCTGCAAAAATGGTGGGAGCTAATAGTTCATAATTTTTTTTTTCATTTTTTGAATCTTAGGCATTTAAATTTTTTTTTCGAATTTTAATATATTAGTTTTTTTAATGGATATAATTTTTATTTTTGATTAATGCCTCACTTGGTAAATTGTAGAGCTTGGCTACCATGATAAAAATGGGGAATCCGTCTCCATGTAATAAGCTAGTCGTCGCTTTGTAATAATTATATTAACTTTCACATACTACACTGAAAGTTTGCCCCTCAAATCAAATGCTATAAGGAAATTAAAAATAATAATAATAAAAAACTTATCTTATGTAATACTACCCTTTTTTTTTCTTGCTCTGAATATTTTATATTGGAGGGACCATAAACAACATTAACATAGAAGAAAGAAATTATATATTAAAAAGAAAAATCTCAAATAAGGAGGATTGAGAGCAAAAAGATTAGTATGTGGAATCTCCCTTTGTCTTCTTTCGCTGAACCGAGGTCTTGAGTTTGGATAATTAAGCTAACCCTGTAACGTGCACACATTATTTGGAAAATATTTATACATAATATTATATATAGGAAGAACCTTGGTTCCGTTTCAAGCATGAGTCAGCACATTTTCGAACTTGTCTTCATAAATAGTGCAGTAAATAAACTCGTCTTATGGCGTAATTTGCAATAGAAACTTATGCATGAAAACTACACACACACACACACACACACAGGTAGATAAAGAGACAGAAAGAGATATTGGTCAAATTTTTATTTTTTTAACATAAAATTTGTAGAGCAACGACGCTAGACAATGAATGTGAAAACCATTCTCATTTAGCAAGAATATCGCGTGGCTGTTTTGCAACAAGTCACGTAGGCCCCCATGCTCTAAACAATTGTGGACTGACAGACATTAAAGAGTTGACCCCTTCTGCCTTCCTTACCCCACAATCATTTTGGGTAGTATTTATTTGTAAAGATGACCGAAGGATTCCTGCATTAATTGGCCAAATTATTAGCAAAGGGACAAATCATATATATAAAAGGGTTGAGAAATTGTGGCTCCAAATTTTGAAAGAGGACGTGAGAATTGTGCTTCAGTACCAACTGCAAGATATACACAAAATGGATCCTTTTTTATTTTGTTATTTTCCAGCTGCAAATTCACAATTGGGGACCACTTAGTTACAATTGCAATTCTGGGCCACTGATGATATTTTCCTTTTATACATAGACATATGAATGAGGCTAAACAAGAAGGGGGCTAAAGTTAATTGATGCCGTTGAAACAAGAAGAAGTAAAGTTTTATGTATTGATATCTTGGTTCTTCATTGATTTAAGCTTAGACGATAAGGATTGTTTGCAGAAGCGAAGAAATGGATCTGGACCCATAAAATAAGCATATTCCAATACAAGCGGGGCACATAGGAGGCCCCATATATAAGCATACAAGAAAACATGCACATAAAATGGAGAAGGGAAAATTAGTGGGTCATGAGACTTCAAGTGTAGCTTTATCAACTAAGCTGCCGACCTCATACAACTGCAGTTGAAACTTACCTGAAGAAGAGACTCCCTGCAACCCATTGGAGAATTTGTGTACCAGGGTCCAGAGGGAAAGGAGGCAAGAGGCACATACGGTGAGACAGAGAGGGAGAGAAACTTGGTTATCGATCTCTTTTGAGGTTTTGAAAAGAGTGGAAAATGCAGTCGACTAGATTCTTCACTCTCCATTCAGGTCTCAATATCTGTGATCCTTCTGGAATTGCTGGTAATGTTTTCTTTATCCTCCTCTGTTACTCATGATGTTATCTCAAAATGCTGCAAATGGCAGCAGTTTCAGGCTATGGTCATCCTTTTCTCTGATTAAAGATGAGCCGAAACAATGACTCGGGTTTTCCATTATTCTATTTGAGGTCAATTTCCAGTACTTGATGTGTTAGGGGATGACATGAGTCAAAATTACATACTGAAATAATCTGATACTTAATTTGTCCTAGATAAGACTTTGGGAGTTAATTGTTTGTTCAGAATTCAGATGCGTTAAGCTCGTAGATGGACAGACATTTACCCTTATGTGGTATTGAGTAGAGCAGATGCTTTATTGGTGAGAGAGGGAAGGGGACAGCAGTTACATCAAAGCTGAGATGACAATAATGTTAATTTCCGCCATACAATCAACTGTATCTTCCTTGTTTAAACGTAGCAGGAGACGTCTAAAAGGAATCTAATGTCTGCCATTTGGTTGCAGGGAACCTCTTTGCTTTTGTTTTGTTTGTGTCACCCATGTAAGTTTTCACAACCTTAATCTGAGCCGAAGCCGGGATACAAATAGTTGATTATTGATAGAGCTCAAATTTTCTATGTTTCAGACCGACATTTAGAAGAATAATCTGAAATCGATCAACAGAACAATTTTCAGGATTTTCTTATATATATGGCCTATTGAATTGCTTGATTTGCCTATGGTATGGTCTGCCACTTGTGTCGCCTGATATTATCCTGGTTGCAACAGTCAATTCAATTGGGGCAATCTTCCAATTAATCTACGTAGCCATCTTTTATCACATATGCTGATAAAGCCAGAAAGGTAAAATGCATCCTTTAAATTTTGCAACATTGGGGGTCAGAATGGTGCTTTTTGCATGTCCAAGAGCAGCCATTTCATTGTTCCCTGCATTCTTGTTGCAGCTGAAGATGTCAGGACTGCTGGTTTTAGTATTTGCAGTGTTTCTTATAATAGCGTATGTGAGCATGAACTTCTGCGACTCTCATATGCGCCAGATGGTCGTGGGATATCTGGTGTTTTTACTCTTATATGCATATTTGCTTCTCCCCTTTTCATCATTGTAAGTTCAACTGAACTCTCAACACATTCTTCAGTTATTTTTTTAGGTTATTTTTATGTTGTTGCTGATTTATTTGCATTGGTATATGACAGAATTTGGTGATTAAGACAAGGAGTGTTGAGTGCATGCCATTCTATCTCTCTCTCTCGACCTTCCTGACGAGCCTTCCTTTCTTTGCATATCGGATGTTCAAGTCTGATCCGTTCATTTATGTAAGTACTGTGCTTACTATAGAATTATTTTGCTTCTGATTTTTCATGCTGACCAGCAGAATAGGAGATGCTAATCCGCATTCCACAAACCAGATTAAACATTAATTGTTGATTATGGTCACAACAACATCGACATAAACACCTAAACTTGCACACTCATATCATAGAGTTATCTGATATGATATATTTCATATTTTTGAAAATTAAGTATTAAAAATTAAGAGTAATATTTATTAAAAATATTATTTAAAATTTTTTATTCTTAAAAATAAATTACATTATTTGTTAAAAATAATATAATTAAATGATTAAGAATTTAATTTTTTATTTTTAAAATTTTAAATTTTAATATTAAGAAATAAATATAAAATTTATAAAAATAAAAAAAAAACTCTTATCATATAATTTATAATTTAATATATTTTTCGAACAAAAAAATATTATCTAATATCTTCAGTTCTTTAACTTCAATATCTTCATAAATATTTGTTATAAATCACCACCATTAAATTATTCAGCCTCTAACGCTGGAGAAAACAACCATCGCAATTCCGAAGCCATTTAGGAAAGAGAAAAAAGAAAGAGGCCGAAAAATAATTAGCTCTAATAGCCGTTGGACCGCCACGGTAAGGTCTTTGAAGAGCTCTTGTCTCAAATCGAGTAAAATTTTTCATAAGTTTGCACTTTAGTTTGATATTTTTAAATATCAATTGCTAAATTCAAAATTTTTTTAAATTTTTCAGTCAAATTTAACTTGATTCCTCCTCTATATTTGACCAATTGCTTATGCATATAACCCATTAGTCTCTTAATATGCCAACAACAAAAAATAAATTATAACCTCAAAAAATTAAATAAATTATCTCTTTTAATTTATTTTTTATTTTTAATTAATTAATTTATATTTATATATTAAGACTAATATGTAATAACCTATTATAATCACTTAAATATTAAGAATTTGATTACCTTTTTAGTAAAATATCTATTGGTGTAATTAAATAATTTTATACTATAAATACTTTAGTTAGATTTATAATATATAATTATTATCTATTTATTTAATATTTATTATTTTAGTTGTCTAAATTTTAGTTATTAATTTCATGGATGAGATTTAGAAATTCTCATCAAAACTTTTATTCTATCTAATGCAAGGATTTTGGAAATTCATACTACTGAATAATTTATTAATAACTTATTGTGTGTATATACTTCTACAACTTATTCATTGCGAAAATACATGACAATACTTATTCGTGATATTTTGGTGATTTTGAGTGTAAACATCATTTACATAATTATTACATAAGTAATTTCATAAACACATTTCATTCAGGAATTCTCATATCGAGTCACTTCATGAACTTATTTTCTAACAACTACTCACATATATATTTTTGTAAGTATCTTATATTTTGGTCTATAGGACCAAGTGTTTCTTTTCAAAAGAATAAATGTAATATATGCTAAGATCTGCTCGCGAGCCTATAAAAGAAATCTTATTCTTGTTTTTTTATCTTATTAACAATGATGTACGACATATCTCTTTATAGATAAAGCTTTCATTTTGTTTCCTTAAACAAATTAAAAAAAAAAAAACTCTCATCTTGGTAGTGTATTAACTAAAAATAATTTATAAATGATAATTTAATATAATAAATATTTTATAATTATAATGTAACTATTATTACTATAACAAAACTCATTAACTTTATCTATGAGTCAAATATTTATGATATGTAAAGATATTAAAGACAAAAAATGTCTTTTACTAAATCAAATACATGAATAGTCAAGTATAACGGTAATAGTTGATGGGCTACATTAAACCAACAATAAGATCCTTATTACTTTATGGTGTCATTTATCAAGTGGAGAAATGCTTTAATATGTGTAAATCTAAGTAATTAATTTGATGCATATATTTATTTCCTACTACTATATGCTGGTTCCAAATGGAATTGGTATGCTTTTGGGGATGTTTCAGTTGGTGTTATATTCCTACCATATGTTACGGAATCATTATTTTCTCCCAAAAAATAACCTATTAGGGTATATAGTACCAACGTTTATATAACACAGGATCCCTTTCTTTCTATTCGATGTGAGATATAAGAGTCGGGTTGTACCTAACTCGTCTGATGTGAGATGTGAGAGTCGAGTTGTACCTAACTCGTCTGATGTGGGATGTGGAAGTCAAGTTATACCTAATCTGTCCATGTCCGAGACATAACCAGTCCGTGACATCCTCCCCTACTGAATCTCGTCCATGACATTTTTTTTCACCGAATGGGGTCGGGTTAACTCTAATACTATTTGTCACAGGGTCGTTACTGTTTCCCCAAAAAGCAACCTGTTGGGGTGTGCAGTATCCACATTTATATGACACAAGATTCTTTTCTTCCTATCCAATATAAGATGTGAGAGTCAGATTGTATTTAACTCATCTAATGTGAGATGTGGGAGTTGGGTTGTACCTAATCCATTCGTATTCGAAATATAACTCATTCATGACATTTTCCTCCACCAAATCCCGTCCGTGACATATAGCTCCAAATCATTTGAATACACAAGACAACCCTTGATAGCTTGATATCCTTGAATATAGCAGCCGGCCATACATGGTAAAGTTGCTAGTTGTTTGAAATCACTGTGTGATGATCATATATTTTGTGTGTTTTGTGTTATCTTTTAGCTCTAAAATGCTGGCAACTCATGCACGAAGTTGAAGAAGTTATCTATGGTATTAGTTAAAACTATCATTGTATAGTAACGGCACCAGCCACTTATGTACATAAAGCTCCTCTATGCTGCATTATGGTGGATTCTTTCGCCTTTTGTTTTTCTCTTTTATTGTCCAATTTTGTCCTTCATTTAAATGATTAATCTATTATGAAATTCAAAGAAAGCTTTGTTTTTCTACATTTGGCAGAGGCTAGTGCTACTTCACTACTCATTTCTTAGTTCTATTTATCAAAGTTGAACAAAATCGGTTCATATGCTATAATAGCATATTTAGTGGCAAGAAACCTAATATACTCTCCAGAACCATATCCATTGCCCTACAAATTCCACTATGCTCCATTCTAATGAAATATATGGATGCTTATAGCTAGGAAGCCAATGAACAAGGTAAAAATAGATCATTGGTATATTGCAGAAGGAAATCGCATGCAGGAAGGAGAATAATGGAGCTAGCTGATATATAGCTGAAGAAGTGTCAACAACCTTGTGAACTCTGGTTCGCTTGTTTCCTGAAGGCAAGGCTTCCCAACCCTCCAATGTTATCTACCGCATATTTGACTCGAAACCCACCACCAAAGTCAAGTTATAGCCATATTGACATGACTACCATCTCCACAATTCTGGTGTTGTGGTGGCTTCTGCTGAGCACGCGTGCCCCATTTGAAAAGAATTAACTACGGAATTTGAGATTTGGTGTTTTACTGTAATATCTTTTGGTTGGATATATATATATATATGCGTGAAGAAAATCAACCTAGCAAGTAAACACATGCAGAGAGGGAGAGAGATTACTGGGGAGAAAGAGATAGCAGAGAGTCCCAAGAAAACAAGAAATCCAAGAATTTACGTATACAACTTAATTCAACAGGTGAATCTAATTTAATATTTCTTTCACATTAACTTATAATTTGAATAGAATTAGGAGTTTGGTATTCTTATCTAATTTAATAAATATAATTAATTAATTATTAGAAAAAGATACAAATTGATGTTTTACATTTAATAATTAAAAGAAAAGATAAATGAATGAAATTAAGAAGTTATATGTAAAAGTTAAAAGATAATATCAAATATAAATTTTCCAAATTCTGATAATAATATAAATTTAGTGTCCTAATGTTTGAATCTCATGCAACCACTAAATTTCCCACAAGAAGGTCCCTTACATCTTACGTTTTGTTCACTGTTGAATCTCAGAAAAAAAGTCAAAGTTCCAACCTCTTTTTTACTTTCTAGTTAAGTTGAAAAATTTACCCAAAATACAAATGAACAAAAAAGTAAAAAATTATAGGAACGATTGTCCTAAAAGTTTCCGAAGTTATTGGTTTGGATTTCTACCTCTTATCCCATTCTTTCAACATTGGATACTCATTCTCTATGCTTACTTCTCCTAGTTTGTCATATACGGTAAAACTAGTGTGAAATAGAATAAACACAACGTCTAAAAAACTAAACTTCTCCTCACCCAAAATAAAGCTTGTCTCTAACCTGTACTCCCAACAACACCTCAAAAGCACTTGATGAATTCTTTCTTGGTTGCATCGTGCTCTTCTCATTTTATCAATCTTGTCTTATTTTTCAAAAATAGATATATGCAGATTTGCAAGAATATATAAATTATATAATTATTATCAATTATACATATTTGACAAATATATACCCCACTAATGTGTCCTTTTATTTTTCCAAAGAATATCAATTATAAAGGTGTGACTAATTGTTTATTTATATTAAACATCACCCTCATGTGTTGCCTTATATTATGATATGATATCTTCACATAGACATCAAAATTGTCTGTCAACTTACTCAACTTAGTGGTTGAAGTAATCCAAAACTTATTTTTCAAAGTTGATCACATCGCCTAAGCAATCTTATGCTCCTTAAACTCATGGATGAGATCATTCTCCATATTCTTAAGTAAAACAATGTGATCCATATTGTTCTTTCTTTTCTAAGCCTTAAAAGCCTCTTAGTCTCACATTTACTAAGTTAAGGAACCCTCTTTAGGGTCCACCATGACATTGTTAACAACATTTAGCACTTCATGCTCTTTGAGGATATATTAAACTTAATGGTACTAGATATCATAGTTTTCACTGTTCAGTTTATCTCCTTCTTAAGCTCATTAACAATTTTCTTTGTAGCTAGGGTTACAATAACCTTGAGACATTTATTAATAATAAGTACTTTGACCATCTATTGTGCACCAATATTGAAATAGATTAATAATAATCTAAAATTAGTCAAAGAATTGAAAGCTCATAATGTTCCCAATCATCTTTTCCCATACTAATACTAGATTATCTTAATTTATTTCAATTTATGCAAAATTTAAGTTCTTAGACAAAGATTCTCATAATCTAGCCAATTTAACAACTCTTACTCTTTAGTTAATTTGTCACATATACAAAGTATATGTGTTAAGTATTAAAGATAATAATTGAACACATATAACAACATAGTCAACATTTACAATAAAGTTTTACATACATCACATCAAACATAAAAACACATAACATCAAACATGGAACAGTATTACAATAATATCATCCATCACAACTAAGACTTAACTTTGTTTGTTTTTTTTTTCAATTTACATATAGTTTAAAAACGATAATAAGCTTAAAGAAGAGAATTGCTAGCTAGTGAAGTCTCATCCTTTTTGACATCTTAAATAACTCTAAGCCCAGCTCTCAAAAGCCATGAACCTATCTTCATTTTGCCAAAGTGGATGTAAATTGTAGCTTGGAGATTAAGACTTATTGATAACAAAACAGAACATCTCTTAGCATGATTAATATGATGCTCTTATGTTTTCTTGAAGGCATCCTTTAGGTCATCATAACACTTGATAATGTGCTTAGTGTGTGTTACCATAAGTTGGCATGGCCTTACTGTAATATGTGGTAATTGTTACCATGGTGTGGACAATAAGGCTTAGCAAGCAAGACAACTTATGAATACCATGTTACAATCCTTTAAGATTTGACAAATCTAACTTCCTTATATGGCTTAAGGAAGTTAGCTTAATAAAGTCTATAATCATCTATATTAAAATGACATGTTAAGATTATATGATATATATATATATATATATATATATATATATATATATATATAGATGATATTTATTACAATTTTAATTCCAATACATGAGATTAATTATAATTAACAAAATCCCTTAATTCAAAATATTAAGTACATGTTAAAAACATGGTGAGTTGTCTTCCATAATTATGGTATAAAACTAAAATTTTGTTTAAAGAAGGTTTATTGGATTACTTCAAGTGTTTCATAACTTGAATATGTTTAATACTATAATTGATGGGTGTTAACTAAATTTTTGGGATTTAGATGGGTTGACTCATGATCACATAAATTTAAAGGCAATGGTTAAGCGAAACATATATGATATATTTAGACAAGGAGTTGTCACCTAACTAATTTGGGAGTCATATGTAATATGATTGATAAATTATATTATCTACTTAATTTATTATATTTGATTTGTTCGGTTACCTTAAGTCAAATAATTTAAATGAGATCTTAGCTTACTAAAAAATCTTAAAGTAAGTTTTTCAAGTTATTAAAAAGGGTTATTGATTTGAGTAAAATAGTGGGAGTAGCCAAAATGATTAAAGACCTCATTTGTTTTGGTATATATGCATAAAACTAATATTCTATTTTTATATGATTTTGTTACTATAACGAAAGGAATAATAATTTATCCTTTACTAGCATACTAGATGCTAAATGGCTTATTAAACTGAATTCTTAAATTGGTATATTATTTTGAGAATTGTTATTAAAAAAGACAAAAAGTTTGTCATGTTGTCTTTTATAATCATATATTTTTTGATCTTGCAAAGGACATTGCCAATCAAGCTTAAAAAACTTTATTAATATCATAAGATAATTATATAGCAGCATATGTGATGTTAGCTAGTAGGTCTTTTGAACTTTGATGGCAACATCAATTATAAATACTAATATCATTAAAGCACATCCCAAAGGTTAAATATTGTGCATGGTAAGACTTGAAAGTATCAGAATCCAAAAGGAATTGTTTCACTATGAGATGAGAAAAGGATCTTCAACAAATGGTAAATGTTTTGAAGATAATTGAATAATTTAAGAAATTAAGCCAATTAAGTTTTTTCATGAATCAAGAGTTAAATGTTTACATGATCTTATAGTTTCTACATTAGAATTATTCTTAGTTTGAGATGAACTTCCATATGATGAATGCATGCATTAATCAAGCTATTGAATATACTTATGATTACATAAAGATACCTTATGTACAATTATCCCATATTTTTCTTATGGATTCATTTCAAAAGGAAAGCAAAGAACTAGAATAGTAGACTTATTGAAAATGCAATTTAGTTTAAAGTTATTAAAAGGACAATGATAATGACATGTGACATTTGAAAAGAAAATGCAAGGTGTTCTTATTATCCTAAAAAAGAAGAGACTTAGGTAAGTTTTTATTTGGAAAACTATGATAGGTAAACCTTTAAAGAAAGGCTTGTCCTCAATGGTTTATGATAAGAAACCTAATCTTGATAATCATATCATCATCCATTATATGACACATGATTAAGTCATTATCAATGAAACAAGAATCACCAAGTTACATAAAGTTATTTACTTAAGTTCATATGATTATGAATCATATAGAATATGTGAATCTTTTTATTTAATAAGATGATTAGATCACCCTTTATGAGAAGGGACGAATGGTCCAATGAATTATTCAAAATATAATACATTGACATGTATGTGGTCTATAGCAATTCATGATAAAGGAGGTTTCATATATTTCTACAATTGGTCACTTTAGATATGGTTATATGTATTTGATGAAAATAAAAATCTAAATCCTTTAGAAAGGTTCAAAGAATTCAAGGTTGAAATTGAGAAATAAACTTGTAAAAGTATTATTTTGATTAGATTGAAATAGAAATAAATACTTTAATCAATTTGATGATGATCTTAAAAAGAATGAGATTCTCTCATTATTGACTCTATCTAAAATCTCATGGACTTTTAGATAAAAGCAACCTTGTAATATGAGATATTATTTAGTTTTAAAAAGTCATGTAATTTAAATCCTTTTTCAAAACTATGTCTCATAGAATTTCTTACTTACCTTTTAAAAGTTTCCATCAAAATCTATTGACAAAATTTCATATGACGTATAAAATGATGAGTGGCCTAACTTGTCATATCTTAAAATATAGGGATGTGATACTTATGTGAAGCATTTATCATTTGCTCTAGTTTTGAATTGAATCAAATAAATACATCACTTGTGAGATATCCATAATTAGTTAATGGATATTATTTCTACTAACTAGTTGAGTAAAGGAGATTATTTTAAAGTCTATTATATTTCTAAGAAGGGAATTTCTTTTCTAAAGAAGTAATGGGAGTTATGTAGAATTTGAAAAGATTTAAGACCCATAATATGACATATAGGTGAAACTTAAGTCAATAGTTCTTGTATTGGATGCAAGACTTAAAACTCAAAAACATAAGAAATTTTGTATATAGTAACATACATCATGCTGTACAGATAAATGAGTTTCTCTTGAAAATATGAGATGATCTATTACTTATATAAAATGAATCTACTAGTTAAAAGGAAATAATGTATGTCATTAATTTTAATAAATGAGTTAAAAATGTGCAATTTATAATAAACTCTATATACATCAACTAAGTAAAGACTTTAATTGATGCACCTAAAAGGAAACCAATAAGGTGTAAGTATGTCTTTAAAAGAAAGACAAACAAGGATGTTTTGCATAGACATAGAAGGCTAGGCTAGTGATTAAAAGTTACAAATAAAGTCAAAGAGTTGACTTTAATTAAACCCTTTTTCACTTAGAGTCCTACTCAAGTCCATAAAGATTTTGCTTGTTATTACTACATATTATAAATATGCATGTTTTACAGAGTTTGAATATCTACTTTGATATAAAGATCAAAAGTTTGATTTTATCAAAGAAATTGATGAATATTGTGTTTACAAGAAGGTTAATGGACACACAATATTTTTCTAATGCTTCAAGTGGATGACATATTGCTAATGGAAAAGCATATATTATTATTCAAATCCATTAAAATCTAGTAGTCTAAGAATATTCTCCATAAAAGATGAAGAGAAGCAATCTAAATTATGGAAAAGATTTAGAGAGGATAGTTGAATCATTAAGATTAATAAAGATAAATCTAAAAATTGCTTATAATTATCTTAGTCTGAGTACAAATTACTAAATAGTCTAGCATTGGAAGAATCCAAGGAGAAATACATACCTACATTACATAACATAATTCTATCCATGAACTTATATCTTAAGGCATACAATTAAGAGATATGATACATAAGATCGATTATGTAAGCAATATTATGTACAAGACTAAATGTATCTAATGTGTAAATACAAAATTGATTCAAATGATGGTTATTAGACAATTTGTAAAAAAAAAAACATTCTTAAGTACTTGTGAAGTATTAAAAATGGTTTTATTGTTTATGGAGAAATTGAGCTTAATGTTTCATGTTATTTAGATAGTAGCTTTTAGTTTGTTAAAAAAGATTAGAAATCATAGTTTGAAAAAAAAAATTATTATTCCAAATGATGTGATTATAAGTTAAAAGGGTTCTGACTGGAGGCAATTGTCATATTTGAGCATATAATGCAATGCAACATGAAATTTTGGGTCAAAAAGTTCACTATTGAACTTAGTAAAGTTTCATGTATTGTTAACCTGATAATTAAATACTATGCCAACAATAAAGTTGATGTATTAAGAACCTCAGTTTTATGATTAATCCAATTATTTGCTTGAATAATTTTGTCCATCAGGGGAATAATGGAATGGAATAATATAAAGATAAAGAAAGTCCCACTTAAAAGTATCTAGTAAATCCTTGTGCTAAGCCCTTATTCTGGTAAAAATATGATCACTACATTGAGGGATATAATATACAATATATAAGCAATTTTCTATAATGCAAGTTGAGAGATTATTAGTGTATACCCTAGTAGGTAATGTATTGGTTACTAATATAAATACATATTTGATATTTCATACATATAATATATCAATTAAAGGTATTTTTTTATCTTTAATACCCTTTATATAATGATATGATTATTGATAAACTCTAAAGATAAGGTTTATGAAATAAATATATTTTACAAAAATAATTATGATGAGATTATAACTATAAGATACTTATTATATTAAGGAATTATTCTTAAATATTCCTAATTGATGCAATATCAAGACTAGACATTAATGAAGTTGTAAGACTAGCACATGTTGTGTTTCTGCCATATGTTGTGTTTCTTTCTTATGAAGAAAGTAGTCGATCTCATAAATTAAAGTATAAAAATACTTAAATAAACATGTAGGTGCTTGTTAGTTGAATAAGTTCACTTAATTAACTTACTATAAGAAATCTTAAATGGAACATTATTGTTGTGTGTCAGAGGAATTTCTCATTTGACAGTTATGTAAATGATCCATAGATTTGAGATCATTAAGGTATCTCATATGGGAATTGGTATAACTTGATCTCACTTTTAAATTGTCCTCATTAAGGATTGCAAGTGGTAATAAGGTTAGACATATTATGAATTATATGAAGATAGTTAAGTTAAGTAATCAATAAAAAATTTGTCACCCTGAAGTGATCATGAATGAATGTTTCATTTGTTTTTCTAATAAGTCTTAATTCAAAAAATCTTTGTTCAAGATAGAATGATAATTCATAAGGAATTATGATCTCATTAAAAGAATTGGTGACTATATGAATATTTAGGAACTAACAAAATTATACAATATGAAGTAAACAATAATTTCATATGTTATATCTAATTGAAATATTAGTATGATGAGAAAATTACATTATACTAAAAGACTATATACTAAAGGGATTAATCAAATTACTTTAATAATTCTAACATTTAAATTGTTATGATACGTAATTAAATATAAATTTTGATTTATAAATATAAATTAATTAATTAGAGAAATAATAATAAATTAAAAGAATTTAATTTATTAAATTTTGTGAAATTATAATTCATATCCACGACGACAAATCAATAGCTAGACACATAAAAATAAAACAAAAAGTCGAAGATATTTGCGAAGTCCTCGTATCACAATTACAATTTACTTGAGGTATAAACAATTAGGGAAAGTGCACACGCATCATGGTTAAGAACATTATGCTTAAAGTCGTTCCACCCATTTTGCATTTTGCAAATTGTTTTAGAAGCACAATGGAAAAGCTGTTCGCAATTCTCAAAGTAATCACCCGGCTTAACAATTGATAAAACCCTCGCAAAGAGCGGCACTATAATAATTCAAATCCTAAAAAACCCTTTAGACGGAAATATGAGCTCTCTTTACAAGGAAACACTTTCCAAAGACTTTACTTCTCTTCCAACTACAAACCCTCTAAAATTTTCTGCCACGGAACATGGTTGTAGAAGCAAATTTGCCTCTTTCCCACAAATCAATATTATCGATCTCTTTCGCCGAGAATATCTGGTCTCACATTGTTAGGTGTTAACATGCCACCCGATGCGGCGGTGGACTGTCTGCTAATTGGATTTTATGTCCATATCCTCGTGCCTTTTCAGTTCTTACTTTAGCAAAAGAATTGGGCTGTCTCCCAGTTTTATTTTCTACCATTGACTACATTTTTATTATTTTTTTGTTCCACTTACGGCCCCATGTGTTGCGATAAACTATATCTTCTTTGTGCCACTTGCCGTATTTCCTCTCCCGAATTCATTCCAGATTACTGGTTTTGGTGCTTATTTAGTTGCATTGTCAATTTTGGTTCTCCAATTCCGTACTTTTTAAAGAGTCGAATAACGAATGATAGCTAATGAGACTACTAGAGTAAGATGTCCAGTTTTTGTGATGGAAATGTAGTTACGTGCATGCAATAGCAGCGGATCCTTGCCAATTCGATTTCTATCTTAAAAGTCAAATTATATTCGCTGAAACTTTTTATGTCGGGTCTAGTTAGCTCAAGGTGCATCCAATGATGGCTAAGTATGACCAAATGAAGAGGGCCAATCCAGTGCGGTATATGCTGTACTTGCCTTTGTTTACGTGGGAATGAGTCTATAGTTAATGACCACTGTATTGAAAAAATGAAATTAATAATTGTAATTATTAAAATTTAATTTGACACTAATAGATATAAGTCAATATTGATTTTAATATATAAACAAGTCAATTTCGTATTTTAAAATTTTACACTAACTTATTATTATAACTTAACTATTATTTAGGATTTTTTTTTTTGTATTTTTTAGGGATTCCTTACATATTACTTAACAAAAAAATATTTGACTATTTTGAACTTGTTATAACAATAACATTATGGAATTGTAATGACTACCAAAAATAAGATTTGGGATCGGATAGGATCAAATCAAATTAAATAATAATGATGATGATGAGAATCATGAACATGATGGGTGGAAAGTTTCAAAAGATCTAAGAAACCCATTGCACATTCCAGAAAACCCAATAATACAAGTTAGAACTTCAATGAATGCAACAGGTCCATTGCACATTCTAGAGGGCCCAATAATACGAGATAGAGTTTCAATCAATGCAAGAGGTCCATTGCACATTCCAGAAGGCCCAACAACACGAGCTAGGGCCAAAAAGATTAAAGAAGCAGTAAATGGGCTGATTCAGGATATTCAAGCCAACTAAATTTCAAATGGTGCGAATTCAAATTTTAAAGAGAGTTCAGGCCTAATTAATATAATTGGAATACTTAATGAGTCAGACTAAGTAATAGAATTCACTCCTAAATAGGAGTTCATTGTATCTGCTGGAATTTGTCCAAAATTACTCCAAAATAAGGATTTCTCCTAATTAGGAATTTTACCTCTTTAGGATTGCCATCTTAGCCTATAAATAGGCACCCCTTGTAAGTTCTGAAAATTAGATAACTTTGAGTGAAATAGAAAGGAAGGGATTTTCTCCCTCGGTTCTTTTGAGAACTAAAGAACTTATCAAGAGGTTTTTCTTCTTGTGGCATTCAAATCGACTTATCACTTCCAATTCCTTTCTTTTTTGGAGTGTAGCGTCCATATCCTTCTTGAATACCCTAGGTTCGTGTTCTTTTAAATATTAGGTTTAGGGTTTGTGTTATTAAACTCTATTTAGCTTTCCTAGTTGTTCTTTGATTCATTATATGCGTTGGGTCCATAAGCCACGTCTTTTTGGGGTTTTCCGCATCAGTTGGTATCAGAGCCTAGTTCTAAATCAGGTTGAATCCACTCACTTGTCAATTTTCTACCTTGTGATTTGTTTATTTCGGTTTAATTTGTCTATTATGTGCATTACAATTCAATTGCACAAATCTGTTTGTTTGCAATCCTTCTCAATATGTTAATTTCAATTCCAATTGTTGTATCTAAGTGTTCTACTATTGTTTTGTGTTGAGCAAAAGAAAAAGGAAAAAAAAAAACAAAAAGAAGGATCAACAAAAAAAAAAAGAAAAAGAAAAAAAAAGAAGAAAAGAAAGAAAACATCAAATTCAAATTATTGATAAAGTTAACAATTTGGTCATATTGGCCACAATAATAACAAAATTTTCTTACTCAACTCCAATTCTGCCATCTTACTCAACTCTAATTCTGCCACCCATTTTCTTGTCTTGTTACTCAAGTTTGTCCTTTAAATTTAACTTCCCTTATCTTGATTCTTTTTGTGAGTTTAGTTCATTAAATTCGTTTTCCTTGATATCCTTTTTTATTTTTTTGATTTCTTATTCTCCAATTTGTTCAATTCTATGTCATTTATCTTATTCTGTTAAAAATCAATACTCTTGATTTACCTTGTTTGGTTCTTTATAAAGCTAAAAGGAGAAATCCAAGTGGTAAAAAGTAAGAGTGAAAGTTCATATAAAGAAAAAGCCATAAAGAGTGTAAACACGAGAGAGTGTGACACGTTCTTTTAAGTAATGTGAGGTATCTTATTATTTTATGTAGAAATAATACTATGACATCCAAAGACAAAGGTATAGCTCAAGAGGGAGCTGGTGATGTGTCCTTCATGATCAAAGCTATGCAACAACAATTTGAGCGTATGAATACCAAATTTGATGATATGAAGGAAAGGATGGAGGAGCAATCTAATACTATAGCAGAGTTACAAAGGAGGCATGGGGAGTATGAGGCTCCTAAAGTAAGAAGGCAATTGAGACGTGCCTATGACCATGAAGATGATGAAATTGATGACCAAACTACTGTGGTCCGAACTGCTAACAATAGAAGGGATCAAAGAGAATTTGGGTGGCAAGGCACCTATGACCATAATTTGGGCAGTATTAAAATGACAATTCCTCCATTCCAAGGTAAGAATGATCCTGATGCATACCTAGAATGGGAAAAGAAGGTTGAATTGGTTTTTGACTGCCACAATTATTCCGAGGAGAAAAAGGTAAAGTTTGCTGCAGTTGAATTCACTGATTATGCTATTATTTAGTGGGATCAACTTGTTTTGACTAGGAGAAGGAATCGTGAGCGGCCTATTGATACATGGGAGGAGATGAAGGCTATCATGAGGAGGAGGTTTGTCCCTAATCACTATTATAGGGAGCTATACCAAAGGCTACAAGGACTTACTTAGGGCACCAAAAATGTGGAGGACTACTACAAGGAGATGAAGATTACCATGATTAGGGCGAATGTAGAAGAAGATAGAGAAGTAACCATGGCTCGATTTTTGCAAAGGCGAAATAGGGAAATAGCAAACGTGGTTGAATTGCAACACTATGTGGAATTAAAAGACATGGTGCACATGGCCATAAAGGTTGAAAGGTAACTCAAACAAAAGGGTTCCACACGGTTTGGGCAGAACTCAAGATTTACCTCATCTTGGAAGCCAAATTGGAGTAAAAGGGACAAGATGGCCAATTACAAGTCCAAAGCCGAGCTATCCAAGTACAAGAATGTGGGTTCTAGCAAGGAGGCAGGTAATTCTGACCCCCAACCAAGTAGAAATAGAGATGTTAAATGTTTTAAGTGTTTGGGCAGGGGTCACATTATATCTCAATGTCCAAATAAGCATGCAATGATCTTAAGAAGTAATGGTGATGTTGAAACTAAAAGTGAATCAGATGATGATTATATGTCATCATCAGAGGGTGAAAGTGATGGAGAGGAGTATCCGATTAATAGAGCAGCTCTTGTTACAAGGTGAGCATTGAATGTGTAAGTAAAGGAAGAAAATGAGGTGCAACAAGATAATATCTTTCAGATGAGGTGTCTCATCAAAGATAAGGTATATAGTATGATTATTGATGGTGGGAGTTGCACTAATGTTGTTAGCACAACTATGGTTAGGAAGTTGGATTTACCTACTATGAAACATCCTAGGACATATAAGCTTCAATGGTTGAATGAGAGTGGTGAAGTCAAGGTAAATAAGCAAGTGCTCATATCATTTTCTATCGGAAGGTACCATGATGAAATTTTATGTGATGTTGTACCTATGCATGTGGGCCATATTCTATTAGAAAGACCATGACAATTTGACAGGCGAGTTATGCATGATGGCTTCAAGAATCAATATTCCTTTATAATGAATGAAAAACTCATCACTCTTGTACCACTATCACCTCAACAAACTTATGAGGATCAATTAAGGATTAAAAATGAGAGTGAACAGAAAAGAAAGATTGATAAAAGAGAAATGAGAGGAGAAAACGTGATGACAAAAAAGAAAGAGAAGAAAAGAGAAAGTTTCTATGCAAAAGAGAATAAAGTCAAAAGAGCATTTTATGTCAAACCTATTATCGTACTTTTGTACAAGGAGGCTTATTTTAACACTAACAAGTTTGACCCATCTTTGCCTAGTGTTGTTGTTGCTCTATTGCAGGAATTTGAGGATGTATTCCCTGATGATGTTCCAAATGGATTGCCACCTAATAGAGGAATTGAGCATCAAATTGATTTCATCCCAAGCGCATCCATCCCTAACCGGCCAACATATAAGAGTAACCCCAAAGAGACAAAGGAGCTTCAACAGCAGGTTGAGGAGCTTATTTCCAAAGGATATGTGAGGGAAAGCATGAGTCCATGTGCTGTTCCTATCCTACTTGTACCCAAGAAAGATGGGACTTGGAGGATGTGTGTTGATTGTCGTGCAATCAACAAAATCACTGTAAAGTATCGTCACTTCATACCTAAATTAGATGACATGTTGGATGAATTGCATGGTTCCCTTATCTTTTCTAAGATTAATTTGAAAAGTGGATATCATCAGATTAGGATGAGAGAGGGAGATGAGTGGAAAATAGCATTCAAAACTAAGTACGGTTTGTATGAATGGCTTGTTATGCCATTTGGTCTCACTAATGCATCAAGCACTTTTATGCGACTAATGCATCATGTTTTGCATCCATTCATTGGTAAATTTGTGGTTGTGTATTTTGATGATATTTTGGTCTATAGTAAAACCCTAGAAGAGCATCTTGATCATTTACGTTTTATTGAAAGTGTTTTACGTTCTGAGAAATTATATGGTAACTTAAAGAAATGTTCCTTTTGTACTAATCAGATCACATTTCTTGGCTATGTTGTGAGTTCTAAAGGTGTCGAGGTCGATGAGGAAAAAGTTAAGACAATTCATGATTGGCCTACACCTAAGTCAATTAGTGAT
This sequence comes from Bruguiera gymnorhiza, assembly GCA_020883675.1. NCBI lineage: Eukaryota > Viridiplantae > Streptophyta > Magnoliopsida > Malpighiales > Rhizophoraceae > Bruguiera > Bruguiera gymnorhiza. The sequence goes on from JAIRCJ010000074.1 coordinate 233,751, forward strand.
ACGCATAGTTTTCATGGACTTGCTAGCTTCTACAGATGCTTTGTTAGGGACTTTAGCACCATTGCTGCACCACTCACTAAACTTATCAAAAAGAACACGAGTTTTAGGTGGGGTAGTGACCAAGACAAGGCTTCTAATTGCATCAAGGAAAAATTAAGTTCTGCACCCCTACTTGCTTTACTTAACTTTGCAAAAACTTTTGAAATTGAGTGTGATGCTTCAGGTATCGGCATTGGAGCTATTTTGATGCAAGAAAGGTGCCCAATTGCTTACTTCAGTGAAAAGCTAAGTGGAACAAGCCTCAATTATCCTACTTATGATAAAGAGATGTATGCATTGGTACGAGCTTTGGAGATATGGCAACATTACCTTTGGCCTAAGGAGTTTGTCATCCATACTGACCATGAATCGTTGAAGCACTTAAAGGGACAAGGAAAGTTGAACAAAAGACATGCCAAGTAGATTGAATTCATTAAGACCTTTCCCTATAACCTCAAATATAAACAAGGTAAGGAAAATGTGGTAGCTGATGCATTATCTCACAGGTATGCCCTTATCTCTACACTTATTGCAAACTTATTAGGATTTGAACATATTAAAGATTTATATGCGAATGATCCAGACTTTGCTAATGTGTATGAAGCATGTGAGAAGTCAGCCTTTGAGAAGTTTTATAGGCATAAGGGTTTCTTATTTAGAGAAAATCGTTTATGCATGCCTATGAGTTCTTTAAGGGAGTTGGTTGTAAGAGAAGCTCATAAGGGTGGTCTAATGGGTCATTTCGGAGTTAGGAAAACCCTAGATGTCCTAATTGAACACTTCTTTTGGCCACACATGAAACGAGATGTTGAGAGGATATATGAGAAATGCATAACATGCAAACAGGCTAAATCTAGAGTTTTACCCCATGGCTTATATACCCCTTTACCCATACTTAGCCATCCCTGGGTTGATTTATCCATGGACTTTGTACTAAGATTGCCACGAACAAAAAGGGGTAGGGATTTTGTCTTTGTTGTAGTTGATAGATTTTCAAAGATGACACACTTCATCCCATGCCATAAAACTGATGATGCAAACAATGTGGCTGACTTATTCTTTAGAGAAGTAGTACGTTTGCATGGCATGCCACAAAGCATTGTTTCAGATTGGGATACAAAATTCTTAAGCTACTTCTGGAAGACTTTGTAGGGTAAGTTAGGTACTAAGCTATTGTTTTCAACTGCTTGTCATCCACAAACTGATAGGCAGACTGAGGTGGTTAATCGAACTCTTTCTACTCTTTTGCGTGCTATTATTTTAACAAATTTGAAAACATGGGAAGATTGTTTACCATATGTCGAGTTTGCATATAATAGGAGTGTTCATTCTACTACTAGCTACTCTCCATTTGAAATTGTTTATGGTTTTAATCCGTTAACTCCTTTGTATTTGGTACCTATACCTGTCAATGAATATGCCAGCATTGATGGTGAACGCAAAGCGGACATGATAAAAAAAATTGCATGAGAAGGTACGGAAACATATCGAAAAATGAACTGAACAATATGCATCACATGTCAACAAGGGACGAAAGAAGGTGGTATTTGAACCTGGTGATTGGGTTTGGGTTCATATATGCAAGGAACGATTCCCAGCTCAGAGGCCTTCAAAGCTACAACCTAGAGGAGATGGTCCCTTTCAAGTTGTAGCACGAATTAATTACAATACTTATAAGTTGGACCTTCCTAGTGAGTATAATATGAGTGCAACATTTAACATTTCTGACCTTTCCCCTTTTGATGTAGGTGATGATTCGAGGGCGAATCCTTTTGAGGAAGGGGGGAATGATGAGAATCATGAAGATGATGGGTGGAAGGCTTCAATAGATCCAAGAAGTCCATTGCACATTCCAGAAGACCCAATAATACAAGTTAAAGTTTCAATGGATGCAAGAAGTTCATTGCACATTCTAGAGGGCCCAATAATATGAGATAGAGTTTCAATGGATGCAAGAGGTCCATTGCACATTCCAGAAGGCCCAACAACACGAGCTAGGGCCAAAAAGATTAAAGAAGCAGTAAATAAGTTGATTTAGGACATTCAAGTCAACTAAATTTCAAATGGTGCGAATTCAAGTTTTAAAGAGAGTACAGACTTAATTAATATAATTAAGATACTTAATGGTTCATACTAAGTAATAGAATTTACTCCTAAATAAGAGTTTATTGTATCTACTGGAATTTGTCCGAAATTACTCCAAAATAAGAATTTCTCCTAATTAGGAATTTTGTCTCTTTAGAATTGTTATTTTAGCTTATAAATAGGCACCCCTTGTAAACTCTGGAAATCAAACAACTTTGAGTGAAATAGAAATGAAGGGATTTTCTTCATCGGTTCTTTTGAAAACTAAAAAACTTATCAAAAGATTCTTCTTCTTGTGGCGTTCAAATCGACTTATCACTCATAATTCCTTTTTTTTCTGGAGTGTGGTGTCATATTCTTCTTAAATACTCTAATTTCGTGTTCCTTCAAATATTGAGTTTAAAATTTGTATTATTAATTCTGATTTAGTTTTCTTGATTATTTTTTAATTCATTATGTGCATTGGATCCCTAAATCACGTATTTTTTTAGTTTTCCGCATCAGATGAAGAGCGAGAAATTGTCACCACACACAATTGAGAGAGGAGACATAATGATTATGTAAAATTACCAGAGCTCCTGTTGATCCTTCTACCTCATCAAAATAAGCACCAGGGGTTGTATTGATAAAGACAATGCAAGTTAATATGCTAAAGGCCCAGTGACGTAGCGCCAAGTACATTAGCATACCGCTCCTTTGTTTTATTTAACCACTGGAGCTGTAAGTGGTGTGCCGATGGCTACGAAAACAGAGAGGCAGCTAGTTTAACAAGAGAGGAGCAACCATCTGCATAGATGGCCTAGATTGTGGATCAGCACGTAGGCATGCGCTTGCCAGATTCATGATGAATGCCAATTTTCCTCGAACTTCAGGTCGCGGATCTGACAGCCGACGATCCAGCGTATCACTCAATGCCATCTCCGCGTTAGCAGATTGCGCCGACAGTGCAGAGATCGCTTCTCCTGGATGCTTGCCTTTGATGACTTCCACTACCAACACCCCGTAACTGTACACATCGCATTTTTCAGTCACCTTCATTGTATAAGCAAGCTCTGCCAAAAAAACCCAAAAAAAAAAAAAAGAAAAAACAGTGAGAGATTAATACTACGACGATCCATTCAATACTTAATGCGACTAATCATCAATATGTAACCTACCTGGTGCTACATATCCATATGTGCCTGCGAGAGATGTCCAATTGGTTGATTCCTGATTGAGAAGCTTAGCAGTGCCAAAGTCTGAGACGTGTGGTTCGTATTCTAAATCTAGCAGGATGTTGTTGCTTGATATGTCTCTGTGAACAATCGGCGGCACGCACTCGTGGTGCAGGAAATACAAGGCACGAGTCACGCCTTTAATCACGTTCAACCTCTTTTCCCAATCCAATTCCTTTGCTTCCTCGTCATTTCTCAGAATCGCTGCCAGGCTGCCCCTCCGGAGGTACTCGTAGACCAGAAACGAGTGTCGTGCATGTGAGCAAAAACCGTGGAGCTTTACAACGTTTCGATGCCTTATCTTGGTTAATGCCCTTACTTCGTTTAGGTAGTCTTTCTTCTGTACGATTTCTCCGTGGCTCAGCAAATGGAATTTCTTGACGGCAACAAGTCCCTATGATAACTCTGCTTTGTAGACGCTTCCGGATCCGCCCCTTCCAATGCAATACATGTCATCAAAGTTCTTTGTTGCTTTTAGGATCTCTTCATACATTATTTTCCCAACTGTGATTGATATGGAAAGCATCTCTTCGCGATTGATATGGCTTTCTCTTTGCGAGCCTTTCTTCCTTCGATGGCAACAGAAAAACAAGATAATACATTCGCTCATAATAACAACGCCTCCCAAGATAGGAAGGACTATAGTGAACAGAATTTTGACGCCCTTGGTTAAGCCGCTTTTTCTCTTTTGGCAAAGTTGCAGACCCATAACATTGCCACACAGATTTTGGTTACCCTGCAGTGCTGCATCTTGAAATGCTTTGCTATTGGGAACAGGACCGGACAGCTCGTTATATGAAATATCGACGTACTGTAAGCCACGCAGCTGTTCAAAAGTTAATGGAATTGAACCACTAAGATTATTGTGAGAGATATTCAGCGTATCCAAGCTGTCTAGATTGGAAAGTTCATGCGGTATGGCTCCAGTGAGAAAGTTGTAGCTCAGGTCTAGCTTGCTCAGCTGATCCAACTGACCCAGTTGGCCAGAGATTGTTCCTGTAAACAAGTTGCTACTCATATTCAAATAAGTGAGTTGACGAAAATTTGCAACATTTCCTGGAATGGACTGGATCAATCTGTTTGCAGACAAATCTAGATACAATAGTTTTCCCAGTGATCTCAATTCCAGAGGTATACCACCGGAAAGTTGATTGTCATTCAATGTCAGGTACAACAGAGAAGTCAACTTTCCCAATTCCTTGGGAATCCTTCCAATCAGACGATTCGAATGGAGGTGAAGTGATTGTAGCTGAGTTGCATTTCCAATCTCAGGTGGTATGCTACCTGTAATACTGTTCTCTGAAAGACATAAAGTGGCTAGATTCGGACACCTTCCCCAATAGGAAGAGATTTCCCCGTAGAATTTGTTGACACTCAGGTCTATAAATTTCAGGTTTGGATAAACTCCAAAATCTTCGGATATGTTGCCAAATGAATTGGTTATGATCAAGTCGGACTCTCTCGAAGCTTGTACAATCTTTGAAGCCTTTGGGGATTGGGCCTACTAGATTGTTGTTACGAAGGGATAGTCTTTGCAGTGTTTTGCTTTGGCAAATGGTTTCGGGCAAACGACCAGTAAACTGGTTTTCGCCTAACTGCAGATCGTTCAAATTCTTGAATTTTGTTATTGCTTGAGGAATGGAACCGGAGAGTTGGTTGTTACGGAGATTGAGATATTCTAAGTTGATGAGATTACCGAAGGAAGTTGGGATATTTCCGTTAAATTGATTTTCGCCTAACCCTAGCTTAGTAAGAGATGCCAAGTTCCCCAACTCTTCGGGAATGGGTCCAGAGAGCTGATTTGAGTGAGTCGGAGGATGGTGAGAGACTTCAGGTTTCCGAGTTCTTGAGGAATGGGACCGGAGAGTTTATTTTTACGAAGAGAAAGATAAATCAGATTGCCCAAATTGCCCATAGAGGCAGGAATAGGACCCTCTAGCTGGTTTTCTCCCAAGGAAAGATTATAAAGGGACCTTAACCGACCTATTTCCTCAGGAATTGACCCACTTAATTGATTTCCCAAAAGGTACAGGGTTTGAAGATTTGTTAGAAGGCCTATCTCTGGAGGGATGATCCCATAAAAATTGTTAGCTGACAAGTCAAGATAAGTGAGCTTGGATAGTTGACCGATTTCAGGCGGTATGACGCCATAGAGGTCATTGAAGGTGAGTTCAAGGTGTGCAAGATTAGGAAAAGATGAGAATGAGAATTCCCGTAGCGTACCTTTTAAACATGAATTTGTAAGGTTCATCCTGATGATACTTCCGGCACGGTTGCAAGAAATTCCAAGCCAACGGCAGGGACTTGGGGTTTGGGTGGAGTTGGTGGCATTGTTTTGCGGCAGAGGCCACGAGGATAGGTTGGTCTGCCTCAGCTGGCTTTCGAGACTGGCCGTCCATTTAAGAAGAGCGTTTGCTTCTTCAGCAGAGTCGGAAGCAACATTGGAGGAACAAAATAGTAGAATAATGGGGACGAGGCAGACAATGAAGGTTAAACACCTAAATTTTGATATTAGCGCCATGGTTTTTTTCTTCAACAACGTGTGCAGATTCCGTGGTAATGGTAATCGTTACCTATACCATCTTTATAATCAGTAGGTTAACAAGCGAAAAACATTAGAACTCGAAAGTCTTTGTCTGTTTGCATTGCTTTGTACTGGTCTTTTGTGGAAGTCAACGCCCAACGAAATTGTGTTGGTTCAATCAAGAACTAGTAGCTGTAGAATAAAAAAAAAAAAAAAATATATATATATATATATATATATATATATATATATATATAAAGGCAATAATTTGTTACTGATCTGAGTAACGAAGTAGAGATGTGAAATTTGAACGAGTCTGGTTTCCATGTTGTAACCGAAAACGGAATCAGCCTTTGCCCAATCGACTTACATGTTCATGTCACTAAATGGGTAGATTTTTAGCACAAAAAAATTTTTGGCAAAAAAAAATTTATTTTTTTAAATTTTATATAATTATATTTTTTTGTTAATAACATTTATAAGTATATGCTTAAATTTCATTTTAAAAGCATTTTATTTATTTTTATATCAATTGATTTAATCATTCGTCAAACTGATAATTAAACTAAATTAAATATTTATCTGAATTGAGATCTAATCTAATTTTAAAAAATCTAGTCCAATCACAAATAAGAGGCGCAGAATCGACCGCACTTCTTCCTACTTTTCTACCGGATAGATTGCCAAGCCTTTGCATTTAGCCGCGATGCACGAGTTGGATATATTGCCACGTTTTTGGTCCTGAATTCCTATCAGGCCGCAACTTAAAATGCCAAAATACAATAAAATAAAAATAAAAATATATCCTTTGAATTTCACCTGGCTTGGGCGCAACGTGACAGCAGAAAAAAAAAGGTGATATTTGGCTTCTTACATTGTATTTTGAATTTGTTATGTCATATAGTCCTAGCAGTAGCGCTATGAAACTGGAATGATTACCAATCATAAAATTTGAAAAATCAAATCAAGTCAAATAATAACGGTGAAGAAGGAGAAATTGTCGCCACATCACAATTGAGAGAGTGGAGCCGCAACTGGTTAAAGAGAGAATGAGAATGATTGTGCAAACTTCTTTGCGCTCACGTTGATTCTTCAACATAATCAAAACAAGCACTAGAAGGGTTGTATTGAAGGTGACTGAAAGAAGCGATGTGTACAGCTATGGAGTTTTGGTACTGGAAGTCATCAAAGGCAAGCATCCAGGTGAAGTGATCTCTGACGTAATATGCCAACACGGAGATGACACTGAATGATATGCTGGATCGTCGGCTGTCAGGTCCCCGACCTGAAGTTCGAGCCAAATTGCCACTGCATGAAGGTTGTATTGAAAAAGGCAATCCAAATTAATACGCGCAGAAGGCATCAATGCATGGATCGAATCAATGAACGCCGAAATAGAAGCAAGTTACATTGCTTTGTCACGATGGTTCATTGTGCATTTGTGGTTTAATATCCACTGAAGGAGTGGTGGTGGCAAGAGCATATTGCACCAATTTATTGAAAGAAAACGAAGGAAGGTTTATTTACTATGTTTCGCGTCACAAAGTGATAATAGGAAAAAGATACAATTACTAAACTAGCGTGTGCACATGGTAAACCCCAAGTGATCTAACAGCACCAAGTACATTAGCACATCCCTCCTCAAATGGTGCTGATGGCTATGGAAATAGAAAGCTTGCTAATTTAATAAAAGATGAGAAACCGTCTGCATAGATGGCCTTAGACTCTGGATCAGCAAGTAGGCACGCGTCTACCTGATTCATGATAAATGTCAATTTGGCTCGAACTTCAGGTCGGGGAACTGACAGCCGACGATCCAGCATATCATTCAGTGTCATCTCCATGTTAGCATATTGCGTAGACAGTGCAGAGATCATTTCTGATGCTTGCCTTGGATGACTTCCAGTACCGAAACTCCATAGCCGTACACATCGCTTCTTTCAGTCACCTTCACTGTGCAAGCAAACTCTGAAACAAAAAAAAAAAAGAAAAAAGAAGAAAGAACCACCAAAATTCATTCAATACTTAATGCGAATAATCATCGATATTTAAGCTACCTGGTGCGACATATCCGTATGTGCCTGCAAGAGATGTCCAATTGGTTGATTCCTTGTTGAGAAGCTTAGCAGTGCCAAAGTCTGAGACGTGTGGTTCGTATTCTAAATCTAGCAGGATGTTATTGCTTGATATGTCTCTGTGAACAATCGGCGGCACGCACTCGTGGTGCAGGTAAGATAAGGCATGTGTCACGCCTTTAGTCACGTTCAACCCCTTTTCCCGATCCAATTCCTTTGCTTTCTTGTCATTTCCCATAATCGCTGCCTAGCTGCCCCTCGGGAGCTACTCGTAGACCGGAAACGAGTGTCGTGCATGTGAGCAAAAACCATGGAGCTTTACAATGTTTCGATGCCTCGTCTCGGTTAATGCCCTTACTTCGCTTAGGTAGTCTTTCTGCCGTACGATTCGGTTGGTTAATGTTTGCTGCAATTTGGTTGATGATTTTGATGTGTTTTTAGTGTCCAGAGAAGAGTGACTTGCTAATGAAGCAAGTTTTTCAATAACTAACCAAGATGGTACAATGAGGGAGTACAAGGAAAGTTGAATATCAAGAGATACTCTATTTTCTATTTTCATTGCTATAACTCCTCATTATATAAGAGGAATTTTCAAAATATAGAATTTGAAATTGGTACACATGTCAAGTTCTTAATATTTATAATTTAAAAATTTAAATTATAAATAATTATATCTAGTAATCATGTCACTTGAATTTAAATTTTAAAATCAAACTTCTAGAACTTGATAGAGGAAAGTTTGCTGCTGATGTAGAAAAGCTTACTACTGATGTAGGAGAACTTGCTGTCTCATTTTGATTCTGCAAAAAGGGAGCACCACTGGACCTTCACTCCTCTTTGGTGCTTCTATTTTGCAGACCAATGACAGTCCTTAAGTCTTCAAACCTGGATTTAGATAGGTTCTTGGTTAGGATATTTGCTACCTGGTTTTTAGTATTGCAATATATCAACTTGACTTCATCAGCTTCTTGTACCTCTCTTACAAAGTGTAGTTTAATGTTAAAATCTTTTGTTCTCCCATGTTATACAGAATTGTTGGAAATTGCAATGGCAGATTGATTGTCACAGAAGATAGGGGTAGGTTCTGTTTGGTTGAGTTTGAGATCAGTACAGGCTTTTCTAATCCAAATTGCATGGTTAACTGCTGTGGCCACTGCAATGTATTCAGCCTCGGTTGTAGATTGTGCCACTGTATGTTGTTTCCTGGAACTCCAATTGAAAATACCAGATCCAAAGGAAAATGAAAAACCAGATGTGCTTCCATTATCTGAGGGTGATTCTGCCCAATCACTGTCAGAAAAGCCAACCAACTGGCTTACTGCATTCTTTCTGAACATTACTCCTAATTCTGTAGTTCCTTTGATGTATCTCAGGATCCTTTTGGCAGCTTTGAAGTGAGTTTCATGTGGTGAATCCATGAATCTAGACATTAAGCTGACTGGAAACATGATATCTGGTCTAGTGGCAGATAAGTATAAGAGACATCCAATAAGACTTCTGAATTGAGTCTCATCTGCTTTTGGAGATTCATCCATCTTGGCAAATTTGGTTCCAAATGGTAAAGGAGTATGAGAACTCTTGCAATTGAGCATTCCAAATTTCTGTAACATTTGATATCCATATTTTGTTTGATGTATCAAAATGTCATTTTCAGACTGTTGTACTTCCAATCCCAGGAAGTAACTTAAGCTGCCAAGGTCTGACATGTCAAACCTCTTCTCCATGGTGCCTTTAAACTGAGATATGAGGTTTGAAGAATTTCCAACAACCATTAAATCATCAACATACACTGAAACACAAAGAAACTATCTTTCATCTCTATTCACATAGAGTGTGGCATCGTTGCAGTTTCTGGAAAATCCTGCATTTGTTAGGTACTCATGAATTTTTGAGTACCAAGCTCTGGGAGCTTGTTTCAATCCATACAAGGCCTTCTTTAGGAGATAAACTTTATCTTCTTCTCCTGATTTGACAAATCCTTCAGGTTAACTGACATAAACCAGTTCCTGAAGCTCACCATTTAGGAACACAGACTTGACATCTAAATGGTGTACAAGCCAATTTTGTTGAGCAGCAACTACAAGCAGCAGTTTTATGGTATCAAGCCTCGCCACTGGGGCAAAGGTATCACCATAATCTACTCTTGCTTGCTGAGTGAAGCCCTTTGCTACAAGTCTAGCATTCAATTTGTTAACAGTTCCATCCGCATTGTATTTGGTCCTGTATATCCATTTCACAGTAATGATCTTTTTGTCTGCAGGTTTAGAAACCAAGGTCCATGTTTGATTTTTATGAATGGACCTTATCTCCTCCTCCATTGCAGCTTTCCAGGCTACATGTTATGATGTTTCCTGAAAGCTATTAGGATCTAGCTCAGCCACATAGCTTATGTGGTAAACATCTGTTAATAACCTTATACCTCTGACTAGAGGATCATCTACGTCATCAACCACACTGCTAGATTTTGAGTTTGGAAATTGTGAATGGATACAGCTTTGACTGGTAGCATGCTCAACATTGTAGTTTTGCTAGTTCCATCTTGCTTCCTCATCAAATGTAAGGTTTCTACTGATAGAAACCTTATGCATAGCAATATCATAAACTCTATAGTTATTAACTGTATCATTATAGCCAATAAATTGTACCAGACTTGATATGGTGTGGCATTTGACAATGTCTTATAAGGAAGCCTATTTAGCAAGTAAATAGTAGTTGCTGCACCTTCTGCCCAGAAGGTTTTAGGGAGATGTTTTTCAGCCAGAAGACATCTACTCATTTCAACAATTGTCCTGTTCTTCTTTTCACTCACACCATTTTGTTGAGGTGAGTATGGTGCTATGAATTGTTGTTGAATCCCTGCAGCAGTACAACTTGATTTGAACGCAGTTGATGTATATTCAGAGTCATTATCAGATCTAATGGCTTGGATTACATAATTAGTCTGTTTCTCTATCCATACTTTAAATCTTTAGAAGGTGGCTGTTACATCTGATTTGGATTTCATAAAATAAATCCAGCAATATCTTGAGAAATCATCTATAAATGTGATGTAGTACCTGCTGCCATTCAAGGATCAAGTCTGCATTGGTCCACATAAGTTTGAATGAACTAACTGCAACTGCTTTTGAGCTTTATGGCCTTGATTTGAACGAAAAAGAAGTCTGCTCTGTTTGCTCAGTTGGCATACATTGTAAGGCCTGTCGGCTTGATCCAGCTCTGTTATACCAGAGGCAAATTGTTTGTTTTTCAATGTTTGAATCCTTGCATGATGGAAATGGCCAAGTCTTCTGTGCCAAAGACTTGCTTTGTTAGTGGTTGCAGATAGAGCAAGATGCTCTATTTTGTTGGTGTTTAAATGAAAGCTTTTACCAATCATGGGGACTGTGATCAGTTTGACACCTTTGGAATCACAAATAACACATGCATGGTCTTTGAACAGCAAGGAAAAACCATTGTCTATGAGTTGACCAACACTCAACAGATTGTGATGAATGTGTGGAACAAACAGAACATCTGTAATGACTTTGGTACCTGAGGTTGTATGCACAATGGCTGCCCCTTTCCCATGCACATGCAGTAACTGACCATTGCCCATCCTTACTTTTGATTTGAAGGATTTGTCCAAGGTATCAAACACCTTAAGGTTAGGAGACATGTGGTTTGTGCATCCACTATCAACTAACCGGGTTCCAAGATCAGTTGGGCTGGTGTCAGACGTTGCCATAAATAGCTACTCATTTATAGATTAAACCTCATCTGCAGGTTGTGCCTCCAATTTGATTTGCTGTGTTGTTTGTTGGTGCTGAGATTGCTTGCCTCTATGCCAGCAAATTCTTTCTGAGTGTCCTTTCTTACCACATACTTTACAGATTATATCAGGTCTTTTCCAACATGATTTAGACAAATGATTTGTCTTTTTGCAATGCTCACAAGGAGCATACTGCCTTTTTCTTGCAAATTTGCTAGCTTCACTAGACTTCTCCAGTTATTTGCCATTTGATTTTCTTCTACATTGGTTTTTTTGGTGGTAGGTGACCTGTAATGCACCTTCAATTGTGTCTTCTTGCCTTAAGAGCCTTCTTTGCTCCTGAGCTTGAAGTGCACTAATTAATTCACCAAGTGAAATGGTGGTAAGATCTTTGGAGTCTTTTAGAGAGGAAATTTTTGCTTCAAACCTCTCTGGAATGCTCACAAGAACCTTTTGAACCACATTCTTGTCTGGCAAATCTTCACCAAGCACCCGGATTTGGTTAACCACTTTGAGTAGCTTATCACTGTAGTCTTTGATGGTTTCTGTTTCTTTCATTTTCAGAAACTCAAACTACCTTCTTAGGTTCAACAGTTGCATGGTTCTAGTCTTATGGCTGCCTTCATACTCCTCCTTTAACATGTCCCATGCTTGTTTTGCAGTGTCACAGGCCATGATTCTGTTGAAAATTGGCTCAGTGATTGCAATGTGGATGCATGTGAGGGCTTTATACTATTTAGACTCTTGTTCACTGTGATGTTTCAGCTGAGCAAGAGTTGGGTTCGCAGGGAGAGGAGTAGATACTGTGCCATTTTCAGTTGCTTCCCAAAGGTCAAAAGCCCTTAAGTAAGCTTTCATCATTATAGTCCATTGGGTATAATTATCACCAGTGAACTTAGGTGGTGGCAAAGGAGAAAAACCAGCTGAGGCCATGAATCAATCTTTTAAGTATTTAGGGAGCTTTTCTCACACAATTACTTGGAAAGTTTTTGCACTCACTTCACTGGTCACTAAGGATCTTGCAATTCTGATACCACTGTTGGTTAATGTTTGCTGCAATTTGGTTGATGATTTGATGTATTTTTGGTGTGCAGATAACAGTGACTTGCTAATGAAGCAAGTTTTCTAGTGACTAACCAAGATGGCACAAGGAGGGAGTACAAGGAAAGTTGAATATCAAAGGATACTCTCTTTTCTGTTTCCATTGTTGTAACTCCTCATTATATAAGAGGAGTTTTCAAAATACAGAATTTGAAATTGGTACACATGTCAAGTTCTTAATATTCATAATTTAAAAGTTCAAATTACAAATGATTACATCTAGTAATCATGTCACTTGAATTTAAATTTTAAAATCAAACTTCTGGAGCTTGACAGAGGAAAACTTGCTGCTGATATAGGAAAGCTTACTGCTAATGTAAGAAAGCTTGCTGCCTCATTTGGATTCTGCAAAAAGGGAGCACCACTGGACCTTCAGATTCCTCCATGGCTCAGCAAATGGTTCTTGACAGCAACTAGTTCCCATGATAACTCTAGACGCTTCCAGATCCGCCCCTTCCAATGCAATACGTGTCATCAAAGTTCTTTGTTGCTTTTAAGATCTCTTCATACACTATTTCCGCATCTGCTATTGATATGGAAAGCAGCTCTTCACCATCAATATCACTTCCTCTTTGCGAGCCTTTCTTCCTTGAATGGTAACAGAAAATCAGTATAATGCAAGTGAAGGTTTATCAGAAGACAAAAGGTTAATATGGCAGAACACTACAAACTAAAATTACAGAATGAGGGAGAAGATAAGGCAGAGAAGCAGGACGCCTTTTTTGTTTTTAATAAAAAACACAAAACTAGTTCATTAGTTTTCTAATCTTCATTATATATAAAGATTTGAATGTAAATATCCTTACAAATTTAAATTATATTCAAAATAATTCAAATTAAAACTTTGAGATTTCAAAAAAATGATTTAATCCAATTTTTACATCAAATTTGAAATTTGAAACAAAAGGACAAAAACAACATGTAGCAGAGGAGCCTCATCACATGTCTTGCCATACAATCCAATAACTTAACATCCAATCTATTAGTAGTAGATGCAATCTTGCAGCACCATGGTGAGTTACTTTGCCAGCTTCACTTCTCCTCCTTGGTGCCATAGGATTGCAGCCCAAGTTTCCTCCATAAGGTTTCAAATTTATGCTTTGATAAGCACTTAGTAAATATATTAGCAAGTTGTTCAGCAGTACTACAATAAATCAATTCCACTTCATTGCTTTCCTGCACTTCTTTGATAAAATGTAATCTGATTTTGAAGTGTTTGGTTTTCCTATGAAGAACAGGATTTTTTGAAATTGCAATTGAGGATTAATTATCACAGTAAATTGAGTTGCACCAGATTGTTTCAATTCCAGGTCAAGTAGCAACTTTTTGAGCCAAATGGCTTGGTTGACCGCTGAAGTAGCTGCAATGTATTCAACCTTAGCTGTTGATTGAGCTACTATGGATTGCTTCTTTGAGTTCCAGCAAAAGAAGCCACCTCTAAGAGTATATGCATACCCTGAAGTACTTCTTATGTCTTCTAGAAAACCAGCCCAATCATTATCTGTATAAGCAACTAACTTCAATTCTGATGAGTTGGAATACATGATCCCAAGATCTGATGTTCCTTGAATGTACCTCAGGACCCGTTTTGCAGTTTTGTAGTGAAGTTCACTTGGGGAATGCATGAATTTGGAGAGAAGACTTGTAGCATACATAATTTTTGGCCATGTGACAGAGAGATACAACAAACATCCAATAAGACTTATATATTTTGAAGCATTAATTTTTCTATCTTCATCATCCTTTTAAAGTCTTTCACCAACCACCAAAGGTGTTATTATACTTCTACAATCATGCATATTAAACTTTTTAAGGATCTCCTTGGCATACTTGGTTTGGCACAGAAAAATTCCATACTTTGATTGCTGTAATTCCAGACCAAGGAAGTATGACATAATTCCTAGGTCTGTCATATCAAAAACTAGTTTCATCTCAGCTTTAAACTGATGAACTAGCTTAGGACAACTGCTAATGATCAACAAGTTATCAATATAAAGTGAGACATACACAACTTGATCCTGTTATGACTTGATGTACAAGGTAAGTTCAAATTGGCTCCTGTTGAAGTCAAGTTTCAGTAGATGCTCATTAATTCTGCTATACCAGGCCCTTGGAGCTTGCTTTAAGCCATACAAAGCCTTTCTCAACAAGTAAACCATGTTTTCTTATCCAGGCTTAATGAATCTACGAGGCTGCTCCACTAGAATTTCTTCCTGCAGCACACCATTAAGGAAAGCAAATTTCACATCAAAATGGTGTATCAGGAAACCCTTTCTATAGGCAACCTGATGGTGTCCATTCTAACTACTAGTGCAAAGGTTTCATAGTAATTCACTCCCAATTGTTGTGAGTATCCTTTAGCTACCAATTTTGCCTTGAGTTTACTAATTTTACCATCAAAATGACATTTGACTTTGAAGATCCATTTTACTCCAATGATAGATTTTCCTCCAAGTTTAGAGACCAAAGTCCATGTCTCATTTCTTTCAATTGCCTGTAGTTCCTCCATCATAACCTTTTTCCAATTAGGATTAGTTAAAGCTTCCTCATGGTTAGTAGGTTCTAAAATAACTTGATAAGCTCTTTCGTAGAGATTAGAGAGCCTTTTGGTTCCTCGAATTAGGAAATCCTCATCATCCCCATTTGAGGCTTCACTTTTTAGACCCAAATTGCTTGGCGGCTCCTCAGGACGAATCTGAGTTGACTCAATTTCAACTTTGTCCCAATTCCAATGCTGATTCTCACTGAATTTAATGTGTTTGGAGATCAAGACTTTGGCAAAATGAATGACATATACCTTATAATTGAAAGTTGTCTCACAATATCCAATAAGAATTGTAGCAGCAGCTCTTGAATTCAGCTTACCCCTCTTCTGGTTAGGTATATGCACGAAGTATAAGCAACCAAAGATCTTGAGAAGTTGCAAAGAGGGCTTGTGTTGAAACCAAGTCTCAAAAGGTTTTTGATCAACAAGAGCTTTGCTAGGTAATCTGTTTAGAAGATAAACTGAGGTTGCCACAGCTTCTGCCCAAAAGCTTTTGGGAAGTTTCTTTTCTGTCAGCATACATATGGCCATTGACATGATGCTCTTGTTTTTCCTTTCACTTACTCTATTTTGCTATAGAGTATATAGAGCAGTAAATTGTTGTTGGATATCAGCACTAACACATATGGTTTTAAAGGTCTGTGAAGTGAACTCATAGCCATTATCAAATCTGATGGCTTTCAGTTTGAGACTTGATTGATTTTCAATCTAAGTTTTAAACCTTTTAAAGATTGAGGAAACTTCAATTTTGTACTTTAAGAAATAAACCTAGTAGAATATAGTAAAATCATCTATAAAGATGATAAAATATATATTCCCATTCAAGGATGGTGAAGTCATGGACCCACATAAGTTAGTATGCATTAGTTGGAGTTTCTCCTTGGCTTTCCATGATTTATTTGTAGTAAAGGGTAGTCTGGTCTGCTTGCCATATTGACACATATCACATAAGCCACTAGGAACATGAATTTTAGGAATATTGATGGCAAGAGCCTTTTTGGCTAAGGTTTGAATGCCAGAGTAATGGAAATGTCCAAGTCTCCTATGCCATAAAACTGACTCATCAGTAGAGGTAAGTTAAGCCTCATGGAGTGTTGTTGGCCAACACAGATGAAAACTTTTCCCTTTCATGGGAACAGAGGCAATAGGACTGCCATTAAGACCATGGATTATACATTTCTTATCCTTGAAGGTAAGAGTATATCCTCTCTCAAGTTGTTGACCAACACTTGAGAGATTTTGATTAATATCAGGGACATACAATACATTAGAGAGCAATTTTGTACCTACTGTCATGTTGATCTCTGTTGTGCCATTCCCTTTAACTTGGAGAAATTGACCATTTCCTATCTTTACTTTAAAAGTATAGGAATGATCCAAAGATCTGAAAACATCAAGGTTTAGGGACATGTTGTTTGTGCATCCACTGTCCACCAACCAAGTTAGATCAGAAGAGATATTGCCTGCAACAAACAACTGCTCTTCTGGTGGTTGGTCATTATTAACCACTTAAGCCTCTAACTTATCAGGTTAATCTTGTTGTGGCTGGTTGGATTTCTTTTTGCAGATCCTTTCTGAGTGCCCTTTTTTTCTTGCAGAAGTTGCACACAATGTCAGGTCTCCTCCAGCAGAATTTTGAGAGATGGTTTGTCTTACCACAATGTTCATAGGGTGCATACTGTTTCTTCCCTCCTGCTTGGTTTCCAGTATTTTTCCCTTGCCTCTTCTTTTGTTGTTTTCTTTGCTATTGCTTGGCTTGAAAGGCACCATCATCAGCATCTTCTTGTCTCATAAGCCTTCTTTGCTCCTGAGCCTACAATGCATTTATCAACTCTACTAAGGATATGGTATTCAAGTCTCTAAAATCCTCTAAGGATAAGATCTTTGCTTCAAACCTTTTCAGGATGCTAACCAAAACCTTTTGAATAACAAATTTATCTGGAAAGTCATTACCTAAGAGCCTTATTTGATTCATAATCTTAAGTAACCTGTCATTGTATTCTTTGGCAGTCTTAGATCCCTTCATCCTCCACAACTCAAACTCCCTTTTATGGTTCAGTAACAACATGTTTCTGGTTTTCAAGCTACCACCAAACTCCTCCTTCAACCTTTCCCATGCATCTTTAGCAGTGTCACAAGTTATGATCCTGTTAAAGATGCTTTCTGCCACAACTGAGTGAATGCAAGTTAAGACATTGTATTGCCTTGAAACTTGCTCACTATGATGTTTGATCTGAGCCATGGTCGGATTAAGAGGAAGAAGATCAGTTTGTGCTCCTGTTTCAGTGACCTCCCACAAGTCAAATGCTCTGAGGTATGCCTTCATCATGATATACAACTGTATATAATTTTCTCCATTAAATTTTGGTAGAGGCAAGGGTGAAAAACTTAAAGATGTCATAACTGGTTTGTGTTGATTTTTGGTAAGATCTCTCTCGAGTACTTTTGCTCTCTGTAGGCTTTCTTTTCTCTCTTAACTCACACTCTACAGGTCCTCTTATTGATTGTTTCTGCTCTGATACCAAATAAAGGTTTATCAGAAGGCAGGAGGTTAATATGGCAGAACGTTGCAAACTAAAGTTGCAGAATGAGGGAGAAGATAAGACAAAGAAGTAGAACACCTCTTCTATTTTTAATAGAAAACACAAAACTAGTTCATTAGTTTTCTAATCTTTATTATATATAAAGATTTGAATGTAAACATCATTACAAATTTGAATTATATTCAAAATAATTCAAATTAAAACTTTGGGATTCCAAAAAATGATTTAATCCAACTTTTACATCAAATTTGAAATTTGAAACAAAAGGACGAAAAAACAGCATGCAGCAAAGGAGCCTCATCACGTGTCTTGCCATGCAATCCAGTAACTTGACATCCAGCCCACCATGGTAAGCTGCTTTGCCAGCTTCAGCAAGCACTGAGAATAACAGTGCCTCCCAGAATAAGAAGGACTATAGCAAGCAAAATCTTGACTCCTTTGCTTAATCCACTTTTTTTTTTTCGTGGGAGTTTGGCAAAGTTGCAAACCGGTAACATTGCCAAACATATTTTGGTTACCCTGCAATGCTGCATCTTGAAATGCTTCGCTATTGGGAATAACACTAAACAACTTGTTATATGAAATGTCGACATACTGTAAGCCACACAGCTGCTCCAAAGTTGATGGAATTGAACTACTAAGATTATTATAAGAGATATTCAACGTATTCAAGTTGAGGCTAACCTATCCTTAAGTTGGTAATAGTCAAGTTGACTTCCTCCCACAACATGGTCTTAGGTAGGTTAAGCCTACGAGCCTTGGATGTATCCTCTTAATCAAGCACCTCAAACTTAAATTGTCCACACTAGATGGGGTAAGAGGAGTTTGTAAAGAACAAAAGGAGGTATATAAACTATAAGTTGAATGGATCAAGGGAAAGTGGAAGGCTCTAAGAGTACAAGTAGTAAGCCTCTATGTCTGACTAGAAGACACTAACTAAAGAAGCATTTCGTTCAAAGGATTGTTCCAAATCCCCTTTGACCTAAAAGAGCCCCTAAAGACTGTACAAATTAGGGAAAAGTTTGAAAGAGCCTTAAAAGATGAAATTACCTATTTCTTGTAGTCCCACCTTGAGGTATTTGTGGGGGTTCTAGCTAACATGCTAGGTATCGACCCAAAAATAACCTCTCATGACCTGAGTATAAACAAGAAAAGCTACTTAATAAGACAAAAGCAATGGAGAATGGGCCTAAAACAATAAGCAATACTTGGAGAGGAGATGGTAAGCTTTTAAGGGCTGGATAAATATGAAAGTCACATACTTGGATTGGTTGGCAAACATAATCATGTTCAAAAAAGAAAATGGAAAATGTCATATGTGCCTAGACTTCATTGACCTTAAAAAGGCATGTCCAAAAGACAGTTGCCTATTGCCTTAAATCATCCAACTAGTAGATGGCACTTTGGGCTATAAACTTATAACTTTCATAGACGTGTTCTCTTGGTATAACCAAATTCCTATGCATATGGACAATCAAGAGAAGACTTCCTTCATCACGGAGCATTGATTGTACTACTACAAGGTAATGTCCTTTGGACTCAAGAACATAGGAGCTAAATATCAATAGCTAGTGAACAAGATATTTCAAAACCAAAATTGACTAGAACATGGAAGTATACATTAATGACATGCTTATGAAAAGCAAGATGATGGTAAACCAAATCACTAATTTGAAGGAAAGGTTTAAGACCCTTAACTAGTATGACATGAAGTTTAATTCTACAAACTGCACTTTTGAGGTGCGATTCAGTAAATTTTTGAGTTTCCATGTGTGAAACAAGATAATAAAGGCCAATCCAAATAAAATTAAGGCAACCAGGTAGCTCATTTCCCTTAAACCACCAAGGACATACAAGTCCTCACTTGACTGCTTGCCCATCTGAGCCACTTTATCTCGAGCTTCTAAGATAAGCAACTTCCTTTTCTTTAATAGTTAAAAGGGTAATTATCATCCTTACTATTGCTAAGCAAGCCCATGAGTAGAGAAATGCCATACCTCTAACTCACTATTAGTAGCATGATGATTAGCTTGGTTTTGGTTTGAAAGAAGGATAAAGTACAATGACGTATATACAACATTACTATAGTCCTTTAAGGAGTGGAATTGTGCTATCCTAAGTTTTATAAGTTGGCCTTAGCGCTTGTAACTATCACAAGAAGCTTGCAACCGTACTTCCAGGCACACTTCATCATGGTCTTGACTAACAAGTTACTTTGCCTCATCTTTCACGGGCCAAAGGTGGCAAGCTTGATCCTCTAATGGTTGGTCGAGCTAAGAGAGTTTGACATCCAATTTCAACTATATAAGGTGCTAAAGGTGTTGCTAAAGGCGTAAGTCTCAGAAGATTCTATCAATGAACGCATGGGCTTCAAAACATGTCAAAGTACCAAACATGCAAGGGAACCTTGGATCTTACACATGGGTGGATCTTCTAGTAAGGAAGGAAGCAATGCAAGCTTCACTCATCACACCCACACTAGACTCCATTCATACAAACTAAATAGGCCAGGTCAACATCCATTAATGGTAATGTTTATTCTCTCTCTCTCTCTCTCTCTCTCTCTCTCTATTCACTTATTTGAGAACTCTAATCCTTTACTCATTTAATCTTCAGAGTGCTAATGTCCAAGTCTACCTCTAAAGCTTAGTCAAGTGCTCTTTTGTAAGGCTTGACCGAGACTCAATTACCGGACTTCCTTCTACACTAACCTAACCGGATACCATCTTAACACGTGCTCACTCTGTTAAGCACCCTTCATCACATTTGTTTTTGTTTGCTCATAAAAATAAAATGCCAAGAATAACAATGAGAAACATAATCATTTTCCTTTCGGAATTCATTTCCTAGTTAAACTAACTACTACAAACCAAAAAATTGAAACATGTCAAACAAATTACCTAAACTGCAATTGTTTGTTTCTTCTTATGCTAGTGATAATGAATTGATGAAATAGATTTCTGATATTTTTCGTTAGGTAAGAAGTGGTCTTCAATTACTTAGATCAATTGATTACTTGTGTCCAAGACTAATTAAGCTTGGCTCAATTTAAGAATTATTAGGTAAGATCCCTTAACTTAATGAAGGGCTAAGTTATATCATCTATTTTAATCCATATGATGAATTTGAGTTCTTTTTTTAATTCCTTTTTTTGAATTTTTTAATATTCAAGAAACTCATTTTTCTTGTAGTAAAACCAAAAATAAGGAAATGAAAAATCTAAAGTACTTATATTTCCTTTTGGATATATACTGTTAATTGTTTGCCTTCAAATTTTAAACCAAAAAGTGAGATAGAAAGTTGAAACATGGTAGCTCACCAACAAATAACCCAAAAAATAAACTGCCATCTAGTAAAAATCCAAACACACCAAAAGTGGTCTATCTTATCATTATTTGTACTTGCACTTATATATATATATATATATTTCTTAACTCTTTTCTAGCCTTGGATTTGAATCTGCATACTTTATCATTACACTGAACCAACAATTTAAAATCTGTATTGCACACTTACACCCATCATCTCTCTCTCTATTTGCTTTATTAAGAACATAGCTAAAATGGTGTCCAAGAGTGGAAAGAAGACCTCAGCCAAGTTTATAAAGGATTACTAGCATTATCGCTGAAAGAAGATCACAATGGAATTAGTGGCTGTAGCCTCCTTTAGTATCATCATATCTATCAACAAGACTACCTTTATATGCAAACACTATCTCATCAAGCTATTCTCCAAACATGCATGCATTAGCCTTAGTAGCCCCTATAAAAGCTACAAAGTCATGGAGAAAAGTTTGAGATGTTAATGCTAAGAAATGTCACGTGAATAAGAACTTGAAGAGGACATATGCCAAGAAACCCCAAAGTAAATATACATGTTAAGGTGATGAGAACTGTAGAGATAATGTGTGGAAGGCTTCAATGGATGTAAAAGGTCCATTACACATTCCAGAATGCCCAATAACACGAGCTAGAGTTTCAATTGATGTAAGAGGTCAATTGTACACTCTAGAAGGCCCAATAACATGAGCTATAGTTTCAATCGATGCAAGAGATCCATTACACATTCCAAAAGGCTAATAATATGGGTTAGAGCCAAAAAGATGAGAAAAGCACTAAATGGGTTGATTAAGGACATTTAAGCCAACCAAGTTTCGAATAGTGCGAATTCAAGTTGGAAAGAGAGTCCAGACCTTATTAATATCATTAGAGTATTTAAAGAGTTAGAACAAAATAATAGCAGTCACTCCAAATTAGGAGTTTACTTTTTGTATAAGAATTTGCCCCTAGATAGGAATTCCTCCTAAATAAGGAATTATCCTAAGTAGGAATTTGTGTCTCTTTAAGATTGCTATCTTAACCTATAAATAGGCACCTCTTGTAAGAGATCAGACAATCAAATCAAATAACTTTATGTGAAATAAAAAGTAAGGATTTTTCTCCCTCTGTTCTTTTGAGAACTAAAGAATTTATCAAAAGGTATTTCTTCTTATGACATTCAAATTGACTTATCACTCCCAATCCTTTCTTTTCTAGAGTGTGGCATCTATATCCTTCTTGAATACCCTAAGTTCCTATTCCTTCAAATGTTAGGTCTAAGGTTTGTATTATTAAACTCTGATTTAGTTTTCTTGGTTGTCCCTTGATTCCATGTGTGCGTTAGGTCCCTAAGCCACATCTTTTTGTGATTTTTCGCATCATAATAGCAGTCACTCCAAATTAGGAGTTTATTTCAAATTCAAGTTATTGATAAAGTTAATAGTTTGGTCATATTGGTCATAATAATAACAAAGTTTTCTTGCTCAACTCTAATTCTACCATTCATTTTCCTATTTTATTATCCAAATTTGTCCTTTAGGTTTATCTACCCCTTTCTTGATTTTTGTGAGTTTAATTCATTAAATTCATTTGCCTTGATATCCATTTTTGTTTTTGATTCCTTGTTCTCTAATTTGTTCAATTATATGCCATTTATATTATTCTGTTCAAAATCTATATTCTAGATTTAGGTTTATCTACCCCTTTCTTGATTTTTGTGAGTTTAATTCATTAAATTCGTTTACCTTGATATCCATTTTCATTTTTTATTCCTTGTTCTCTAATTTGTTCAATTATATGCCATTTATATTATTCTGTTCAAAATCTATATTCTAGATTTACTTTTTTTAGTTCTTTATAAAGCCAAAAGGAAAAATTCGAGTGGTAAAAGACAAGAGTGAATGTTCATATAAAGAAAAAGCTATAAATAGTGTAAACACGAGGGAGTGTGACACCTTTTTTTAAGTGAAACAGATGAGAGAGTGTTCTATGAGGTACCTTATTATTTTGTGTAGAAGTAATACTATGACGTTTAAAGACAAAGGTGCAGCTCAGGAGGGAGCTGATGATTTGTCCTTTATGATTAAAGCTATGTAACAACAATTTGAGCATACGAATACAAGATTTGATGATATGAGGGAGAGGATGAAGGAGTAAGTTAATACAATAGCAAAGTTACAAAGGAGACATGGGGAATATAAGGCTCCTAAAGCAAAAAGGTGGTTGAGACATGCCTATGACCATGAAGATGATGTAGAAGATGATGAATTTGACAATCAAACTACTGTGGTTAGAACTGCTAACAATAAAAGGGATTGAAAAGAATTTGGGAGGCAAGGCACATATGACCATAATTTGGGCAGTATTAAAATGACAATTCCTCCATTCTAAGGTAAGAATGATCCTGATGTGTACCTAGAATGGGAGAAGAAGGTTAAATTGGTTTTTGACTACCACAACTATTCTAAGGAGAAAAAGGTAAAGCTTGCTGCAGTTAAATTTACTGATTATGCTATTATTTGGTGGGATTAACTTGTTTTGACTAGGAGAAGGAATCGTAAGTGGCCAATTGACACATGGGAGGAGATGAAAGCTATCATGAGGAGGAGGTTGTACCAAGGGCTCACTTAGGGCACAAAAAATGTGAAGGATTACCACAAAGAGATAGAGATTACCATGATTAAAGCGAATGTAGAAGAGGATAGAGAAGAAACCATGACTTGATTTCTGTAAGGGCTAAATAGGGACATAGCAAACGTGGTTGAATTGCAACACTATATGGAATTAGAAGACATGGTGCACATGGCCATGAAAATTGAAAGGCAACTCAAACGAAAGGTTTCCACACAGTTCGGGCAAAACTCAGGATCTACCTCATCTTGGAAGCCAAATTGGAGTAAAAGGGACGAGATGGCCAATTACAAGTCCAAAGCAGAGTTATCCAAGTACAAGAATGTGGGTTCTAGCAAGGAAGTAGGTAATTCTAACCCCCAACCTAGTAGAAATAGAGATGTTAAATGTTTCAAGTGTTTGGGCGGCGGTCACATTGCATCTCAATGTCCAAATAAACATGCAACGATCTTAAGAAGTAATGGTGATATTGAAACTAAAAGTGAATCAAATAATGATTCTTTGTCATCATCAAAGGGTGAAAGTGATGGAGAGGAGTATCCGGTTAATGGAGTAGCTCTCATCACAAGGTGAGCATTGAATATGCAAGTAAAGGAAGAAAATAAGGTGCAATGAGATATCATCTTTCAAACGAGATTTCTTATTAAAGATAAGGTATGTAGTATGATTATTGATAGTAGGAGTTGCACTAATGTTGCTAACACAACTTTGGCTAAGAAGCTAGATTTACCTATTATGAAGCATCCTAGGCCATATAAACTTCAATGGTTGAATAAGAGTGGTGAAGTTAAGGTAAATAAGTAGGTGCTCGTGTCATTTTCTATCAAAAGGTACCATGATGAAGTTTTATGTGATGTTGTACCTATGCATGTGGGCCATATTCTATTAGGAAGGCTATGACAATTTGATAGGCGAGTTATGCATAATGGATTCAATTATCGATATTCCTTTGTAATGAATGAAAAACTCGTCACTCTTGTACCATTATCACTTCAACAAGCTTATGAGACTCAATTAAGGATTAAAAATAAGAGTGAACAGAAAACAGAGATTGAAAAAAGAGAAAAGAGAAGAGAAAACATGGGAACACAAAAGAAATAGAAGAAAACAGAAAGTTTCTATGCAAAAGAAAATGATGTCAAAAGAGCAATTTTTGCCAAACAACCTATGATTATACTATTTTACAAAGAGGCTTATTTTAACACTAACAAGCTTGAATCATTTTTGCCTAGTACTTTATTGTTCTATTGCAAGAATTTAAAGATATATTCCATGATGATGTCCAAAGTGGATTGCAACCTATGAGAGGAATTAAGCATCAAATTGATTTTATCCCTAATGCATTAACTCTAAACCGGCCAACATATAAGAGTAATCTTGAGGAGACAAAGGAGCTTAAAAGGTAGGTTGAAGAACTTATTTTGAAAGGATGTGTGAGGGAAAGCATGAGTTATTGTGCAGTTCCTGTCCTACTTGTACAAAGAAAGTTGAATAAAAGAGATCCAAAGTGGATCAAATTCATTTAGACATTTCCTTACATCATCAAGTATAAACAAGGCAATGATTTAAGGATGAATCATTTTGAGGAAAGGGGGGAGAACTGCAGAGATAATGGGTAGAAGGCTTCAATGGATACAAGAAGTTCATCGCACATTCCAGAAGGCCCAATAACATGAGCAAGAGCTTCAATCGATGTAAGAGGTCCCTGTCACACTTCAGAAGGCTTAATAACACGAGCTACAGCTTCAATCGATGTAAGAGGTCCATTACACATTCTAGAAGGCCCAATAACACGGGCTAGAGCCAGAAAGATGAAAAAAAAAAACACTAAATGGGCTGATTAAGGACATTTAGGCCAACCAAACTTCAAATAGTGCAAATTTAAACTTGAAAGACAGTCCAGGTCTTATTAATATCATTGGAGTATTTAAAGAGTTAGAACGAAATAATAGTAGTCACTCCAAATTAGGAGTTTACTTTCTGTGTAAGAATTTGTCCTTAAATAGGAATTCCTCCTAAATAAAGAATTGTCCTAAGTAGGAATTTGTGCCCATTTAGGATTACTATCTTAGCCTATAAATAGATACCCCTTGTAAGAGATTAAACAATCATATCAAATAACTTTGAGTGAAATAGAAAGCAAAGGTTTTTCTCCCTCTATTCTTTTAAGAACTAAAGAACTTATCAAGAGGTATTTCTTCTTATGGCGTTCAAATTGACTCATCACTCCCAATTGCTTTATTTTCTAGAGTGTGGCGTCTATATCCTTCTCGAATACCCTAGGTTCCTATTCCTTCAAATGTTAGGTCTAAGGTTTGTGTTATTAAACTCTAATTTAGCTTTCTTAGTTGTCCCTTGATTTTGTCTATGCGTTGGATCCCTAAGCCACGTCTTTTTGGGATTTTCCACATCATAAGGTAGCAAAAATAGAGACATATGTAAACCTTTCTTTTCTTTCTTTCTTATGTGCACGCCTACAATATGCAAGGTTAGGCTTTTATTTTTAGTCATAAGGATTGAAGTCATTGAAGAAGCATTGTGAGATTTATTAGTTATTTCTAATCTGATTCATTATTTTGAATTCTCATGTTCTTCCATTATATCCTTTGATTGCTAAGATGCATACTAGACAATTATGCTCTATGATCTAATGTTAGTTTAGAATTCAAATCTATAATTGATAATTATACTTAAGTTTTTATCTAATTTTTATGAAGAACATCTTCTAAAATTAAACAAATTAACTTATGAATTTGTTGTTTAGATTTAACTACCTTTCTTATCTTAATGCTATTCATAAATTATATTTAAAGAGTTTGTCCTAAGTAGTTTAAGTGATAAGAGATTAATTGAAGAGCTTATCTCACATAACAATAAACTATGGAAAGATTCAAAATAATAGCACTTGTCATTAAGTTAAGTTAAATATTCAATTAAAGGATTAATGATCTTTAGTGTCAATGATTGATGAATTAATCTAATGGTGTAAATATCCTTATTGTTGAAAGTTTGATGATTTATTGATCTCATTTGTAATTAATTTTTTGTTTTTAATTTTTATTAGTTTAATTAAAATTGAATTACTTCTTATTTACTCTTTTTATCTATATTTGCAAGAACTCAATAAATCCAAGGTAATTAATGAACTAATTAATCAAAACCTAATTTTTTTATGAATTCACAAACTTGTTAATTAAGTGATTTAAAGTCATGTTGGGATATTCAGTACATACCAAATTTTGATGCTATTATCAAGGATTGATTGTTTAATTAATATGTTTTTTATTTATGATAATTGGAAGTTGTTGTTAAGGCAACAAAAATTTAATACCTTATTCTCGAAAATTCAACAATAAATAGTGTGAGTAACGGTCAATTCCACAGGAAGTACAATCAATTCACTACTGATTAACTAAAACTTAAAAATATTAACATAATTGAGGGAAAAGTTAAATTCTAAATTTGTTACAAATAAAATAAACAAATTGATAAAACAAAATAAATTATAGAAAGATAAAAAACTAAAAGTTCAATTCTAAGTTCATTTGCAACTATAATATTTAATAATTTTGATCACTTATAATATTGTTTCAATTGTAATGGAATTATCAAGCCTAGATAATAACAAGATTTGTTACCCGAATTGTTTTTTAAATATTCATTAAGTAAAACAAACTCTTTACTTGGACTCTAACCATTATACCTTTAAAATAAGTTCTTTAGAGTAATATATCAATGACCTTAAGAACTAGGAAAATAGCTTAATACAAGCGACAATCAGATAAGTTTGAATTGTTTAACTTACATTGAGTTTTTCACAAGAATAAAATGAAAATTTGTTCATAATCCCCTATTGTTTTTCATTACTCAATGATTAGGAAGTGGGTAAAAATAGATCAAAATTCCTTATTCTAATAATTAAGTGAAGGGTTTGTATTGATTATTATAAGCTAAATGTTGTAACTTGCAAAGATCAATTCCTTTTACCTTTTATTGATCAAATGCTTGAAAGGTTGGTTGGTCAATTTTACTATTATTTTCTTGATAATCCATTATTGGACAAGTCTAAGTACGCCACTGAGCTCATATTACCAAGAAAAGGAGGAATTCTCCCATTGAAAGTGTTTCCCGATAGGTCTAAATAATATAGGTTTGGAAGATGTGCTCGAATTAGTGCCAAAACATGGCCACGTAAACAGTTCTCTAAAATGTCTAAGTATCATAAACTCATATGAGAATGACTTGGCAACCAAAGTTGTCCGAAAAGGGAATTATCGAGCAAGTAGCACATAGATAAGTCTGTGTTATTTTTTAACAGCCAATATGGAAATCCTCCATTAAGTTGGATATGCGAGAGATAAACATATTCTAAATTGTGTTGGTAGTAACCAGACAAGGAGAGATGAGTTAATTGGAATTTTGGAATTGAGCTATGTTGCTCTATTTCGACAAATATATCATTTCCTCCCGCACTTAAGGAATTGAGTTTTGTATGGTTGAAGAATATGTTGAGTGTCATAAGAACCTGGAATTGATTGTATGAAAGATGTAGGTCTTCAATAGATGTCAAAGTCCTCATAGGAGATAAAGATATATTTACCATGAATTGATTGTAAGAGGGATTTAATCATCGAAGAGATGTCAAATTAGCCATACATTGAGGCAAGGTACCGCCGAGATTATTGCCTCAAATATGTAGTGTTATGAGCTGGTTTAATTCACATAAACCTGAAAATTATTTCATAATAAGGAATTAGGCTAAAATTAAGGAGACATGCACACAACCACAAACACACAAGGGGGCTTAGGGGAGATTAATCGTACCTTTGGATATAGGGCCACTTAATTGATTCATTGAAAGATCCTCCAACGAGATTGAGTCTCTAATGGTCTGTAACATTTTATAATTAGTGGTAGTAACAGATTCCCATACTAGTCTTTTCAAACTCTTTAGATGAGGCTAACCTAAATATATTTAAAATAAAAAAATAAAAAATTATTATTTAAAAATATGTTAATATTAGAGAAATTAAAATTATTTTTTATTTTTTTAATCTAAAAAACCTATCTGTCCTTTATAACCTATTGTTCCGTAGGTTGAACAGTAATAATATAAATATTATTGTTTTGTAAATATGATATGGTCACTTAATGGTTGAACTAAAAATTTGTGACAAGTGATTATGAAATAGGCCAAAATGTTGAAATTTACCTTGAGTAAAATTTTGAAGAGAAACCAATCCCCCAATGCTTTGGAGGAAGTTATCATCCATAGTAGAATCATCCAAATATAGCTCTTTGAGATTGTTTAAATGGTAGGATCCTAGCAAATTTAGGCAAAATAATAAAAATTACACGAAGCACAATTGCGGAAACAACTAAAAATTAAGAAATGTAAGTATTTTTTGGATATTAGGGAATGACCAAATGATGTTCCTTGCAGGTTGTAGGATGTTAAGCCAAGGCTCTTAAGCTTTGGAAAGAAATGGTGCAATGATTGCAACTCGAAGTTTGCATCTCTCCTGATTCCTCTGAGATAAAAGACACTACAGGTAGTCCCACTTTTATTATTTGTGAATGCCAAAAGCTGTATATACAAGTGACTCTTGATCCTATGGGCAGGTGACATTTCCTTTTTGTAGCTCAAAACAGTTAAGTGATATTTTAAACTATGTTGAATCATAAATTATTTTAAAAAAATTATATTTTTTATAATTATTATATATACTTCAAATTTTTTTCAAAATTTAAAAAAAAAATTATATGTCATAACCCAAAATATATATATCATTTTTCCATACTTTTATATAGCCCAACTCTAGTGATCAAATGTTAAAAAATATATTTATTTTGTAAATTAAACAAATCATTATTTTTTTAAGTAAAATGATTAGATTTTAAAAACATTATAGTTTATGTAAATATAATATAAAAAAATGACATAATTATTGAAAAAATATTAATATGTAATATGATATTCTATTTTTTAATATGAGAAGATAAAGTAAAGTATAATATAGCATTATTTAGTATATTTAAGATTTTAAAATATTTTATATTAAAATATACAAAATTAATTTGAAAAATTATGATATGTCTAGTTTAATAAAAAAAATATATATATTCAAATAGTCTTGTATTTTAAGGAATTTAAAAATGATGTGAAGAACAAGAAATCCTAAATTATAAATTAATCTGAAGAGATATTATTGAAAGGAACTTAAAAAATATTAAGTGTAAAATTTATCCTTATACTTGATATATGTTAAAAGAGATGTTGGTATATATACTACAACTTGAATATGAAATTGATCCAAGAAACTTGGGCTGGGAGAGATCTAGTTTTGAAGAAGGACCAAGATAGGAATGGATTAAAAAGGAACTTGGATTTATACCTCTTGTGCCCACAAATCTAGTGATCTTATTTCTGTTCAGATATAGCACCTCTAATTAGTTTAAAGCATGTAATTCTGAAAAAAATGAATTGAAACTAAGGAATCATACCCAAGTTTAATATGATATATCTCTCAATTTTCAAAAATTAAGATTGATAAAAAAGTCATATCTAACTTTCACATTTATTGATCCTTTTAACTGATTGTATCCAAGATATAATTACTTAAGAGATAAAAATCCTTCAAGGAATAACATAATACTAAGTTATTAAAACTCAAATCAAGGTTACACAAATTGTTTAACCTCAACACTTCTTCATCATCACCTAAAGACAAGATTGATATATATATATATTTGCTTTTGGGTACAACCAACAGCAAAAAGTATTAACTGGAGGGAGGATGAACGGATGAGATCAGAAATATGATAACTTTTCAAATGTACAATATTTGAATAAAATAGTAACAAGAAAATTAAGTTTTGTATTTTATGTAACAATTTGAAATCTTCGTCAAGTATCATCAAATGACTCAAATCTCAATAAATTGTTCTGAATAGAGCAACAATAAAATTCATTGGCTGTTGGCATATGAGAATTGCTTCTCTTAGCACACACCACCTTTTAGGAAAGTAATAATACTAGAAAACATAAAAAAAAAATCAATCTTATTTCAAAAACATTTGAAACTTTCAATTTTATTTTGTCCTAAATACAGATCCTCCAAGCTCATTGGATAATGAAAATTTGATCACATGTAATGATGTACAATGTGAGGGGAGAGAGACATTTACTTAATATTAGTCCATCAAAAAATAAAATATTTATTAAATGTCGAAATTTATTTCTAAAAAAATCGATAAAATTAAGATTTTTAAATTTAACATTTAATTGAAACATTTTTATTAAAATTTTTATATTGCATAATTAAGTAATAGTTACTTTGTTTTCTTTTTCTATCCTTTTAACCTCTCATTTTATAGAAGCCTATAGTCTTTCGTTTTCAATTCATTGATGGGTACATTATAATCTATTGTAGTATATTATTTGTTAAACTCTTAAAATTAAAGATATGACTTTAGGGAGCTTTTGTCATTTTTATGCAACCATTTTTTCCTTGCAATTTTAAAGTTTCACTGTAAATATGACTTACGTAAAGATGATAGGATGTTGAGTGCATGCCATTCTATGTCTCTCTCTCGACCTTCTTGACGAGCCTCCCTTTCTTTGCATATCAGATGTCCAAGTCTGATCTGTTCATTTATGTAAGTAATGGGCTTACTATAGAATTATTTTGCTTCTGATTTTTCATGCTGACCAGCAGAATAGGAGATGCTAATTTGCATTCCACAAACCAGATTGAACATTAATTGTTGATTATGGTCACAACAACATCAACATGAACACCTAAACTCGCATACTCATACCATAGACTTATCTGATGTGATATATCTCATGTTCTTGAGGATTAAGTATTAAAATTTAAGAGTGATATTTATTAGAAATATTGTTTAAAATTTTTAACTCTTAAGAAGAGATTATATTGTTTATTAAAAATAATACAATTAAATGATTAAGAATTTAATTTCTTATTTTTAAAACTTTAAATTTTAATATTAAGAAATAAATATAAAATTTATAAAAATTAAAAAAATACTCTCATTATATAATTTATAATTTAATATATTTTTTGAACAAAAAATAATTATCTAAGATCTTCAGTTTTTTAACTTCAATATCTTCATAAATATTTGTTATAAATCCTCTAACGCCGGAGAAAACAACCATCGCAATTCCGAAGCCATTTAGGAAAGAGAAAAAAAAAAGAGGTCGAAAAACAATTAGCTCTACTAGACGTTGGGCCGCCACGGTGAGGTCTTTGAAGAGCCCTTATCTCAAATCGAGTAAACATTTTTCATAAATTTGCACTTTAGTTTGATATTTTTAAATATCAATTGCTGAATTCAAAATTTTTTAAATTTTTCAGTCAAATTTAACTTGATCCCTCCTCTATATTTGACCAATTGCTTATGCATATGACCCATTAGTCTTTTAATATGCCAACAACAAAAAATAAATTATAACCTCAAAAAATTAAATAAACTATCTCTTTTAATTTATTTTTTATTTTTAATTAATTAATTTATAATTATATATTAAGACTAATATCTAATAACCTATTATAATTACTTAAATATTAAGAATTTGACTACCTTTTTAATAAAATATCTATTGGTGTAATTAAATAATTTGATAATATAAATACTCTAATTAAATTTATAATATATAATTATTATCTATTTATTTAGTATTTATTATTTTAGTTCTCTAAATTTTAGTTATTAATTTCATGGATGAGATTTAGAAATCCTCATCAAAACTTTTATTCTATCTAGTGCAAGGATTTTGGAAATTCATACTAATGAATAATTTTTTAATAACTCATTGTTTGTATATAGTTTCACAACTAATTCTTAATTAAGATCATCTAAAAGTGAGATGGAAACACATAACAATACTTATTCGTGATACTTTGGTGATTTTAAGTGTAAACATCATTTACATAATTATTATATGAGTAATTTCATAAACAAATTTCATTTAGGAATTCTCATATTGAGTTACTTCATGAATTTATTTTCTAACGACTACTCATGTATATTTTTTTGTAAGTATCTTATATTTTGGTCTATAGGACCAAGTGTTTCTTTTCAAAAGAATAAATGTAATATATGCTAATGTCTGCTCTGTCAACCTCCCATCTTTTGCCAAGGGATACAAAGACGCGAGCCTATAAAAGAGATCCTATTCTCGTCTTTTATCTTATTAAAAATGATGTACGACATATCTCTTTATGGATAAGGCTTTCATTTTGTTTCCTTAAACAAATTAAAAAAAAAACTCTCATCTTGGTAGTATATTAACTAAAAATAATTTATAAATGATAATTTAATATAATAAATATTTTATAATTATGATGTAACTATTATTACTATAACAAAACTCATTAACTTTATCTTTGAGTCAAATATTTAGGATATGTAAAGATATTAAAGACAAAAAATGTCTTTTACTAAATCACATACATGAATAGTCAAGTATAAACTGTAGCAGCTGATGGGCTACATTAAACCAACAATAACATCCTTATTACTTTATGGTGTCATTTATCAAGTGGGGAAATGCTTCAATATGTGTAAATCTAACTAATTAATTTTATGCATATATTCATTTCCTACCACTATATGCTAGTCCCAAATGGAATTGGTATGCTTCTGGGGATGCTTCAGTTGGCGTTATCTTCCTACTATATCTCCAAATCATTTGAATACCCAAGACAACCTTTGATAGCTTCATATCCTTCAATACAGCAGCTGGCCATACATGGTAAAGTTGCTAGCTGTTTGAAATCACTGTGCGATGATCATATAATTTGTGTGTTTTGTGTTATCTTTTAGCTTTAAAATGCTAGCAACTCATGCACGAAGTTGAAGAAGTTATCTATGGTATTAGTTAAAACTGTCATTGTATGGTAGTGGTGCCAGCCACTTTTGTACATAAAGCTCCTCTATGCTGCAATATGGTGGATTCTTTCGCCTTTTGTTTTTCTCCTTTGTTGTTCAATTTTGTCCTTCATTTAAATGATTAATCTATTATGAAATTCAAAGAAAGCTTTGTTTTTCTACATTTGGCAGAGGCTAGTACGGCTTCATTACTCGTTTCTTAGTTCTGTTTATCAAAGTTGAACAAAATCGGTTCATATGCTATAGCAGCATATTTAGTGGCAAGAAGCTTAATACACTCTTCAGAACCATATCCATTGCCCTACAAATTCCCCTATGCTCCATTCTGACGAAATATATGGATGCTTACAGCTAGGAAGCCAATGAACAAGGTAAAAATAGATCATTGGTATATTGCTGAAGGAAATCGCATGCAGGAAGGAGAATAATGGAGCTAGCTGATGTATAGCTGAAGGAGTGTCAACAACCTTGTGAACTCTGGTTCGCTTGTTTCCTGAAGGCAACGCTTCCCAACCCTGCTAATGTTATCTATCGCACATTTAACTCGAAACCCACCACCACAGTCAAGTCATATTGACATGATTACCATCTCCACAATTGTGGTGCTGTGGTGGCTTCTGCTGAGCACGCATGCCCCATTTGAAAAGAATTAACTACGGAATTTGAGATTTGGTGTTTTACTGTAATATCTTTTGGTTGTATATATATGTGTGTGTGTGTGTGTGTGTGTGTGTGTACGCGTAAAGAAAAGTAGCCTAGCAAATAAACACATGTAGAGAGGGAGAGAGATTACTGGGGAGAAAGAGATAGCAGAGAGTACCAAGAAAACAAGAAATCTAAGAATTTACATATACAACTTAATTCAACAGGTGAATCTAATTTAATATTTTCTTCACATTAACTTATAATTTGAATGGAATTAGGAGTTTGGTATTCTTATCTAATTTAATAAATATAATTAATTAATTGTTAGAAAAAGATATAAAATGATATTTTACATTTAATAATTAAAAGAAAAGATAAATAAATGAAATTAAGAAGTTATATGTAAAAGTTAAAAGATAATATCAAATATAAATTTTCTAAATTCTGATAATAATATAAATTTAGTGTCTTAATGTTTGAATCTCATGCAGCCACTAAATTTCCCACAAGAAGGTCCCTTACATCTTGTGTTTTGTTCGCTGTTGAATCCCTGTAAAAAAGTCAAAGTTCCAACCTCTTTCTTACTTTCTTCTTAAGTTGAAAATTTTACCCAAAATACAAATAAACAAAAAAGTAAAAAATTATAGGAATGATTGTCCCAAAAGTTTTGAAGTGATTAGTTTAGATTTCTCCCTCTTAATCCATTCTTTCAACATTGGATACTCATTCTCTATGCTTACTTCTCCTAGTTTGTCATATACAGTAAAACTAGTGTGAAATAGAATAAACGCAAAGTCTAAACTAAACTTCTCCTCACCCAAAATAAAGCTTGTCTCTAACCTGTACTCCTAACAACACCTCAAAAGCACTCGATGAATTCTTTCTTGGTTGCATTATGCTCTTCTCATTTTATCAATCTTGTCTTATTTTTCAAAAATATATATATGCAGATTTGCAAGAATATATAAATTATATAATCATTATCAGTTACACATATTTGACAAATATATACCCCACTAATGTGTCCTTTTATTTTCCAAAGAATATCAATTATAAAGGTATGACTAATTATTTATTTATATTAAACATCACCCTCATGTGTTGCCTCATATTATGATATGATATCTTCACATAGACATCAAAATTGTCTGTCAACTTTCTCAACTTAGTGGTTGAAGTAATCCCAAACTTATTTTTCAAAGTTGATCACATTGCCTAGGCAGTCTTATGCTCCTCAAACTCATGGATGAGATCATTCTCCATATTCTTAAGTAAAACAATGTGATCAATATTGTTCTTTCTTTTCTAAGCTTTAAAGGCCTCTTGGTCTCACCTTTACTGAGTTAAGGAACCCTCTCTAGGGTCCACCATGACATTGTTGACAACATTTAGCACTTCATGCTCTTTGAGGATATATTAAACTTTATGGTACCAGATATCATAGTTTTCACTGTTCAGCTTATCTCCTTCTTAAGCTTATTAGCAATTTTCTTTGTAGCTAGGGTTACAATAACCTTGAGACATTTATTAATAATGAGTACTTTGACCATCTATTTTGCAGCAATATTGAAATAGATTAACAATAATCTAAAATTAGTCAAAGAATTGAAAGCTCATAATGTTCCTAATCATCTTTTCCCATACTAATACTAGATTATCTTAATTTATTTCAATTTATGCAAAATTTAAGTTCTTAGATG
The DNA here is from genome assembly GCA_020883675.1 of Bruguiera gymnorhiza. Lineage (NCBI taxonomy): Eukaryota > Viridiplantae > Streptophyta > Magnoliopsida > Malpighiales > Rhizophoraceae > Bruguiera > Bruguiera gymnorhiza. The sequence continues at coordinate 269,836 of JAIRCJ010000074.1, forward strand.
AAGATTCTCGTAATCTAGCCAATTTAACAACTCTTACTCTTTAGTTAATTTGTCATATATACAAAGTATATGTGTTAAGTATTAAAGATAATAATTGAACACATATAACAACATAGTAAACATTTACAATAAAGTTCTGCATGAATCACATCAAACATAAAAACACATAACATTAAACATGGAACAGTATTACAATAATATCATCCATCACAACTAAGACTTAACCTTGTTTTTTTTTTTTCAATTTACATATAGTTTAAAAACGATAATAAGCTTAAAGAAGAGAATTGCTAGCTAGTGAAGTCTCGTCCTTTTCAACATCTTAAATAACTCTAAACCCAACTCTTAAAAACCATGAACCTATCTCCATTTTGCCAAAATGGATGTAACTTGTAGCTTGGAGATTAAGACTCATTGATAACATAACAGAGCACCTCTTAGCATGATTAATATGATGCTCTTATGTTTTCTTAGGGGCATCCTTTAGGTCATCATAACACTTGATAATGTGCTTAGTGTGTGCTACCATGAGTTGGCATGGCCTTATTGCAATATGTAGTAATTGTTACCATGGTGTGGACAATAAGGCTTAATAAGTAAGACAACTTATAAATACCATGTTGCAATCCTTTAAGATTTGACAAATCTAACTTCCTTATATGGCTTGAGGAAGTTAGCTTAATAGAGTCTATAATCATCTATATTAGAATGGCATGTTAAGATTATATGATATATATACATATATATGATATTTATTACAATTTTAATTCCAATACACAAGATTAATTATAATTAACAAAATCCCTTAATTCAAAATATTAAGTACATGTTAAAAACATGGTGAGTTGTCTTCCATAATTATGGTATAAAACTAAAATTTTGTTTAAAGAAGGTTTGTTGGATTACTTCAAATGTTTCACAACTTGAATATGTTTAATATTATAATTGATGGGTGTTAACTAAATTTTTGGGATTTAGATGGGTTGACTCATGATCACATAAACTTAAAGGTAATGGTTAAGCGAAACATGTATGATATGTTTAGACAATGAGTTGTCACCTAACTAATTTAGGAGTCATATGTAATATGATTGATAAATTATGTTATCTACTTAATTTATTATATTTGATTTGTTGAGTTACCTTAGGTCAAATAATTTAAATGAGATCTTAGCTTACTGAAAAATCTTAAAGTAAGTTTTTCAAGTCATTAAAAAGGGTTATTGATTTGAGTAAAATAGTGGGAGTAGCCAAAATGATTAAAGACCTAATTTGTTTTGGTATATATGCATAAAACTAATATTCTATTTTTATATGATTTTGTTACTAGAACGAAAGGAATAATAATTTATCGTTTACTAGCATACTAAATGCTAAATGGCTTATTAAATTGAATTCTCAAATTGGTATATTATTTTGAGAATTGTTATTACAAAAGACAAAAAGTTTGTCATGTTGTCTTTTATAATCATATATTGTTTGATCAAGCTTAAAAAACTTTATTAATATCATAAGATAATTATATAGTAGCATATGTGATGTTAGCTAGTAAGTCTTTTGAACTTTGATGGCAACATAAATTATAAATACTAAATCATTAAAGCATATCCCAAAGGTTGAATATTATGCATGGTAAGACTTAAAAGTATCAGAATCCAAAAGGAATTGTTTCACTATGAGATGACAAAAGGATCTTCAACAAATAGTAAATGTTTTGAATATAATTGAATAATTTAAGAAATTAAGCCAATTAAGTCTTTTCATGAATCAAGAGTTAAATGTTTACATGATCTTATAGTTTTTACTTTAGAGTTATTCTCAGTTTGAGATGAACTTCCATATGATGAATGCACGCATTCATCAAGCTATTGAATATACTTATGATTACATAAAGATACCTTATGTACAATTATCCCATATTTTTCTTATGGATTCATTTCAAAGGGAAAGCAAAGAACTAGAATAGTAGACTCACTGAAAATACAATTTAGTTTAACGTTATTAAAAAGGACAATGATAATGACATGTGACATTTGAAAAGAAAATACAAGGTGTTCTTATTATCCTAAAAAAGAAGAGACTTAGGTAAGTTTTTATTTGGAAAAATATGATAGGTAAACCTTTAAAGAAAGGCTTGTCCTCAATGGTTTATGATAAGAAACCTAATCTTGATAATCATATCATCATCCATTATATGACACATGATTAAATCATTACCAATGAAACAAGAATCACCAAGTTATATAAAGTTATTTACTTGAGTTCATATGATTATGAATCATATAGAATATGTGAATTTTTTATTTAATATGATGATTAGATCATCTTTTATGAGAAGGGATGAATGGTCCAATGAATTGTTCAAAATATAATACATTGACATGTATGTGTTCTATAACAATTCATGATAAAGGAGGTTTCACATATTTCTATAATTGGTCACTTTAGATATGGTTATATGTATTTGATGAAAAAAAAAATCTAAATCCTTTAGAAAGGTTTAAAGAATTCAAGGTTGAAATTGAGAAACAAACTTGTAAAAGTATTATTTTGATTATATTGAAATATAAATAAATACTTTAATCAATTTGATGATGATCTTAAAAAGAATAAGATTCTCTCATTATTGACTCTATTTAAAATGCTATGGACTTTTAGATAAAAGCACCCTTGTAATATGAGATATTGTTTAGTTTTAAAGAATCGTGTAATTTAAATCCTTTTTCGAAACTGTGTCTTATAGAATTTCTTACTTATCTTTTAAAAGTTTCCATCAAAATCTATTGACAAAATTTCATAAATGATGAGTGGCCTAACTTGTCATATCTTAAAATATAGGGATGTGATACTTATGTGAAGCATTTATCATTTGCTCTAGTTTTGAATTGAATCAAATAAATACATCACTTGTGAGATATCCATAATTAGTTAATAAATATTATTTCTACTAACTAGTTAAGTAAAGGAGATTATTTTAAAGTCCACTGTATTTCTAAGAGGGGAATTTCTTTTCTAAAGAAGTAATGAGAGTTAGGTAGAATTTGAAAAGATTCAAGACCCATAATATGACATATAGGTGAAACTTAAGTCAATAGTTCTTGTATTGGATGCAAGACTCAAAACTCAAAAACACAAGAAATTTTGTATATAGTTAATACATCATGTTATACAGATAAATGAGTTTCTCTTGAAAATATGAGATGATCTATTACTTATATAAAATGAATCTACTAGTTCCAAGGAAATAATGTATGTCATTAATTTTAATAAATGAGTTAAAAATGTGCAATCTATAATAAACTCTATATACATAAACTAAGTAAGGACTTTAATTGATACACCTAAAAGGAAACCAATAAGGTGTAAGTATGTCTTTAAAAGAAAGACAAACAAGGATGTTTTCCATTGACATAGAAGGCTAGGCTAGTGATTAAAAGTTACAAATAAAGTAAAAAAGTTGACTTTAATTAAACCCTTTTTCACTTAGAGTCATGCTTAGTCCATAAAGATTTTGCTTGTTATTGCTATATATTATGAATATGCATGTTTTACAGAGTTTGAATATCTACTTTTATATAAATATCAAAAAGTTTGATTTTATCAAAGAAATTGATGAATATTGTGTTTTCAAGAAGGTTAATGGATGCACAATATTTTTCTAATGCTTCAAGTGGATGACATATTGCTAATGGAAAAGCATATATTATTATTCAAATCCATTAAAATCTAGTAGGCTAAGAATATCCTCCATAAAAGATGAAGAGAAGCAATCTAAATTATGGAAAATATTTAGAGAGTATAGTTAAATCATTAAGATTTATAAAGATAAATCTAAAAAATTGCTTCTAATTATCTTAGTCTGAGTACAAATTACTAAATAGTCTAGCATTGGAAGAATCCAAGGAGAAATACATACCTACATTACATAACATAATTTTATCCATGAACTTATATCTTAAGATATACAATTAAGAGATATGATGCATAAGATCAATTGTGTAAGCAATATTATGTACAAGACTAAATGTATCTAATGTGTAAATACAAAATTGATTCAAATGATGTTTATTAGACAATTTGTAAAAAATACATTCTTAAGTACTTGTGAAGTATTAAGAATGGTTTTATTGTTTATGGAGAAATTGAGCTTAATGTTTCATGTTATTTAGATAGTAGCTTTTAGTTTGTTAAAAAAGATTAGAAATCATAGTTTGAAAAAAAAAATATTATTCCAAATAATGTGATTATAAGTTTGAAGGGTTTTAACTGGAGGCAGTTGTCATATTTGAGCATATAATGCAATGCAACATGAAATTTTGGGTCTAAAAGTTCACTATTGAACTTAGTAAAGTTTCATATATTGTTAAGTCGATAATTAAATACTATGCCAACAATAAAGTCAATGTATTAGGAACCTCAGTTTTATGATTAATCCAATTATTTGCTTGAATAATTTTGTCCATCATGGGAATAATGGAATGGAATAATGTAAAGATAAAGAAAGTCCCACTTAAGAGTATCTAGTAAATCCATGTGCTAAGCCTTTATTCTAGTAAAAATATGATCACTACATTGAGAGATATAATATACAATATATAAGCAATTTGCTATAATGCAAGTTGAGAGATTATTAGTGTATACCCTAGTAGATAATGTGTTGGTTACTAATATAAATACATATTTGATATTTCACACATATAATATATCAATTAAAGGTATTCTTTATCTTTAATACCCTTTATATAATGATATGATTATTAATGAACTCTAAAGATAAAGTTTGTAAAATAAATATATTTTGTAAAAATAATTATGATGAAATTATAACTATAAGATATTTATTATATTAAAAAATTATTTTTAAATATTCCTAATTGATGCACTATTAAGATTAGACATTAATGAAGTTGTAAGACTATTACATGTTGTGTTTTTGGCATATATTGTGTTTCTTTCTTATGAAGAAAGTAGCCGATCTCATAAATTAAAGTATAAATTTTAAATTATAAATTTAGACAGCTCCAAAGGGAAATGTATACTGGGTGGCAAGTAAGCATGCTGTTAAATAGTTCCAAATTTGAAAAATCACTTTGTTGCTGTTCTCTTTCTTTTACCTACGGAAAAACATCTATTTAAGACTCTGGCTCCATTTGTGTTGCTTGCTACAAATTCTCCGAAGAAAAACATTAGTCAGTAGGAAAACACTTGGTGCAGTGAATTCGAACAGCAACACCCTACAGATTAAATGCCCCCACTCAGTTCATCCACAAAAATAGCAATGAGTATTGTGGAATTTTAGAGAAGAAAGAAATGCCCCAACATAACATATATCCTCCCACTAGTCAACCATTCGAAATCTTATCCAGCAAGTAGTCATTTTTGTCTTTTCCTTTTGAACTTTTAACTTTCTTAGGCTTTATTTAATGGATACAAATTTTTAACGCAATAGGGATGCGAATTAATAAAAAATATAATTAAAATCATTGGTTATATAAAAATGAAACTACAAATATATAAACAACAATAGTAATTACATTCTATATGAGTTTATGTCATTTTCGCATTAAAAACTTAGCATCTACTGAACATTCACTTTCTCCTCAGGGCAAGTTCATTTATGTGTTGGCTTTTCAATTTAAGGTTTGGCATGGGAGGGTTATTATCATTACTATTATTATTATTATTATTATTATTATTATTATTATTATGGGAAGGTATTATATTTACCTATAAATATAGCACGCATGCAGTTTATTAATGACTTTTATGTCGAAAATCTTCCACTCTCCGGCAGTGTTGCACGATGAATGTTAGACCTTGGACCAGGACCATGCCTTGTTGCTCCAAATATGTGGGTGTATTTGATATTAATTTAATAATTAATTTTTAATTTTAATATTTTAATAAAATTAAAATTTTATATTGCATTTAATTTGTTCAAATATGATTTAATACATATTATAATTTATTTAATTTATACTAATAATTATTTAAATATATCTAAAATTTGCATAATATAAATATTTATAATTAAAAAAATAATTTTTTAAAAAAGCAGTGTGGGACACATTAATCCGACCCACGTACAATTACCTAGTTGGTTTCGAAAATTCAATATATTCTCTCGCTGCACCCTATAGCATTGAAAATGGCAACGGCTCGTCCCACCGATCCACATTTTACCTGGCCCATAGACTCTGCCGCGAGCTCAATTGCGTGATTAGAGATATAGCTGATGTGACTAGCGATCAACTGGTTGGATCATATATTTTAATTATTTAATATTAAATATTATTTATGTAATAGAATTATAAAACGTCGTCGTAAGAAACAGATATCAAACATTCGTCAACTCTTTGTCGTCAAGTCACCACCTGAATGGTGGTGCATTTTCCGCTTGGATACGAATCATCAAATTTTAAATTTAACAACTAATCAATAGCTAGACACATAAAAATAAAACAAAAAGTCGAAGATATTTGCGAAGTGCTCGTATCACAATTACAATCTACTTGAGGTATAAACAATTAGGGAAAGTGCACACGCATCATGGTTAAGAACATTATGCTTAAAGTCGTTCCACCCATTTTGCATTTTGCAAATTGTTTTAGAAGCACAATGGAAAAGCTGTTCGCAATTCTCAAAGTAATCACCCGGCTTAACAATTGATAAAACCCTCGCTAAGAGCGGCACTATAATAATTCAAATCCTAGAAAACCCTTTAGACGGAAATATGAGCTCTCTTTACAAGGAAACACTTTCCAAAGACTTTACTTCTCTTCCAACTACAAACCCCCTTAAATTTTCTGCCACGGAACATGGTTGTAGAAGCAAATTTGTCTCTTTCCCACAAATCAATATTATCGATCTCTTTCGCCGAGAATGTCTGGTCTCACATTGTTAGGTGTTAACATGCCACCCGATGCGGCGGTGGACTGTCTGCTAATTGGATTTTATGTCCATATCCTCGTGCCTTTTCAGTTCTTACTTTAGCAAAAGAATTGGGCTGTCTCCCAGTTTTATTTTCTACCATTGACTACATTTTTATTATTTTTTTGTTCCACTTACGGCCCCATGTGTTGCGATAAACTATATCTTCTTTGTGCCACTTGCCGTATTTCCTCTCCCGAATTCATTCCAGATTACTGGTTTTGGTGCTTATTTAGTTGCATTGTCAATTTTGGTTCTCCAATTCCGTACTTTTTAAAGTGTCGAATAACGAATGATAGCTAATGAGACTACTAGAGTAAGATGTCCAGTTTTTGTGATGGAAATGTAGCTACGTGCATGCAATAGCAGCGGATCCTTGCCCATTCGATGTCTATCTTAAAAGTCAAATTATATTCGCTGAAACTTTTTAAGTCGGGTCCGGTTGGCTCAAGGTGCATCCAATGATGGCTAAGTATGACCAAATGAAGAGGGCCAATCCAGTGCGGTATATGCTGTACTTGTCTTTGTTTATGTGGGAATATGAGTCTATAGTTAATAACCACTGTATTGAAAAAATGAAGCTAATAATTATAGTTATTAAAATTTAATTTGACACAAATAGATATAAGTCAATATTAATTTTAATATATAAACAAGTTAATTTCGTATTATTATAATTTAAATATTTATTAGGATTTTTTTTTTTTTTGTAGTTTTTAGAGATTCTTTACGGATTACTTAACAAAGTAATATTTGGCTATTTTGAACTTGTTCTAACAATAACATTATGGAATTGTAATGACTATCAAAAATAAGACATAATGATTATATAAAATTCCTAGCGCTCCTGTTGATCCTTCTACCTTATCAAAATAAGCACCAGGGGTTGTATTGATAAAGAAAATGCAAGTTAATATGCTAAAGGCCAAGTGACGTAGCGCCAAGTACATTAGCATACCGCTCCTTTGTTTTATTTAACCACTGGAGCTGTAAGTGGTGGGCCGATGGCTATGAAAACAAAGAGGCAGCTAGTTTAACAAGAGAGGAGCAACCATCTGCATAGATGGCCTAGATTGTGGATCAGCACGTAGGCATGCGCTTGCCAGATTCATGATGAATGCCAATTTTCCTCGAACTTCAGGTCGCGGATCTGACAGCCGACGATCCAGCGTATCATTCAATGCCATCTCCGTGTTAGCAGATTGCGCCGACAGTGCAGAGATGGCTTCTCCTGGATGCTTGCCTTTGATGACTTCCACTACCAACACTCCGTAGCTGTACACATCGCATTTTTCAGTCACCTTCATTGTATAAGCAAGCTCTGCCAAAAAAACCCAAAAAAAAAAGAAAGAAAAAACAGAGAGAGATTAATACTACGACGATCCATTGAATACTTAATGCGACTAATCATCAATATTTAACCTACCTGGTGCTACATATCCATATGTGCCTGCGAGAGATGTCCAATTGGTTGATTCCTGGTTGAGAAGCTTAGCAGTGCCAAAGTCTGAGACGTGTGGTTCGTATTCTAAATCTAGTAGGATGTTGTTGCTTGATATGTCTCTGTGAACAATCGGCGGCACGCACTCGTGGTGCAGGAAATACAGGGCACGAGTCACGCCTTTAATCACGTTCAACCTCTTTTCCCAATCCAATTCCTTTGCTTCCTCGTCATTTCCAGAATCGCTGCCAGGCTGCCCCTCCGGAGGTACTCGTAGACCAGAAACGAGTATCGTGCATGTGAGCAAAAACCGTGGAGCTTTACAATGTTTCGATGCCTTATCTCCGTTAATGCCCTTACTTCGTTTTGGTAGTCTTTCTGCTGTACGATTTCTCCGTGGCTCAGCAAATGGAATTTCTTGACGGCAACAAGTCCCCATGATAACTCTGCTTTGTAGACGCTTCCGGATCCGCCCCGTCCAATGCAATACATGTCATCAAAGTTCTTTGTTGCATTTAGGATCTCTTCATACATTATTTTCCCAACTGTGATTGATATGGAAAGCAGCTCTTCGCGATTGATATGGCTTTCTCTTTGCGAGCCTTTCTTCCTTCGATGGCAACAGAAAAACAAGATAATACATTCGCTCATAATAACAACGCCTCCAAGGATAGGAAGGAGTATAGTGAACAGAATTTTGACGCCCTTGCTTAAGCCCCTTTTTCTCTTTTGGCAAAGTTGCAGACCCATAACATTGCCACACAGATTTTGGTTACCCTGCAGAGCTGCATCTTGAAATGCTTTGCTATTGGGAACAGGACCAGACAGCTCGTTGTATGAAATATCGACGTACAGTAAGCCACGCAGCTGTTCAAAAGTTAACGGAATTGAACCACTAAGATTATTGTGAGAGATATTCAGAGTATCCAAGCTGTCTAGATTGGAAAGTTCATCCGGTATGGCTCCAGTGAGAAAGTTGTAGCTCAGGTCTAGCTTGCTCAGCTGATCCAACTGACCCAGCTGGCCAGGGATTGTTCCCGTAAACAAGTTGCTACTCATATTCAAATAAGTGAGTTGATGAAAATTTGCAACATTTCCTGGAATGGACAGGATCAATCTGTTTGCAGACAAATCTAGATGCAATAGATTTTCCAGTGATCCCAATTCTGGAGGTATACCGTCGGAAAGTTGATTGTCATTCAATGTCAGGCACAACAGAGAAGTCAACTTTCCCAATTCCTTGGGAATCCTTCCAATCAGACGATTCGAATGGAGTTGAAGTGATTGTAGCTGAGTTGCATTTCCAATCTCAGGTGGTATGCTACCTGTAATACTGTTCTCTGAAAGCCATAGGTGGCTAAATTCGGACACCTTCCCCAATTGGAAGAGATTTCCCCGTATAATTTGTTGACACTCAGGTCTATAAATTTGAGGTTTGGATAAACTCCAAAATCTTCGGATATGTTGCCAATGAATTGGTTATGATCAAGTCGGACTCTCTCAAAGCTTGTACAATCTTTGAAGCCTTTGGGGATTGGGCCTACTAGATTGTTGTTACGAAGGGATAGTCTTTGGAGTGTTTTGCTTTGGCAAATGGTTTCGGGTAAATGACCAGTAAACTGGTTTTCGCCTAATTGCAGATCGTTCAAATTCGTGAAATTTGTTATTGCTTGAAGAATAGAACCGGAGAGTTGGTTGTCACGGAGACGGAGATATTTTAAGTTGATGAGATTACCAAAGGAAGTTGGGATATTCCCGTTAAATTGATTTTCGCCTAACGCTAGATCAGTAAGAGATGTCAAGTTCCCCAACACTTCGGGAATGGGCCCAGAGAGCTGATTTGAGCAGAGTCGGAGGATGGTGAGATTCGTGAGGCCTCCCAATGATGCCGGAATTTGACCAGAGAGGTTGTTTGCGCGAGAGTTTAGCTTAGTGAGAGACTTCAGGTTTCCGAGTTCTTGAGGAATGGGACCGGAGAGTTTATTTTTACGGAGAGAAAGATAAACCAGATTGCTCAAATTGCCCATAGAGGCAGGAATAGGACCCTCTAGCTGGTTTTCTCCCAAGGAAAGATTATAAAGGAACCTTAACCGACCTATTTCCTCAGGAATTGACCCACTTAATTGATTTCCCAAAAGGTACAGGGTTTGAAGATTTGTTAGAAGGCCTATATCTGGAGGGATGATCCCAGAAAAATTGTTAGCTGACAAGTCAAGATAAGTGAGCTTGGATAGTTGACCGATTTCAGGCGGTATGACGCCATAGAGGTCATTGATGGTGAGTTCAAGGTATACATGTTGAATAATTAAACTATAATAAAACGATACTTTTCTGAATTTTCTTTTGTGAAAATTCAATTACCACAATACAGGATTTTTAAGCGAATACTAGCAAATGAACTGTAAGGAATCGACGTACCGTTGTCCATGTCGGTTCCTTCGTCGGAGGTGAAGATCTCTTTACCGATCCGTGTCTGAGAAGATTTCGCCTTTCCTTTCCGGATTCTTTCCTTTCGCGTCTTCCTGCCTTTTCGGTCTCTCTCTCACAATTTTCTCCGACTCCTCCCCTATCTTTTCTCTGATTCCCTTTGATGGCTTAGAGAGACTTACGGGAAAATCTTTAATGATAATCATTATTTCCTTTGCATAATGGTTATTATTAATTAGAAATTAATACCCTAATTAAATCGTTATAATTAATTAGGGAATTAATATTCTAATTAAAACGTTACCTTTTCTTTCCGTAACGTTTATCTATCAATTAGGAATTATCCATCTTTTCTAATAACGATTATCCTACCCGTAATCGTTATCTTTTTCCCGTAACAATTATCTTTAAATAGGGAGAGTGGAGGGATTGTAAACCCAATGACCCAAATTGCCTTTATGTCCAACCGACCATCATATTGGACCTTTTATATTGGGTCATACTTTAAATAACAAGGGCCACTCATGTTAATTAATTTAACAATCTCCCACTTGGCTCTTGTTATGATTTGATGAATCAACAACAAATAAGTGTGCACAATCCTTAAAGATCATCAAACCACAATACTTGATTGAATCAAAATGATTGGATCATGGCGGTCACATGTCCTTTGGTGACATGATTCCTTCCATGTATCACACGATCATTATAATTCATAATTACCTAACTGAGGAATGTTGAAACTTTAATTGTCATTTTCGAATATGCCACTAGTTATCTCACAACTGTAATTGTATACAACCAAATGGAGACAACAGAGCGCAATCAAAACCATAACTTTAATTGAATTCACGAGTTTTACAATAATATGAGCAATACATAATATTGGCTTTCAAGAGAATGCGGACCTATCCAAAATGCCCATCCCATCAACATGTCTAATAAATGTTTTTGGTGGCAAACCTTTAGTTAATGGGTCCGCTATCATCAGTTCAGTACCAATGTGCTCAATAGACACTCTACGGTTTTGAACTTCTTCCTTAACAGATAGATATTTTAAATCCATATGTTTCGCACCTTTAGAATACCTATCATTCTTAGAGAAGAAGACAGCTGCGGAATTATCACAATAAATTCTTAACGGCTTTTATATACTGTCGACCAAACCAAGCCTTAAAATAAAATTCCGCAACCATAATGCATGAACAGTAGCCTCAAAGCATGCTACAAATTCAGCTTCCATAGTGGAAGTAGCAATGACAGACTGCTTCCCACTTTTCCAGGAAACTGCTCCTCCAGCCAGGAGGAACACGTAACCAAATGTAGATTTCCTCGAGTCTACACATCCAGCATAATCTGAATCCGAGTAGCCTACTATCTCAAGATGACTTGATCTTTTATAAGTAAGCATATGATTCTTGGTGCCTTGTAAGTACCTAAGTACTTTCTTTCCAGCTTTCCAATGATCTATTCCAGGATTACTTTGATATCGGCCCAGCATTCCAACAGCGAAACTAATGTCTAGCCGAGTGCATGTTTGAGCATACATCAAACTTCCAACCAATGATGCATAGGGAATGGATTCCATTGATTTTCGTTCCAAATCATTCTTTGGACATTGCAGTTCACTGAACTTGTCCCCTTTCTGAATTGGAACTATTCCTGTAGAGCAATTTTCCATTCTAAATCTCTCTAATACTTTATTGATATAGCCTTTCTGAGACAATCCCAACAATCCTTGTGATCTATCACGGAATATCTCTATTCCTATCACATAGGATGCCTCATTCATATCTTTCATTTCAAAAGTTTCAGAGAGAAATTTCTTAACATCATGTAACAAACTCAAGTCATTAGCAGCCAATAGGATGTCATCGACATATAGGACTAATATAACGAACTTGCTCCCACTGACCTTCATATAGATACACCGATCAACGGTGTTCTCTACAAAACCATACGACGTAATGGTATCATTAAACTTAATATACCATTGTCGGGAAGCTTGTTTCAGTCCATATATCGATTTCTTTAATTTACACACCAAACTTTCCTGCCCTGTGGTTATGAAACCTTCAGGTTGGTCCATATACACTTCCTCTTCTAAGTCTCCATTCAGAAAGGCGGTCTTTACATCCATTTGGTGGAGCTCCAGGTCATATTGAGCCACCAAAGCCATAATGATTCTTAAGGAGTCTTTCTTAGATACTGGAGAGAAAGTCTCCTTATAGTCAATGCCATCCTTTTGAGTGTAACCTTTGGCAACAAGTTTGGCTTTGTACCTTTCGATGTTGCCTTTTGAGTTTCGCTTGGTCTTGAAGACCCATTTACAGCCAACTCGTTTTGATCCTTCAGGCAACTCTACTAATTCCCAGACTTGATTTACATCCATCGATTTCAACTCTTCCTTCATGGCATTCAACCACTTTTCAGAATCATTACAATCCATGGCTTGTTTAAATAAGACTGGATCTTTATCAATGCTTAATTCCGATTCATGCTCAAGCGAGTAAACCACATAATCATTCGATACAGCTGGCCTTTTCTGTCTTGTAGACCTCCGTAATGTCATATCTTGTGGCATCGCTTGTTCATTCGAAATTTGTACATTGTCACTTGGTTCATCTCTTATGTGCTCACTTTGCGTGTTTCGTGTATCAATTTGTTGTCCTTGCATGTCACGTGACTGTGATGCAACAAAAGGAACAACAACTTGAGTAGAAACACTGGGTGTGGGGATACTAACTTGAGTAGGGGTACTCATTGTGGATCTTTCATTTTGCAATCCTGTAATATCCACTTTTCGTGATTCCCCACTCCCACTGAACTGACCATTTTCAATGAACCGAACATTACCAGACTCAACTATTCTTGTGCTATGGTTAGGGCAGTAGAACCTGTACCCTTTAGACTTTTCAGGATAGCCAATGAAGTGACCACTGATGGTTCTTGCATCAAGCTTTCCTTCATGTGGATTATAAATCCTTACTTCTGCTGAACAACCCCAAACGTGAAGGTGTCTTAAACTGGGTTTCCTACCTGTCCATAACTCGTAGGGAGTCTTAGGGACAGCCTTACTAGGAACCCTGTTCAGCAGATATGCTGCAGTCCTTAATGCATGCATCCACAAAGATAAAGGTATAGTACTGTAACTCAACATACTCCTAACCATATCCATAAGTGTGCGATTCCGCCTTTCTGCTACACCATTCTGTTGTGGTGTACCAGGCATTGTGTACTGTGCACATATGCCTCGACTTTCGAGAAATTTTGCAAATGGACCAGGACATTGTCCACTTTCATTGAATTTTCCATAGTATTCACCACCCCTGTCTGACTTAATCACTTTTACTTTTCTATCTAACTGCCTTTCCACTTCGTTAATAAACACCTCCAGGGTGTTTACTGACTGGGACTTTTCATGCAGTAGATATAAGTAACAGTACCGTGAGTAGTCATCTATAAATGTGATGAAATATTTCTCACCACCCCACGTGGGAATATCGAAAGGGCCACATATATCGGTGTGTATTAATTCTAAAGGCTCACTACTTCTCATGGCTGGGTTCTTTGATGTGTGTCTTGTTTGTTTTCCTTTTATACAATCAACACACACTTCCCAATCAGCAAAATCCAATTGAGGTAGGATATCACTTTTCACCAACCTCAATATCCTTTCTTTGGATATATGACCCAATCTTTGATGCCATAAGAAAGCAGAACTATCATTATGCATATTACGTTTGTTACCTATACTATGCTCAACAAGAAATAGAGAATCAGCATACATAGCATCAAGATTAAGACGGTACAAATCATCTACCAAACTACCAGATCCATAATAGTACGAATGTCTATACAATGAAAATGCACCATTTCCAATCTTGAAATTAAATCCTTCTTCATCCAACTTTGCAACAGAAATCAAATTCCTAGCACATTTAGGAACATAGAGACACTTTTCTAGATCCAGGTGACACTTAGTGTCCAAGATCAATCTGTACGTCCCAATTCCCGCTATTCGAACCTTCATTCTGTTTCCCATGTAAAGGAACTTCTCAGTTCCTCTTATGGGCTGGATTGAAAGGAATCCCTGCATAATATGTGACACATGAGTAGTTGCTCCAGAGTCTAACCACCAAGTATTGTTGGGTACTTCAATTACGTTTGATTCAAAACATACTGATATACAGTACATACCTTTCTTTTCAAACCAAGCTTTCCTTTTTGGGCAATCCTTCTTGAAGTGACCCATCCTTTTACAGAAGAAGCATTTCTGATCCTTTTGGATCTGACCTCCAGTGACTTTTATAGAGGCCTTGTCCTTCTTCTTACCCTTCCGGTATGGTTTAGACTTACTACTGCTAGCCTCATTGCGAACAGTGAGATGAATGGAGTGATCCCTCATCTTCTTTAATCTCCCTTCTTCCTGAACCAGCATGGCCTTAATTTCTTGAAAGTTCCATTTCTCTTTAATAGTGTTATAATTCACTTGGAACTGGCCAAATTTAGGAGGCAGTGAGTTGATGATGAATTGAACCAAAAAGGATTCACTCACATCCATTCCCATCGTTCTTAACTTTGCTGCTAGGTTAGCCATACTAGTCACATGATCATGAATGGGCTGTGACCAATCAAATTTCTTGGTCGTCAGCTCACTCATTAGGGTTCCTACGATGGATTTGTCAGCTATGTCTGACTGAGAATATTCTTTAATTCTCACCATAAATTCCCTTGCATATTCGGTCTTAGGCATCGATGGCTTGACATTTTCAGCCATCGTCATTCGCATCAAATTCAGACTCAGCCTATTAGACCGTACCCAAGCCTCATGAAAAGACTTATTGGATTCTGTACTGGTCTCTGTAATGGCTGCAGGCCTTTTATCCGTGATGACCGCTAGGTCTAAGCCCAAAACACCCAAATGAAACTGAATATGCCCAGACCATTCTGCATAGTTCAGCCCATTGAATTTGATCATTGCATTGCCTAGGGCGAAAACATTGTTGTAGGCTGCAAACATGATCCAAATTTACACATTAATACTTTGAGCAAACTTTGATGGATTCAGATACATGCATTACAAACTTTGATTATGTATTTAAGTCCACCTTTGGGTGATCCTCAAATACATAACTTTAATCAATAATGATGCTAATTAAATATACTTTAATAGATCAATCAATCATACTAGAGTGAAATATGAATGTTATCTTTGGACATACAATCATATTTACTCAGTATATCAATCAATCCCCTTTAGTATTATTAATTATAGGCAATGATTCATCTTTGGATGATCTCCTACCTTTATAATTAATAATTACAATTGTTCATGTACCACCTTTTATTAGCATCATAAATGAACAATTGAAATTTACGATTATTTCAAAATTTTCAAACCAGGCCACTTTGGTGACTAACAAGTTTTCAAAATTTAATTTTCCTTTCTGTGGTAGTTGACACAGCCCAATATACAGACAGCGCACTTTTCCCGTAGTCGGCTTATGCCTTACGCCGATAATCACCCGCGATACGAACGACAACCACAAGCGACATAGGGTCCAATGGCCGGCGCACTTTTCCAGCCAACAGTCTCCGGCAGTGTAGGATTCCGGCCGGAGCTCCTCCCACGCCGGCCAACGCTGCCGGCACCGCCCGGATCCCACAGCCGGGCCTCTACCGTGCCCAGCAGGCCGATCGGGTCCCGGCCACGTGCGCTCGCCGGTGGCCCCTCGGCCCCGGTCGGGTCGCGCTTCTCCGGTGGCCCCTTCGGCCCCGGTCGCGTCGCGCTTCGCCGGTGGCCCCTCGGCCCCGGTCGGGTCGCGCTTCTCCGGTGGCCCCTTCGGCCCCAGTCGCTTCGCGCTTCGCCGATAGCCCCTTCGGCCCCGGTCGCCTCGCGTTCGTCGGTGGCCCCTTCGGCCTCGGTCGGATAGCGCTCGCCGGTGGCCCTTTCGGCCCCGGTCGGATCGGGCTTGCCGGTGGCCCTTTCGGCCCCGGCCGGATCGGGCTGCCGGTGGCCCTTTCGGCCTCGGTGGGGTCGCGCCTCGCCGGTGGCCCTTTCGGCCTCGGTGGGGTCGCGCCTCGCCGGTGGCCCTCTCGGCCTCGGTGGGGACGCGCCTCGCCGGTGGCCCTTTCGGCCCCGGTTGGATCGGGCTTGCCGGTGGCCCTTTCGGCCCCGGTCGGATCGGGCTGTCGGTGGCCCTTTCGGCCTCGGTGGGGTCGCGCCTCGCCGGTGGTCCTTTCGGCCTCGGTTGGGACGCGCCTCGCCGGTGGCCCTTTCGGCCTCGGTCGGGCTTCCCCGGCGACGCGCAGGAACACAGCGCTCACCGGGGTTCCTTTCGCCGTACCCGAATCGATTTGGGTCCCGGCTGTGTCGACCGCTTTCCTTCGTGCGCCTTTCCGTCCAGCACAACAGGGAAAACGAAAACAACAATGCAGTATTCGCAAAAACAAGCTCTGATACCAATTGTTGAATAATTAAACTATAATAAAACGATACTTTTCTGAATTTTCTTTTGCGAAAATTCAATTACCACAATACAGGATCTTTAAGCGAATACTAGCAAATGAACTGTAAGGAATCGACGTACCGTTGTCCATGTCGGTTCCTTCGTCGGAGGTGAAGATCTCTTTACCGATCCGTGTCTGAGAAGATTTCGCCTTTCCTTTCCGGGTTCTTTCCTTTCGCGTCTTCCTGCCTTTTCGGTCTCTCTCTCACAATTTTCTCCGACTCCTCCCCTATCTTTTCTCTGATTCCCTTTGATGGCTTAGAGAGACTTACGGGAAAATCTTTAATGATAACCATTATTTCCTTTCCATAATGGTTATTATTAATTAAAAATTAATATCCTAATTAAATCGTTATAATTAATTAGGGAATTAATATTCTAATTAAAACGTTACTTTTTCTTTCCGTAACGTTTATCTATCAATTAGGAATTATCCATCTTTTCTAATAACGATTATCCTACCCGTAATCGTTATCTTTTTCCCGTAACAATTATCTTTAAATAGGGAGAGTGGAGGGATTGTAAACCCAATGACCCAAATTGCCTTTATGTCCAACCGACCATCATATTGGACCTTTTATATTGGGTCATATTTTAAATAACAAGGGCCACTCATATTAATTAATTTAACAATGCAAGATTAGGAAAAGATGAGAATGAGAATTCCTGGAGCGTACCTTTTAAACATGAATTTGTAAGGTTCATCCTGATGATACTTCCGGCACGGTTGCAAGAAATTCCAAGCCAACGGCAGGGACTTGGGGTTTGGGTGGAGTTGGTGGCATTGTTTTGCGGCAGAGGCCACGAGGATAGGTTGGTCTCCCTCAGCTGGCTTTCGAGACTGGCCGTCCATTTAAGAAGAGCGTTTGCTTCTTCAGCAGGGTCGGAAGCAACATTGGAGGAACAAAATAGTAGAATAATGGGGACGAGGCAGACAATGAAGGTTAAACACCTAAATTTTGATATTAGCGCCATGGTTTTTTTTCTTCAACAACGTGTGCAGATTCCGTGGTAATGGTAATCGTTACCTATACCATCTTTATAATCAGTAGGTTAACAAGCGAAAAACATTAGAACTTGAAAGTCTTTGTCTGTTTGCATTGCTTTGTACTGGTCTTTTGTGGAAGTCAACGCCCAACGATTTGTGTTGGTTCAATCGAGAACTAGTGGCTGTAGAATAAATTAAAAAAAAAAAAAAACCGAAAACGGTAGAGAGGTGAGTAACGAAGTAGAGATGCGAAATTTGAACGAGTCTGGTTTCCATGTGTAACCGAAAACGGAATCAGCTTTGCCCAATCGACTTACATATTCATGTCACTAAAAGGGTAGATTTTTGGATAAAAAGAAATTTATTTTTTTAAATTTTATATAATTATATTATTTTGTTACTAACATTTATAAGTACATACTTAAATTTTATTTTAAAAGTATTTTATTTATTTTTATATCAACTGATTTAATCATTCTTCACATGATAATTAAATTAAATTAAATATTTATCTGAATTGAGGTCTGATCTAATTTTAAAAAATCTGGTCCAATCACAAATAAAAGGCGCAGAATTGTATCTCTTTCCTATTATCACTTTGTGACGCGAATAAACCTTGCCTTCGTTTTGTTTCAATAGATTGGTGCAATATGCTCTGCCACCACCACTCCTTCAGTGGATATTAGACCACAAATGCATAATGAACCATCGTGACAAAGCAATGTAACTTGCTTCTATTTCGGCGTTCATTGATTCGATCATGCATTGATGCCTTCTGCGCGTATTAATTTGGATTGCCTTTTTCAATACAACCTTCATTCAGTGGCAATTTGGCTCGAACTTCAGGTCGGGGACCTCACAGCCGACGATCCAGCATATCATTCAGTGCCATCTCCGTGTTAGCATATTGCGTCGACATTGCAGAGATCACTTCACCTGGATGCTTGCCTTTGATGACTTCCAGTACCAAAACTCCATAGCCGTACACATCGCTTCTTTCAGTCACCTTCATTGTGCAAGCAAACCCTGCAACAAAAAAAAAAAAAAAAGAAAGAAAAAAGAACCACCAAAATTCATTCAATACTTAATGCGAATAATCATCAATATTTAAGCTACCTGGTGCGACATATCCGTATGTGCCTGCAAGAGATGTCCAATTGGTTTGATTGCTTGTTGAGAAGCTTAGCAGTGCCAAAGTCTGAGACGTGTGGTTCGTATTCTAAATCTAGCAGGATGTTGTTGCTTGATATGTCTCTGTGAACAATCGGCGGCACGCACTCGTGGTGCAGGTAAGATAAGGCATGTGTCACGCCTTTAATCACGTTCAACCTCCTTTCCCGATCCAATTCCTTTGCTTCGTTGTCATTTCCCAGAATCGCTGCCAGGCTGCCCCTCGGGAGGTACTCGTAGACCGGAAACGAGTGTCGTGCATGTGAGCAAAAACCATGGAGCTTTACAATGTTTCGATGCCTTATCTCGGTTAATGCCCTTACTTCGCTTAGGTAGTCTTTCTGCTGTACGATTCCTCCATGGCTCAGCAAATGGAATTTCTTGACAGCAGCAAATTCCCATGATAACTCTGCTTTTTAGACGCTTCCAGATCCGCCCCTTCCAATGCAATACGTGTCATCAAAGTTGTTTGTTGCTTTTAAGATCTCTTCATACATTATTTCCCCATCTGCTATTGATATGCAAAGCAGCTCTTCGCCATCAATATCACTTCCTCTTTGCGAGCCTTTCTTCCCTGAATGGCAACAGAGAATCAGGATAATGCAAGCGCCGAGAATAGCAGTGCCTCCCAGAATAGGAAGGACTACAGCGAGCAAAATCTTGACTCCCTTGCTTAATCCACTTTTTCTTTCCGTGGGAGTTTGGCAAAGTTGCAGACCGGTAACATTGCCACACATATTTTGGTTACCCTGCAATGCTGCAACTTGAAATGCTTTGCTATTGGGAATAGCACCAGACAGCTTGTTGTATGAAATGTCGACATGCTGTAAGCCACGCAGCTGCTCCAAAGTTGATGGAATTGAACCGCTAAGATTATTGTGAGAGATATTCAACGTATCCAAGTTGAGGCTGACCTATCCTTAAGTTGGTAGTAGTCAAGTTGACTTCCTCTCACAACATGATCTTAGGTAGGTCAAGCCTACGAGCCTTGGATGTCATCCTCTCAATCAAGCACCTCAAACTGAAATTGCCCACACTAGATGGGGTAAGAGGAGTTTGCAAAGAACAAAAGGAGGTATATGAACTATAAATTGCACGAATCAAGGGAAAGTGGAAGGCTCTAACAGTGCAAGTAGTAAGCCTCCATGCCTGACCAGAAGACACTAACAAAAGAACATCCCGCTCAAAGGATTGTTCCAAATCTCCTTTGACCCAAAGGAGCCCCCAGAGATTGTACAAATTAGGGAAAAGCTAGAGAGAGCCTTAAAAGATGAATTACCCACTTCTTGTAGTCCTACCTTAAGGTATTTGTGGGGGTTCTAGCTAACATGCTAGGTATCGACCCAAAAATAACCTCTCATGACCTGAGTATAGACAAGAAAAGCTGCTCGATAAGACAAAAGCAATGGAGAATGGGCCTAAAAGGACAGGCAATAATTGAAGAGGAGACGACAAGCTTTTAAGGGCTGGATAAATCCGATAAGTGACATACTTGGATTGGTTAGCGAACATAATCATGTTCAAAAAAGAAAATGGAAAATGTCATATGTGCCTAGACTTCATGGAGCATTGATTGTACTGCTACAAGGTAATGTTCTTTGGACTCAAGAACATAGGAGCTAAATATCAATAGCTAGTGAACAAGATATTCCAAAACCAAAATTGACTAGAACATGGAAGTATACATTGATGACATGTGTGAAACAAGATAATAGAGGCCAATCCGAATAAAATTGAGGCCACCAGGTAGTTCCTTTCCCCTAAACCACCGAGGAGATACAAGTCCTCACCTGACTGCTTGCTTATCTAAGCCACTTTATCTGGAGCTTCTAAGATAAGCAACTTCCTTTTCTTTAATAGTTGAAAGGGTAATTATCATCCTCACTATTGCTAAGTAAGCCCATGAGTAGAGAAATGCTATACCTCCAACTCACTATTAATAGCATGATAATTAGCTTGGTTTTGGTTTGAAAGAAGGATAAAGTGTAATGACCTATGTACAACACTACTTTCAGGCACACTCCATCATGGTCTTGACTAACAAGTTACTTTGCCTCATCTTTCACAGTTCAAAGGTGGTAAGCCTGATCCTCTAATGGTTGGTTGAGCTAAGAGAGTTTGACATCCAATTTCAACTATGTAAGGTGCTAAAGGCGTTGCTAAAGGCGTAAGTCTCGGAAGATTCTATCAATGAACGCATAGGCCTCAAAACTTGTCAAAGCACCAAATAGGCAAGGGAACCTAGGATCTTACACATGGATGGATCTTCTAGTGAGGAAGTAAGCAATGCAAGCTTCACTCATCACACCCACACTATACTCCATTCGTACAAACTAAATAGGCTAGGTCAACATCCATTAATGGTAATGTTTATTCTCTCTCTCTCTCTCTCTCTCTCTCTCTCTCTCTGTCTCTCTCTCTCTCTTTATTCACTTGTTTGAGAACTCTAATCCTTAACTCACTTAATCTTCAAAGTGCTAATTTCCAAGTCTACCTCTAGAGCTTAGTCAAGTGCTCTTTTGTAAGGCTTGACCGAGACTCAACTACTGGACTTCCTTCTACACTAACCTAACCGGATACCATCTTAACACATGCTCACTCTGTTGAGCACCCCTCAACACATTTGTTTTTGTTTGCTCATAAAAATAAAATGTCAAGAATAGGAATGAGAAACATAATCATTTTCCTTTTGGAATTCATTTCCTAGTTAAACTAACTACTACGAACCAAAAAATTGAAACATGTCAAACAAATTACCTAAATTGCAATTGTTTGTTTCTTCTTGTGCTAGTGATAATGAATTGATGAAATGGATTTCTGATATTTTTCGTTAGGTAAGAAGTGGTCTTGGATTGCTTAGATTAATTGATTACTTGTGTTCAAGTCTAACTAAGCTTGGCTCAATTTGAGAATTATTAGGTAAGATCCATCAACTTAATGGAGGGCTAAGTTATATCATCTATTTTAATCTACATGATGAAATCAAGTTCTTTTTTAAATTCTTTTTTTTGAATTTTTTAATATGCAAGAAACTCATTTTTCTTGTAGTAAAACCAAAAATAAGGAAATGAAAAATCTAAAGTACTTATATTTCCTTTTAGATATACACTATTAATTGTTTGCCTTCAAAATTTAAACCAAAAAGTGAGATAAAAAGATGAAACATGGTAGCTCACCAACAAATAACCTGAAAAATAAACTGCCATCTAGTAAAAATCCAAGCACACCAAAAGTAGTCTGTCTTATTGTTATTTGTACTTGTATTTATATATATATATTTTTCTCAACTCTTCTATAGCCTTGGATTCGAATCTACATACTTTATCATTACACTGAACCAACAATTTAAAATCAGTATTGCACATCTACACCCATCATCTATCTCTCTATTTGCTTTATTAAGAACATAGCAAAAATGGTGTCCAAGAGTGGAAAGAAGGCCCCAGCCAAGTCTATAAAGGACTATTGGCATTATTGCTGAAAGAAGATTACAATGGAATCAGTGGCTGTAGCCTCCTTTAGTATCATCATATCTATTAATAAGACTACCTTTATGTGCAAACACTATCTCATCAAGCTATTCTCCAAACATGCATGCATTGGCCCTAGTAGCCCCTATAAAAGCTACAAAGTCATGGAGAAAAGTTTGAGATGTCAATGCTAAGAAATGTCACATGAATAAGAACTTGAAGAGGACATATGCCAAGAAACCCCAAAGTAAATATACATGTTAAGGTGACGAGAACTGTAGAGATAATGTGTGGAAGGTTTCAATGGATGCAAGAGGTCCATTACACATTCCAGAAGGCCCAATAACACAAGTTAGAGTTTTAATTGATGTAAGAGGTCGATTGCACACTTCAGAAGGCCCAATAACATGAGCTATAGCTTCAATCAATGCAAGAGGTCCATTACACATTCCAAAAGGCCAATAACATAGACTAGAGCCAGAAAACTAAAAAAAGTACTAAATGGGTTGATTAAGGACATTCAAGCCAACCAAGTTTCAAATAGTGCGAATTCAAGTTTGAAAGAGAGTCCATACCTTATTAATATCATTGGAGTATTTAAAGAGTTAGAACGAAGTAATAGCAGTCACTCTAAATTAGGAGTTTACTTTCTGTGTAAAAATTTGTCCCTAGATAAGAATTCCTCCTAAATAAGGAATTGTTCTAAGTAAGAATTTGTGCCTTTTTAGGATTGTTATCTTAGTTTATAAATAGACACCCCTTGTAAGAGATTAGACAATCATATGTAGACCTTTCTTTTCTTTCTTTCTTATGTGCACGCCTACAATATGCAAGGTTAGGGTTTTATTTTTAGTCATAAGGATTGAAGTCATTAAAGAAGCATTGTGAAATTTATTAGTTTTTTCTAATCTAATTCATTATTTTGAATTCTCATGTTCTTCCATTATATCCTTTGATTGATAAGATGCATTTCCCAGATTCAACTAAGGTAGATCTATTGTTACCTACTGATCATAATAGTCCCCAAAGTTACCTTTCAGACACCTTGCCTATTAGACAAATCAGTTGTTCTTGACTAGGTCTTCTTTTAGGTTGTAGGTTTGATGATTCTTTAGCAGTGTTCACAACTCAATTCAAAACACAGAATGTAAATTCAAAGCAAGGACACGAGAGATTTACGTATTTCCGTCAATATGACGTACTCCACGGTGGTAAAGTTTCTTCCTCTACCGAGACAATCCACTATACTTAAGAACACTAGTGTGGTATTCCCTATGATTACAATGGATGTCTTAATCTTCTACTCTTTTCACTTTTGCAAATACAATGCAATCACAATACAAAAATAGTGTCACTTATTGTGTCTACCCTTCTTCTAGTTTGAGTTGCCTTTGTTTGATTTGAATAAGCTGCTTCGCTATCGCTTGGAAGATCACCAAAACACTCTCTAACCTCTCTTGAAGAAATCTAAAAAATTTGTTGAGTTCTCTCAAAAGCTTCACCGAATTTCTTCTCTAGGTTGTCTCACATAACTCTTGGTCTCACCGTCTCACCGTCTCACGGCCTGCACTTACGTTTCAAGTCTGCTGTTTCACGTCTCACTGTCTACCTCACGCTACTGGTCTGCAGTTTCATGCCTTTTAGCCTGCACCACGCTCCTGGTCTACCGTTTCACGTCTCTTGGCTTACACCATACTTCTGGTTTTGCTGGTCCACGTCTCTTGGCCTGCCTCATGTTTCTGGTCTGGTGTTTCACGTCACACGTTCTAGTCTGTTGTCTTCTCTTTTGGGTGGTCTCACGGATACCAGGTCTGCTGTCTTTTCTTCCAGGTGGTCTCACGGATACCAGGTCTGCTGTCTTCTCTTCCGGGTGGTCTCACGAATACCAAGTCTATTATCTTCTTTTCCGGGTGGTCTCACGGATACCAAGTCTACTGTCTTCTCTTTTAAGTGGTCTATTTCTTATTTCTCCTCTTGCAGGTGGTTCGTTTTTGGTTTGCTCTTCCGGTTTATATACTCCCTTTAATGCAAACCCTAGTAGGGTTTACTAGAGCTGCGTCGAATTTCCTTTCTTGCCCCTCAATGTGGTTTCATATTACTGTTCCATACAAAATTCAGTATTATCCTCCTTAATTTATTTTTCTGGCTCTTTTCTTTCTACTGAAAACTCATCCCTTGATTGCTTGAACGAGCCATTTCTACTTGCACACTTAGATCTGGTTGGCAATAATTACAACTCATACAAGGCTGTGGGAATAACAATCTCCCCCTTTGTAATTATTGGCAACACTCACAACAAAAACCATTATGCAGCAATCCTTCATAATCTTTTTAGAGTAATAATCCATTCCAGAAGTAGATGAATTACAACTCCTAAATATGCACTTCCCTTTCCTTAACAGTTCCCCCTGCACTGTTGCTTCTCTCCCCTTTTGCCAACCAATTACAAATTTGAAAAACCTACAGAGTAAAGATGGAGGATTCACTTGAACTTCAGGCTTGAGGAGGCATTTGCACAGACAAACTCATTCTGTGCTTTTCAAACAACTCTGTGGACAGAGGTTAGTTAGAATTTCTTAGATTTGATCTTTGGTGCCAACATACTTCAACTGAATTGTGCCCTCTTCCACTTGATCCTTGATAAAGTGATATCGAATGTCAATATGCTTGCTCCTTGAATGTTGAACTGGATTCTTGCTGAGATCAATTACACTTTGATTATCACAAAGTACACTCACTAGTAACTTCACTTTAACACCTAAATTGACCAATTGTCTTTGCATCCATATCACTTAAGTACATGCTGTACAAGCAGCCATATACTCAGCCTTTGATGTGCTTAAAGCAACACTATTTTACTTTCTACTTAGCCATGCAACACACTTTGAACCCTAAGTAGAAGCTGCAGCCACTGGTTGATTTTCTGTCATCTGTACTTCCTGCACAGTCTGCATCAGTGTATGCTTGTAGTTTTACATAATCCATGACAAGATACCACAAACCCATTTCCAATGTCCCTTTAAGGTATCTTAGGATTCTTTTCACTGCCAACACATGAAATTCCTTAGGATCAGCTTGGAATCTACTGGCGATGCACACAGCTTGCATGAGATCAGGTCTTGATGCTGTAAGGTACAGAAGGCTCCCTATCATCTTCCTGTATTTTGTAGGGTTTGTACTCCTTCCTTCCTGATCTTTTATTGACTTGCAGCCTACTGTCATAGGGATACTGACAAGTCTACTATCCTCCATGCCAAACTTTTTCAGCATCTCTTTGGCATATTTTGTCTGAGAAATAAAAATATCTTCTTCACATTGTTTTATCTATAATCCAAGAAAATAAGTCATTTCTCTAATCAATGACATCTCAAATTCCTCACTCATCTTCTGTGCAAATTCTTGGCATAGCTCAGAGTGATCCCCTTCAAAGATGATATCATCTATATATACTATGGTTATCAGTTGGCCTTTCTCTTAGTTAAACACATATAGGTTATTATCAACTGTTTCTCTTCTGAAGTTCAACCTTCTCAAATACACGTCCAGCCTGCTGTACCATGCTCTTGGGGCTTGTTTAAGGCCATATAAGGCTTTCTTCAGCTTGCACACGTGTGTCTCATCCTCACTGATTTGTACTCTATTGAGTTGTTTAATATACACTTCTTCTTTTAGGAGCCCATTCAGAAAGGCTGATTTCACATCCATCTGGTAAATTTTATACCTTTTATGTGCTGCCTAAACTAAGAACATTCTGATAGTTTCCAACCTTGCTACTAGTGCAAAAGTTTTATCAACATCTACTCCTTCTATTTGAGTCTTGTTAGTGGGTCTTGGAACTAGCTCCCATGTTTCATTCTTCTCGATTTGATCCAACTCCTCATTGATAGCTTTGACCCAGGCTTTGTCTTGTGCAACCTTTTCAACAGATTTAGGTTCAACTTATGAGAGTAAAGCGGTAGCTCCCACAATTCTTCTTCTTGTTGTAACTCCTGCTGATGGGTCATCTATTATCTGATTTCCTTGATGAGCACTAGTCCATATCTTCTTTGTCTTTTTCTCTTGCACAGTCTTAGTTGCAAGAGAATCTCCTTCTTCATCTTTAAACTCACTCTTCTCTGAGTTTGAACTTACTTCTTTTCCCTCTTCTTTGTATTGGTCAAATTCTTCATTTATCTTTAAGTCATCTTCTTCATTGTCCTCAGCTTCTCTATTATGCATTATTTTCTAGTTTTCATCTATTCTCACATCACTGGAAGTGACCACTTTTCCCAATTTATGCAGAAAAACTCTACAACCTTTTGTCTTTGCTGAGTATCCCACAAAGATGCCTTCATCTGACCTAGCATGGAATTTTCCCAAGTTTTGCTCCTTGTTCTTCACAAAACATGGGCTGCCAAAAATTTTAAGATACTTGGCTGTTGTCTTCTTCCCACTCTATAGCTCATATGGAGTCTTATTAGTATTGGGCCTTAGTAAAACTCTATTCAGTAGGTGTATGACTGTAAATGTTGCTTTTGTCCAAAATCTTGTGTGAAGCTTGGATTCCAGCAGTAGAGTTCTTGTCATTTCAACCACAACTCTATTTTTCCTCTCTACCACCCTGTTCTGTTGAGGTGTTCTTGCAGCTGCCATCTAATGGTGAATTCCATGCTTCTCAAGGTAATCTTCAAAAGCTCCATTTGTAAATTCAGTGCCTTAATCTGACCTTAATACTTTGATCTTCTTTCCATTCTCATTTTCAGCCAATTTTCTGTATCTCTTAAAGCATTTCAAAACTTTTGACTTGTGTTTGAGGTGCATGATGCAGGTCCTTCTGGAATAATCATCAACAAACAAGATGAAGTACCTCTCACCATTCAACTCTTTTGTTCTCATCGGCCCACACAAATCAGTATGTACAATGTCAAACACTGTTTCAAAACTGACCTCTTTGGTCTTATACTGCTTTCTGACCTGTTTTCCTTTAGAGCATGCCGAGCAGACATACTCCCTCTCTCTCTTGAGGTCTAGAATGTCTCTGATTACATGAGTAGTGGTCAGCTTCCTCATGTTCTTCTGTGATAAGTGTCCTAGCCTTCTATGCCAGAGTTGATTTTCTTCTTCTTTTGTAAGTAAACAGCTGTTTGTCTTGTCCTCATCAATCACATATAAATTTCCAGCTGTTCTTTTCCCGGCTACAACAATATTGCCATTTTAACTCTTTACTTGGCAACCTATTTTTGTGAATATCACTTTATGGTCTTCATTGCATAGTTGACTAACAGATGCTAGATTATATTTGAGTCCTTTGACGTGCAGAACATCTTTTAGTTTTCCTTTTCCAATATTTACTGACCCTTGACCACTAATGTGGAGTGAATCATCATTGTCAAACTTAACTCTGCCTTTTCTTGACTTGTTCAATTTTAATAATTTACTCTTGTCTCCTGTTATGTGTGAAGTGCACCCATTATCAAGGATCCACTGCTTATCCTTGTAGTAAGCATTTAGTGCAATTTCAGTTATATTAGCCACCTCCATTTTAGTTTTATATTCCTTCTTTTGAATTGGCTTGATGATAGCTTTCTCCTTTTACTCAACTTTGACTGTACCAATTGCTTTCACTGTGCCATTGAGTACTTTCTCTTGCTCAGGGAGAAGTGTCATGCATCTCTTGGCATTATGACCATCCTGCCCGCACCTTTCACACTGTTCCAAGTCTCCCAATATAGCAAACTTGTTCTTTAAAACCATTAGTTTGGGCTTCCACTAACAATTTTTGTCAGTGTGTCCTTACTTTTTACAGTATGTGTAAGAACTCACGACAGGTGTTCTCCTCTGAATTTTGTATTGTCTTCCCCTATATGTAGCATCGTATCTTCTCAAGTTAGAGACATATATTAGCCTTCTCCACCAACATTTACTTGCCTTATGACCCCAAACTTCACAATAAAGACAGTAACCTTGAAACTGCCTTTTCTTAGGTCTAATCATAGCTTGTTTTCTTTTGTTCATTACTTGCTATGTAGGCAAGGTTGCTGGCTTCTTTACTTGTGTGACTTTCATTTCAGTCATCTTCTTCTGTTTAGTTGTAGCCCTTTACTGGCTGACTTTCTTTTCTTCATTTTTGTTTGCAACCTAGGTTGCTTCTTCAAATCTTCTTTATTTTCAGCCTTCACTGTTCTTGGCTGATTAGTCTTTTCTTTCTGAGACTTAACCTTCTCTTTCAACTTCTGTGGCAAAGTCTCGTTATCTTTAGGCAGTGCAGCATCAGATTGCTACACTTTCTCTTCATTCTTCTTTTCTCTTGCGAAGCTTGTTTCTCCTATCACTTCAAACTTGTGCAAGTTCTTTTCACTCTTTTTGAGTTGTTGCTGAAGTCTCAGCAACTCTATCTCTATTTCTTTAATTGTTGAAGTCCTTAAGCCAAGCTCTATAGTAAGGTCTTCACATATTTTGATTTGTTCTTCAAATCTTCTCTTCAAGTCAATATGTTCAGCCCTTATTTCATCCTTTTGACTTTCTGCTTCCTCAATCTTTGCTTCAACTTGTTTTATATGGGCCTCCAACCTTCTTATGGTTCTACCCCTTCTGATTATCTCCTTTGAGGCTGCTTCTAACTCAGCTTCAAGATTTGGTTCTTCTTCATCAACCTCCTTTTCCTCTTCAGAGGTTGAATTACCACATCGAGCTGATGCCATAAAGGCATGCTTATCTGATGAGTCTACTTCTTCCTCTTCATTGGCTTCTTTTGTCTAGCTTACATAACTCTTGAATGAGTCTCTCTTCTTCTTCTGTGGGTTAGCAGTCTTCTTGCTGGACTTCCTTGACTTGAATGATGGTCTTCTCCATTTTGAATTCTGCTCATCATCACCATCCTCATCTTCATTATCAAGTTTCACTTTGCACTAAGAAGCAAAGTGTCCAGTCTGCCCATAACGATAACATCTCAAGGACAACTGTCCTTTTCCCTTCTTAGACAAACCTCTTAGGCAGAATTCTGAGAATTTTCTTCATAATAGATGAGTCCTTCTTGTTCTTCCCATGACTTCTAAGGTCGTTTACAACATCAATAACCCTGGTGAAGAACTCTTAGACTGTCTTATTCTTCTACATTCTGAGGGATTCATATCTCTTCTTGAAAACTTGAAGCTTGGCCTCCTTCATTCTGCCATCACCTTCATAGACCTTCTGCAATCTGTCATATATCTCCTTAGCAGATTTGCAGTCCATAACTTTAGCATATTCAGCATCTGTCAATGCTGAAATGATGACATTTAAGGCCTTCCCATTGATCTCAAACTGCTTTAATTCTTCTGGGGTTGGATATTTACCTTCTTTTGGAGGCTCAAAACCCTTATATACAGATTTCACCACGTTCATGCCCATGGTTGCAAATACCACCTGCATTCTCGCTCTCCACATATGGTAGTTAGTTCCATTAAAGATTGAAACCTTCTTGCTGTAAGTAGTGCTGTGCTGGTACTGACATCCATTTCTCAGTATGCTGAACAAGTTAAAACTTCTGAAACCTTTCAAACTAGTACACCAAGCTATTAAGTTTCAAACAGGTGAACCTAGCTCTGATTCCTAACTTCAACCTAAGATCTACTAGTCTGTGATGTTGAGAGGGGGGTGAATCAGTATCACACCCAAAAAAAATTTTGATAATTTAAGCCAAAAATGAACTTTTCCCCATATTCAACTAAGGTAAATCTATTGTTACCTACTGATCACAATAATCCCCAAAGTTACCTTTTAGACACCTTGCCTATTAGACGAATCAGTTGTTTTGACTAGGTCTTCTTTTAGGTTGTGGGTTTGATGATTCTTTAACTATGTTCACAACTCAATTTAAAACACAGAATGTAAATTCAAAGTAAGAACACGAGAGATTTACGTGGTTCCATCAATGTGACGTACTCTACGATGGTAGAGTTTCTTCCTTTACTGAGACAATCCACTATACTTGAGAACACTAGTGTGGTATTCCCTATGATTACAATGGATGTCTTAATCTTCTACTCCTTTCACTTTTGCAAATACAATGTAATTATAATACAAAGAGTGTCACTTACTGTGTTTACCCTTCTTCTAGCTTGTGTTGCCTCTATTTGATTTGAATAGGCTACTTCACTGCCGCTTGGAAGATCACCAAAAAACTCTCTAACCTCTCTTGAAGAAATCTAAAAAATTCGTTGAGTTCTCTCAAAAGCTTCACCGAATTTCTTCTCTAGGTTGTCTCACACAACTCCTGGTCTCACCGTCTCACCGTCTCACGGCCTGCACTTATGCTTCAAGTCTGCCGTTTCATGTCTCACGGCTTGCCTCACGCTATTGGTTTGCAGTTTCACGCCTCTTAGCCTGCACCACGCTTTTGGTTTTGCTGGTTCACGTCTCTCGGCCTGCACCACGCTCTTGGTTTGCCATTTCACGTCTCTTGGCCTACACCACGCTTCTGGTTTTGCTGGTTCACGTCTCTCGACCTGCCTCACATTTCTGGTCTGGCATTTCATGTCACACGTTCTAGTCTGTTGTCTTCTCTTCCGAGTGGTCTCATGAATACCAGGTTTTCTGTTTTCTCTTCCAAGTGGTCTCACGGATACCAGGTCTGCTGTCTTCTCTTCCAGGTGGTCTGTTTCTTATTTCTCCTCTTGCAGGTGGTTTGTTTCTGGTTTGCTCTTCCAGTTTATATACTCCCTTCAATGCAAACCCTAGTGGGGTTTACTGGAGCTGCGGTGAATTTCCTTTCTTGCTGCTTCATATGGCTTCATATTACTGTTCCATACAAAATTCAGCATTATCCTCCTTCTTAATTTATTTTTCTTACACTTTTCTTTCTACTGAAATCTCATCCCTTAAATGCTTGAACGAGCCATTTCTACTTGCACGCTTAAATTTGGTTGGCAACAATTACAACCCATATATGACTGTGGGAACAACATAAAACTTGTCATTAATTTAAGTTGAATATTCAATTAAAGGATTAATGATCTTTAGTGTCAATGATTGATGAATGAATCTAATGGTATAAATATTCTTATTGTTGAAAGTTTGATGATGTATTGATCTTATTTGTAATTAATTTTTTGTTTTTAATTTTTATTAGTTTAATTAAAATTGAATTACTTTTTATTTGCTCTTTTATCTGTATTTGCATGAACTCAATAAATCCAAGGTAATTAATGAACTAATTAATCAAAACCCAATTTTTTGTGAATTCACAAACTTGTTAATTAAGTGATTTAAAGTAATGTTGGGATATTCAGTACATACCAAATTTTGATGCTATTATCAAGGATTGATTGTTTAATTAATATGTTTTTTTATGATAATTGGAAGTTGTTGTTAAGGCAAAAAAAATTTAATACCTTATTCTCGATTATTCAACAATAAATAGTGTGAGTAACGATCAATTCCACAGGAAGTACAATCAATTCACTATTGATTAACTAAAACTTAAAAACATTAACATAATTGAGGGAAAAGTTAAATTCTAAATTTGTTACAAATAAAATAAACAAATTAATCAAACAAAATAAATTATAGAAAGATAAAAAACTAGAAGTTCAATTCTAAGTTCATTTGCAACTATAATATTTAATGATTTGGATCACTTATAATATTATTTCAATTTTAATGGAAATATCAAGCCTAGATAATAACAAGATTTGTTACCCGAATTGTTTTTTAAATATTCATTAAGTAAAACAAACTCTTTACTTGGACTTTAACCATTATACCTTTAAAATAAGTTATGTAGAGTAATATATCAATGGCCTTAAGAAAATAGCTTAATACAAGCAACAATCAAATAAGTTTGAATTGTTTAACTTACATTGAGTTTTTCATATGAATAAAATGAAAATTTGTTCATAATCCCTTATTGTTATTCATTACTCAATGATTAGGAAGTAGGTAAAAACATATCAAAATTCCTTATTTTAGTAATTAATGTTTGTTTAATTAATTTAGCAAGTCAAATTAAATTAATTGAATAAACAATCATTCAACTTTTTAATTAGAATAACCTAAACAATTCCATAAGAAAAGAGAATAACATATCAAAATAATTTATACCATTAAAACATCAAGAGTTTTGAAATCCAATAAAACTATTGAAGAGTCTAATTACTCGTGCTAAAAATGAATTCCTTTTAGAGTGATTATTTTATTCTTTGTCCATCTCTTTTCCTTTTTTACTCTTAAAATATGGTTATTTATATCTTAAAAATGTACATAGCAGTCACCGACAAACCCTAGTGACTCTCTAAATAAAAAATCTCCAATAAAGACATCCTAATCTTGTTTCTTTTATCATCTAGAATTCTTATATTGGATTTCAAGCTAAGATACAGTTAGAAGTAGGGTCTAACTTCTTCATAAAAGTTGTAGTCCCCCACTCTATCTTTCCAATGCATCAAGTCCTACCCAAGTCAAAGGTTTAAAGCCCAAGTTATAAGCTAAAAATCAAGAATGGCTCAATCTAACTCATGATATATCCTATAATGAATTCTTAACTATTTTTGAACCACTAAACAACTAATATGTGCTTGGATCTCTTCCTAACAATTATAGGCTTGAATGTGTCCTTTAACATAGGCTTGTGAAGCAACTAATTTGGATGTCTAAAACTCATATTATGCCTATGTAAGTACATGGTGTTTGGATAGGAATCATACTCCGATTAGGATTGAACTTTATATTTCTACCTATTTTTTAAGCAATGTCTCAAGATCCAAACAAACTCAAATTTAAACTCAACCTCAATCTAGAAATTTGAGATATCTACTACAATTTCATTGAAAACTACTTTTCCAATCTAAACCTTTAAGCCAATGAAAAGCCTAAAACAACCAACAAAGGTCAAAATAGTAAAATGCTACAATTTTTCCTATTAAAAACATATATTATCAAAACTTCTCTAAAACATACCAAACTCACAAAACATATTTTAATCAGCTTAAATAGGTATAAAATTCATTCAAAATAACTAAATATAAAAAGGAATAAACATAAAAAATTTTCACTTATCAATTATTATCCTATATAACTTGTGTTACAAGCTTATATGTCTAACAAAAAGCCTAACTTAAAGCTTCATCAAATAAAAGACTACATTTAAGCCAATAAGTACACAATTTTTCCACCTTCACCAAGACTTACACTAACATCTAACTTTACATCATCATTAAGTTTATTAAGTGGCATTGAGACATTTTCCTTAGCAAACCTAGTAAAGCATTGGCTTTACTACTTATCTTTGAGATCCATCATCTCATCAAGAGGCTATTCTTGTCACAGGGTTATTACCTTCTCCCCAAAAGGCAGACTGTTGGGGTGTGTAGTACCTACGTTTATATGACTCAGAATCTCCCTCTTCCTATCCGATGTGGGATATGGGAGTCAAATTGTACCTAACCGCCTATGTCCGAGACATAACCCGTCCGTGACATTCTCTCCCACCGAATCTATCGACTTCCTTGTCGAGAATCGGGGTCTCTTTGCCTACTTCCCAATGAAGCGCTTGGCGAGAAACATTGGAGTCGAGGTCGGGTCGGCTCTGATACCACTTGTCACGAGGTTATTACCTTCTCCCCAAAAGGCAGCCTTTTGGGGAGAAGGGCCTTTTGGGGAGAAGGTAATGACTGCCTTTTGGGGAGAAGGTAATGACCCTGTGACAAGTGGTAATTTTTAGCTTATAGAGCAGTTTTTATTTAAAAAAGGATATGTGACATTTGACAATACACTAAAAAGTCTTTACATAAATATTAAGAATGTTTTAAGAAGCTTTATGCAAGTTGTCTCCATCATCAATTTAGTGATTAACTTCTAATCTAATGCTTCTATCAAAGGATTTTTTCCGCTAATAAAAGTATGATTAATACAACTAAGGGAGGAGCATTAATAAACAAAACCTTGAAAGCTATAAGGAAGTTAATAGCAAACATGATTGCAAATTCTCAGTAATTTAGCACTCGACATGATTTACCATCTAAGAATATCAATAAGGTATATACATCTTCCTTTGAACAACAAATTATGAGTTTGACTTCTCTTATGCATCAAATGGTTGTAGGAAACATATAACAAGTTTGGGATATGACATTTGCTCAAATTAAGTATATTTAACTTATATATGTCCAACACTTCAACATGATCTAATGAAGCAAGCCAATGACATGAGAGATCATCTTAACACTTACAATCCCACATAGAGACATCATCTTAACTTTAGTCATGGTAATCAACAAGTGATTCATAATGCCCTAATTATCCATTTCAATAGGTGCCACCACCTTTTCAAGCTAGACTAAAAGCGCCCTAAAACTCAAGTATGTCCCTTGATAAAATTGTGAAGATTCTTGCTAATAACACCAAACAAATTCAATAGAAAATAAGGGCAACTATTCAAAACTTAGAAAATCAAATGAGTCAACTTGTCACAACCACAAGTAGATTAAAGGTACAAGAATTAGGCAAACTACCTTCTCAAACCATGGTAAATCCAAAAGAGAACGCAAATGTCATAGTCTTTAGAAGTGGAAAAGAAATGCAAGCACTAATAAAGACACTTCCTAGGGAAAAAAAAAATGTCATAAAAGAAAAAGGTGTGCCCACCAAAGATAAACCCATCAAAGACCAAAAGTCACCACCTAAGGTAAATCCTTAACCTTTTATTTCCTTTAATGTTATCTTACTTCTTTTTCCTAGAAGACTTGCAAAATCCAAAAAAAAAAAGGATCAAGAAAACAAGATTTTAAAGATGTTTTGAAAAATGGAGGTAAACATACCCCTTGTTGATGTTATTAAACAAGTTCCTTGATATGCCAAATTTCTCAAGGAATTATGCACCTCCAAAAAGAAGCTTAAAGGTGACAAAAAGGTAAGTGGGGGGGGGGAGAATGTCTTAATTGTTATTAAAAGAAAACTTCTCCCTAAATACAAAGACCCTAGAATGTTCACTATTCCTTCCATAATAGGCAACACTAGATTTGAAATAGTCATGATAGATTTAAAAGTATCAATTAATGTTATGTTTATACTTCTTTAAATCTTGGTCCTTTAAAGAAAACTAGTATGATTATACAATGTTATGATCCATCTAATGTCTATCTTAAGGGAGTTGTTAAAGATGTTATTGTATAGGATAATAAGTTAGTCTTCCTATTAGATTTCTACATTTTTGATATAGAGAATGACAATGCTCTTAATACCACCCTTATCTTGTTAGGAAGATCTTTCTTAAAGACATCAAAGACAAAGATAAATGTTCATAAAGGTACACTCACGATGGAGTATGACAGTGAAATTATTTAATTCAACATCTTTAAGGTCATAAGGTATCCTAGTGATGCATATTTTGTTTTTGCTATTGACATGCTTGATTCTTTAGTGCAACAAGTTTTTTGAGCTCAATGGACAATATGAGTTAGAAGTAATCCTTAGCCAACACCTTAAGAAAGAAGATATCAAGAAACCAAATAGAGAACTACCTTTGTTTGAAAGCATAAAAGATATAATAATAGCATCACATTTATTGCATCATGTTCCAAG
Source organism: Bruguiera gymnorhiza (assembly GCA_020883675.1). NCBI lineage: Eukaryota > Viridiplantae > Streptophyta > Magnoliopsida > Malpighiales > Rhizophoraceae > Bruguiera > Bruguiera gymnorhiza. The sequence goes on from JAIRCJ010000074.1 coordinate 306,310, forward strand.
AAGGTATGGTGTATGTTATATTGAATTACCTATTTCTAACAACAAACTTCTTCCTTTTATTATACAAGCACCTATACTAAAATTGATGTCATTACTAGAGCATCTTAAGTATGTTTTCTTAAAAGATGGAGAAACTTTACTAGTAATTGTTGCAAAGAACTTGACCCTACTGGAATAAGAAAAGCTTGTTTGTGTTCTAAGAGCTCATAAGACGACAATTAGATGGACCATAACAAACATCAAGGGGATAAGCCCATCCATGTGTATGCATCGTATCCTACTTGAGGAATGTTCAAACCTATCAAGAGAAGCACAATGTAGATTAAACCCTCCTATGATAGATATAATGAAGCAGGAGGTATTGAAGTTACTTAATGTTGTCGTGATCTAACTAATCTTAGATAACAAATGAGTTAGTTTAAGGAAAGTGGTTCCAAAGCAGATAAGCATCACGATGGTTAAAAATTAAGATGATGGGTTGATTCCCACCTAAATTCAAAATGAGTGAAAGGTTTGTATTGATTACTATAAGCTAAATGTTGTAACTTGCAAAGATCAATTTCCTTTACCTTTTATTGATCAAATGCTTGAAAGGTTGGTTGGTTAATTTTACTATTATTTTCCTGATAATCCATTATTGGACAAGTCTAAGTATGCCATTAAGCTCATATTACCAAGAGAAGGAGGAATTCTCCCATTGAAAGTGTTTCCTGACAGGTCTAAATAATACAGGTTCGGAAGATGTGCTCGAATTAGTGCCAAAACATGGCCACGTAAGCAGTTCTTTAAAATGTCTAAGTATCATAAACTCGTATAAGAATGACTTGGCAACCAAAGTTGTCGGAAAAGGGAATTATTGAGCAAGTAAAGCATAAACAAGTCTATGTTGTTCTCTAACAGCCAATATGGAAATCCCACTCAGTTGGATGTGCGAGAGATAAATATATTCTAGATTGTGCTGGTAGTAAAGGAATCTAGGAAATGTTATGTCGTATCTGTAACCAGACAATAAGAGATGAGTTAATTGGAATTTTCGGATTGAGCTATGTTTCTCTATTTCGGCAAATATATCATTTCCTCCTACACTCAAGGAATTGAGTTTTGTATGCTTGAAGAATGGGCTGAGCGTCACAAGAACCTAGAATTGATTGCATGAAAGATCTAGGTCTTCAATAGATGTAAAAGTCCTCATAGTAGATAGAGATATATTTCCTGTGAATTGATTATAAGAGAGACCTAATCGCCAAAGAGATGTCAAATTAGCCATACATGGAGGCAAGGTACTGTCGAGATTATTGCCTCGGATATATAATGTTATGAGCTGGTTTAATTCACATAAACCTGAAAATTATTTGGTAATAAGGAATTGAGGTAAAATTAAGGAGACACGCACACAACCACAGACACACAAGGGGGTTTAGGGGAGATTGATCGTACCTTCAGGTATAGGGCCACTCAATTGATTCATTAAAAGATCCTCTAACGAGATTGAGTTTCCAATGGTCTGTAACATTCTATAATTGGTGGTAGTAACGGATTCCTAGACTAGTCTTTTTAGACTCTTCAGATGAGGCTAATCTAAATATATTTAAAATAAAAAAATAAAAAATTATTATTTAAAAATATGTTAATATTAGAGAAATTAAAATTATGTTTTATTTTTTTAATCTAAAAAACCTATTTGTCCTTTATAACTTATTGTTGCGTAGGGTTGAATAATAATAACATAAATATTATTGTTTTGTAAATATGATATGATTACTTAATGGTTGAATTAAAGATTTGTGACAAGTGATTGTGAAATAGGCAAAAATGTTGAAATTTACCTTGAGTAAGTTGGGAACTATTCATCAATGTCATGGACAAAATTTGAAGAGAAACTAGTCCCCTAATGTTTTGGAGGAAGTTCTCATCCACAGTAGAATCATCCAAATATAGCTCTTTGAGATTGTTTAAATGGTAGGATCCTAGCAAATTCAGGCAAAATAATAAAAATTACACGAAATACAATTGCGGAAACAATAACTAAAAATTAAGAAATGTAAGTATTTTTGGATATTAGGGAATGACTAAATGATGTTCCTTGTAGGTTGTAAGATGTTAAGCCAAGACTCTTAAGCTTTGGAAAGAAACGGTGCAGTGATTGCAACTCGAAATTTGCATCTCTCTTGATTCCTCTGAGATAAAGGACACTACAATTAGTCCCGCTTTTATTATTTGTGAATGTCAAAAGTTGTATATTATGATCTCTTTTTCTGACAAGTAAGAGAAATGTATGATATACAAGTGACTCTTGATCCCATGGACATGTGACATTTCCTTTTTGTAGCTCGAAACGGTTAAGTGATATTTTAAGCTATGTTGAATCATAAATACTTTTTAAAAAGATCTTGTTTTTTATAAATATTATATATACTTCAAATTTTTTTCAAAATTAAAAAAAAATTATGTCATAACCCAAAATTGATATCATTTTTTCATACTTTTATATAGCCTAACTCTAGTGATCAAATGTTAAAAAATATATTTATTTTGTAAATTAAACAAATCATTATTTTTTAAAGTAAAATATTAAGTGTAAAATTTATCCTTATACTTGATATATGTTAAAAGAGATGTTGGTATAGATACTACAATTTGAATATGAAACTAATCTAAGAAACTTGGGCTGGGAGAGATCTAGTTTCAGGGAAGGACCAAGATAGGAATGGATTAAAAAGGAACTTGGATTTATACCTCTTGCGCCCATAAATCTAATGATCTTATTTCTGTTCAGATCTAGCACCTCTAATTGGCTTATAGCATGTAATTCTAAGAAAAATGAATTGAAACTAAGGAATCATACCCAAGTTTAATATGATATATCTCTCAATTTTTCAAAAATAAAGATCGATAAAAAAGTCATATCTACCTTTCACCTTTATTGATCCTTTTAATTGGTTGTATCTAAGATATAATTGCATAAGAAATAAAAATCCTTCAAGGAATAACAAAATACTAAATTATTAAAATTCAGATCAAGGTTACACAAATTGTTTAACCTTAACACTTCTTCATCATTAGTTGGAGAGAAGATTGATATATATATTTGCTTTTGGGTACAACCAACAGTGAAAAGTATTAATAGGAGGGAGGATGAACGGATGAGATCAGAAATATGATAACTTTTTAAATGTACAATATTTGAATAAAATAGTAATAAGAAAATTAAGTTTTGTATTTTATGTAACAATTTGAAATCTTCGTCAAGTATCATTGAATGACTTAAATCCCAATAAATTGTTCTGAATAGAGCAGCAATAAAATTCATTGGTTGTTGGCATATGAGAATTGCTTCTCTTAGCACACACCACCTTTTAGGAAAGTAATAACACTTGAAAACATAAAAAAAAAAAAAAAATTCAATCTTATTTCAAAAACATTTGAAACTTTCAATTTTATTTTGTACTAAATACAGTTCCTCCGATCTCATTGGATAATGAAAATCTGATCACATACAATGATGTACAATGTGAGGGGAGAGAGACATTTGCTTAATATCAATCCACCAAAAACTAAAATATTTATTAAATGTCAAAAATTATTTCTAAAAAAATCTATAAAATTAAGATTTTTAAATTTAACATTTAATTTAAATACTTTTATTAAAATTGCATATTTGAGTAATAGTTACTTTGTTTTCTTTTTCTATCCTTTTAACCTCTCATCTTATGGAAGCCTATAGTTTTTCGTTTTCAATTCATGGATGGGTACATTATAATCTATTGTATATTATTTGTCATTTTTATGCAGCTATTTTTTCCTTGCAATTTTAAGGTTTCACTGTAAATATGACTTACGTAAAGATGATAGAATGTTGAGTGCATGCCATTCTATCTCTCTCTCTCTCGACCTTCCTGACGAGCCTCCCTGCCATTTGGTTGCAGGGAACCTCTTTGCTTTCGTTTTGTTTGTGTCACCCATGTAAGTTTTCACAACATTAATCTGAGCCGAAGCCGGGATATAAATAGTTGATTATTGATAGAGCTCAAATTTTCTTTCTTTCAGACCGACATTTAGAATAATAATCCGAAATCGATCAACAGAAGAATTTTCGGGATTGCCTTATATATATGGCCTATTGAATTGCTTGATTTGCCTATGGTATGGTCTGCCACTTGTGTGGCCTGGTATTATCCTGGTTGCAACGGTCAATTCAATTGGGGGAATCTTCGAATTAATCTACGTAGCCATCTTTTATTACATATGCTGATAAAGCCAGAAAGGTAAAATGCACCCTTTAAATTTTGCAACATTTGGGGTCAGAATGGTGGTTTTTGCATGTCCAAGAGCAGCCATTTCATTGTTCCCTGCATTCTTGTTGCAGCTGAAGATGTTAGGACTACTGGTTTTAGTATTTGCAGTGTTTCTTATAATAGTGTATGTGAGCATGAACTTCTGCGACTCTCATATGCGCCAGATGGTCGTGGGATATATGAGTGTTTTTACTCTTATATGCATATTTGCCTCTCCCCTTTTCGTCATTGTAAGTTCAACTGAACTCTCAACACATTCTTCAGTTTTTTTTATAGGTTATTTTTATGTTGTTGCTGATTTATTTGCATTGGTATATGACAGAATTTGGTGATTAAGACAAGGAGTGTTGAGTGCATGCCATTCTATCTCTCTCTCTCGACCTTCCTGACGAGCTCCCTTTCTTTGCATATCGGATGTTCAAGTCTGATCTGCTCTTTTATGTAAGTACTGTGCTTACCATGGAATTATTTTGCTTCTGATTTTTCATGCTGACCAGCAGAATAGGAGATGCTAATCTGCATTCCACAAACCAGATTGAACATTAATTGTTGATTATGGTCACAACGACATCGAACATGAATACCTAAACATGCACGTCCATGTTATAGACTTATGTGATGTGATATATTTCAGATTTTTGAGAATTAAGTATTATAAATTAAAAGTGATATTTATCAAAAATAATATTTAAAATTTTTTATATTTAAGAATAGATTACATTGTTTGTTAAGAATAATACAATCTCACAATTAAAAATTTAATTTTTTATTTTTAAAATTTAAATTTTAATATTAAAAAATAAATATAAAATTTATAAAAATTAAAAAAAAATACTCTCATCATATAATTTATAATTTAATATATTTTTTGAACAAAAAAAAAATTATCTAAGATCTTCAGTTCTTTAACTTCAATATCTTCATAAATATTTGTTATAAATCACCGTCATTAAATTATTCAGCCTCTAACGCTGGAGAAAACAACCATCGCAATTGCGAAGCCATTTAGGAAAGAGAAAAAAGAATTAGCTCTAATAGCCGTTGGGCCGCCATGGTGAGGTCTTTCAAGAGCTCTTGTCTCAAATCGAGTAAAACTTTTTCATAAATTTGCACTTTAGTTTGATATTTTTAAATATCAATTGCTGAATTCAAAATTTTTTTAAAATTTTCAGTCAAATTTAACTTGATCCCTCCTCTATATTTGACCAACTGCTTAGGCATATGATCTATTAGTCTCTTAATATGCCAACAACAAAAAATAAATTATAACCTCAAAAAATTGAATAAACTATCTCTTTTAATTTATTTCTTATTTTTAATTAATTTATTTATATTTATATATTAAGACTAATATCTAGTAACCTATTATAACCACTTAAATATTAAGAATTTGACTACTTTTTTGGTAAAATATCTATTGATGTAATTAAATAATTTTATAATATAAATACTCTAATTAGATTTATAATATATAATTATTATTTATTTATTTAGTATTTATTATTTTAGTTCTCTAAATTTTAGTTATTAATGTTATGGATGAGATTTAGAAATCCTCATCAAAACTTTTATTCTATCTAGTGCAAGGATTTTGGAAATCCATACTAATGAATAATTTATTAATAACTCATTGTTGTATATAGTTTTACAACTAATTCTTAATTAGGACCATCTAAAAGTGAGATGGAAACACATGACAATACTTATTCGTGATACTTTGGTGATTTTTAGTGTAAACATCATTTACATAATTATTACATGAGTCATTTCATAAACACATTTCATTTAGGAATTCTCATATCGAGTTACTTCATGAACTTATTTTCTAACAACTACTCACATATATTTTTTTTGTAAGTATCTTATATTTTGGTCTATAGGACCAAGTGTTTCTTTTCAAAAGAATAAATGTAATATATGCTAAGATCTGCTCTATCAACCTTCCATCTTTTGCTAAAGGATACAAAGACGCGAGCCTATAAAAGAGATCCTATTCTTGTTTTTCATCTTATTAACAATGATGTATGGCATATCTTTTTATGGATAAAGCTTTCATTTTGTTTCCTTAAACAAATTAAAAAAAAAAACTCTCATCTTGGTAACTTATTAACTAAAAATAATTTATAAATGATAATTTAATATAATAAATATTTTATAATTATGATGTAACTATTATTACTATAACAAAACTCATTAACTTTATCTTTGAGTCAAATATTTATGATATGTAAAGATATTAAAGACAAAAAATGTCTTTTACTAAATCACATACATGAATAGTCAAGTATAAACTGTAGCAGCTGATGGGCTACATTAAACCAACAATAAGATCCTTATTACTTTATGGTGTCATTTATCAAGTGGGGAAATGCTTCAATATGTGTAAATCTAACTAATTAATTTTATGCATATATTCATTTCCTACCACTATATGCTGGTCCCAAATGGAATTGGTATGCTTCTGGGGTTGCTTCAGTTGGCATTATATTCCTACTATAGCTCCAAATCATTTGAATACGCAAGACAACTTTTGATAGCTTCATATCCTTCAATACAGCAGCTGGCCATACACGGTAAAGTTGCTAGCTGTTTGAAATCACTGTGTGATGATCATATAATTTGTGTGTTTTGTGTTATCTTTTAGCTCTAAAATGCTAGCAACTCATGCACGAAGTTGAAGTTATCTATGGTATTAGTTAAAACTATCATTGTATAGTAGTGGTGCCAGCCACTTCTGTACATAAAGCTCCTCTATGCTGCGATATGGTGGATTCTTTCGCCTTTTGTTTTTCTCCTTTGTTGTCCAATTTTGTCCTTCATTTAAATGATTAATCTATTATGAAATTCAAAGAAAGCCTTGTTTTTCTACATTTGGCAGAGCCTGGTGCTGCTTCACTACTCATTTCTTAGTTCTGTTTATCAAAGTTGAACAAAATTGGTTCATATGCTATAGCAACATATTTAGTGGCAAGTAGCTTAATATACTCTTCAGAACCATATCCATTGCCCTACAAATTCCACTATGCTCCATTCTGATGAAATATATGGATGCTTACAGCTAGGAAGCCAATGAACAAGGTAAAAATAGATCATTGGTATATTGCAGAAGGAAATCGCATGCAGGAAGGAGAATAATGGAGCTAGCTGATGTATAGCTGAAGGAGTGTCAACAACCTTGTGAACTCTGGTTCGCTCGTTTCCTGAAGGCAACTCTTCCCAACCCTGCCAATGTTATTTACCGCATATTTAACTCGAAACCCACCACCAAAGTCAAGTCATAGCCATATTGACATGACTACCATCTCTATAATTGTGGTGCTGTGGTGGCTTCTGCTGTAATATCTTTTGGTTGTATATGTGTATATATATATATATACGCGTAAAGAAAAGCAGCCTAGCAAGTAAACACATGCAGAGAGGGAGAGAGATTACTGGGGAGAAAGAGATAGCAGAGAGTACCAAGAAAACAAGAAATCCAAGAATTTACGTATACAACTTAATTCAACAAGTAAATCTACTTTAATATTTCTTTCACATTAACTTATAATTTGAATGGAATTAGGAGTTTGGTATTCTTATCTAATTTAATAAATATAATTAATTAATTGTTAGAAAAAGATACAGATTGATATTTTACATTTAATAATTAAAAGAAAAGATAAATAAATGGAATTAAGAAGTTATATGTAAAAGTTAAAAGATAATATCAAATATAAATTTTTCAAATTCTGATAATAATATAAATTTAGTATCTTAATGTTTGAATCTCATGCAACCACTAAATTTCCCACAAGAAGGTCCCTTACATCTTGTGTTTTGTTCGTTGTTGAATCCCTATAAAAAAGTCAAAGTTCCAACCTCTTTTTTACTTTCTTCTTAAGTTGAAAATTTTACCCAAAATACAAATAAACAAAAAAGTAAAAAATTATAGGAACGATTGTCCCAAAAGTTTCAAAGTGATTGGTTTGGATTTCTACCTCTTAACCCATTTTTCAACATTGGATACTCATTCTCTATGCTTACTTCTCCCAGTTTGTCATATACAGTAAAACTAGTGTGAAATAGAATAAACGCAACGTCTAAAAAACTAAACTTCTCCTCACCCAAAATAAAGCTTGTCTCTAACCCGTACTCCCAACAACACCTCAAAAGCACTCGATGAATTCTTTCTTGGTTGCATCGTGCTCTTCTCATTTTATCAATCTTGTCTTGTTTTTCAAAAATAGATATATGCAGATTTGCGAGAATATATAAATTATATAATCATTATCAGTTACACATATTTGACAAATATATTCCCCACTAATGTGTCCTTTTATTTTTCCAAAGAATATCAATTATAAAGGTATGACTAATTGTTTATTTATATTAAACATCACCCTCATGTGTTGCCTCATATTGTGATATGATATCTTCACATAGACATCAAAATTGTTTGTCAACTTTCTCAACTTAGTGGTTGAAGTAATCACAAACTTATTTTTCAAAGTTGATCACATTGCCTAGGCAGTCTTATACTCCTCAAACTCATGGATGAGATCATTCTCCATATTCTTAAGTAAAACAATGTGATCCGTATTGTTCTTTCTTTTATAAGCCTTAAAGGCCTCTTGGTCTCACCTTTACTAAGTTAAGGAATCCTCCCTAGGGTCCACCATGACATTGTTAACAACATTTAGCACTTCATGCTCTTTGAGGATATATTAAACTTTATGGTACCAGATATCATAGTTTTCACTGTTCAGCTTATCTCCTTCTTAAGCTCATTAACAATTTTCTTTGTAGCTAGGGTTACAATAACCTTGAGACATTTATTAATAATGAGTACTTTGAGCATTTATTTTGCACCAATATTGAAATAGATTAATAATAACCTAAAATTAGTCAAAGAATTGAAAGCTCACAATGTTCCCAATCATCTTTTCCCATACTAATACTAGATGATCTTAATTTATTTCAATTTATACAAAATTTAAGTTCTTAGACGAAGATTCTCATAATCTAGCCAATTTAACAACTCTTACTCTTTAGTTAATTTGTCATATATACAAAGTATATGTGTTAAGTATTAAAGATAATAATTGAACACACATAACAACATAGTAAACATTTACAATAAAGTTCTGCATACATCACATCAAACATGGAACAGTATTACAATAATATCATCCATCACAACTAAGACTTAACCTTGTTTTCTTTTTTTTCAATTTACATAAAGTTTAAAAACGATAATAAGCTTAAAGAAGAGAATTGCTAACTAGTGAAGTCTCATCCTTTTCAACATCTTAAATAACTCTAAGCCCAGCTCTCAAAAACCATTAACCTATCTCCATTTTGCCAAAGTGGATGTAACTCGTAGCTTGGAGATTAAGACTCATTGATAACAAAACAGAGCACCTCTTAGCATGATTAATATGATGCTCTTATGTTTTCTTGAGGGCATCCTTTAGGTCATCATAACACTTGATAATGTACTTAGTGTGTGCTACCATGAGTTGGCATGGCCTTACTGCAATATGTGGTAATTGTTACCATGGTGTGGACAATAAGGCTTAGCAAACAAGACAACTTATGAATACCATGCTGCAATCCTTTAAGATTTGACAAATCTAACTTCCTTATATGGCTTGAGGAAGTTAGCTTAATAGATTCTATAATGTTAAGATTATATGATATATATATATATATATATATGATATTTATTACAATTTTAATTCCAATACACGAGATTAATTATAATTAACAAAATCCCTTAATTCAAAATATTAAGTACATGTTAAAAACATGGTGAGTTGTCTTCCATAATTATGGTATAAAACTAAAATTTTGTTTAAAGAAGGTTTGTTGGATTACTTTAAGTGTTTCATAACTTGAATATGTTTAATACTATAATTGATGCGTGTTAACTAAATTTTTGGGATTTAGATGGGTTGACTCATGATCACATAAATTTAAAGGCAATGGTTAAGCGAAACATATATGATATGCTTAGACAATAAGTTGTCACCTAACTAATATAGGAGTCATATGTAATATGATTGATAAATTATGTTATCTACTTAATTTATTGTATTTTATTTGTTGGGTTACCTTAAGTCAAATAATTTAAATGAGATCTTAGCTTACTAAAAAATCTTAAAGTAAGTTTTTCAAGTCATTAAAAAGGGTTATTGATTTGAGTAAAATAGTGAGAGTAGCCAAAATGATTAAAGACCTAATTTGTTTTGGTATATATGCATAAAACTAATATTCTATTTTTATATGATTTTGTTATTGAAACAAAAGGAATAATAATTTATCCTTTACTAGCATACTAGATGCTAAATGGCTTATTAAACTGAATTCTCAAATTGGTATATTATTTTGAGAATTGTTATTAAAAAAGACAAAAAGTTTGTCACGTTGTCTTTTATAATCATATATTGTTTGATCTTGCAAAGGACATTGCCAATCAAGCTTAAAAAACTTTATTAATATCATAAGATAATTATATAGTAGCATATGTGATGTTAGCTAGTAGGTCTTTTGAACTTTGATGGCAACATAAATTATAAATACTAATATCATTAAAGCACATCACAAAGGTTGAATATTGTGCATGGTAAGACTTAAAAGTATTAGAATCCAAAAGGAATTGTTTCACTATGAGATGACAAAAGGATCTTTAACAAATAGCAAATGTTTTAAAGATAATTGAATAATTTAAGAAATTAAACCAATTAAGTTTTGTCATGAATCAAGAGTTAAATGTTTACATGATCTTAAAGAAAGGCTTGTCCTCAATGGTAAAGTTAAATATGATAGGTAAACCTTTAAAGAAAGGTTTGTCCTCAATGGTTTATGATAAGAAACCTAATCTTGATAATCATATCATCATCCATTATATGACACATGATTAAGTCATTACCAATGAAACAAGAATCACTAAGTTACATAAAGTTATTTACTTGAGTTCATATGATTATGAATCATATAGAATATGTGAATCTTTTTATTTAATAAGATGATTAGATCACCCTTTATGAGAAGGGACGAATGGTCCAATGAATTGTTCAAAATATAATACATTGACATGTATGTGGTCTATAACAATTCATGATAAAGGAGGTTTCACATATTTCTACAATTGGTCATTTTAGATATGGTTATATGTATTTGATGAAAAAAAAAAATCTAAATCCTTTAGAAAGGTTCAAATAGAAATAAATACTTTAATCAATTTGATAATGATTTTAAAAAGAATAAGATTCTCTCATTATTGACTCTATCTAAAATCTTATGGACTTATAGATAAAAGCAACCCTGTAATATGAGATATTGTTTAGTTTTAAAGAGTCATGCAATTTAAATCCTTTTTCAAAACTATGTCTCATAGAATTTCTTACTTACCTTTAAAAGTTTCCATCAAAATCTATTGACAAAATTTCATATGAGGTATAAAATGATGAGTGGCCTAACTTGTCATATCTTAAAATATAGGGATGTGATACTTATGCGAAACATTTATCATTTGCTCTAACTTTGAACTAAATCAAATAAATACATCACTTGTGAGATATCCATAATTAGTTAATGGATATTATTTCTTTTAACTAGTTAAGTAAAGGAGATTATTTTAAAGTACACTATATTTCTAAGAGGGAAATTTCTTTTCTTAAGAAGTAATGGGAGTTAGGTAGAATTTGAAAAGATTCAACACCCATAATATGACATATAGGTGAAACTTAAGTCAATAGTTCTTGTATTGGATGCAAGACTTAAAACTCAAAAACACAAGAAATTTTGTATATAGTTAATACATCATGCTATATAGATAAATGAGTTTCTCTTGAAAATATGAGATGATCTATTACTTATATAAAATGAATCTACTAGTTACAAGGAAATAATGTATGTCATTAATTTTAATAAATGAGTTAAAAATGTGCAATCTATAATAAACTTTATATACATCAGCTAAGTAAAGACTTTAATTGATACACCTAAAAGGAAACCAATAGGGTGTAAGTATGTCTTTAAAAGAAAGACAAACAAGGATGTTTTGCATAGACATAGAAGGCTAGGCTAGTGATTAAAAGTTACAAATAAAGCAAAAAGTTGACTTTAATTAAACCTTTTTTCACTTAGAGTCATGCTCAAGTCCATAAAGATTTTGCTTGTTATTGCTACATATTATAAATATCCATGTTTTACAAAGTTTGAATATCTAATTTTATATAAAGATAAAAAAGGTTGATTTTATAAAAGAAATTGATGAATATTATGTTTACAAGAAGGTTAATGGACGCACAATATTTTTCTAATGCTTCAAGTGGATGACATATTGCTAATGGAAAAGCATATATTATTATTCAAATCCATTAAAATCTAGTAGTCTAAGAATATTCTCCATAAAAGATGAAGAGAAGCAATCTAAATTATGGAAAAGATTTAGAGAGTATAGTTGAATCATTAAGATTTATAAAGATAAATCTAAAAAATTGCTTCTAATTATCTTAGTCTAAGTACAAATTACTAAATAGTCTAGCATTGGAAGAATCTAAGGAGAAATACATACCAACATTACATAACATAATTCTATCCATGAACTTATATCTTAAGACATACAATTAAGAGATATGATACATAAGATCGATTGTCTAAACAATATTATGTACAAGACTAAATGTATCTAATGTGTAAATACAAAATTGATTCAAATGATGGTTATTAGACAATTTGTAAAAAAAACATTCTTAAGTACTTATGAAGTATTAAGAATGGTTTTATTGTTTATGGAGAAATTGAGCTTAATGTTTAATGTTATTTAGATAGTAGCTTTTAGTTTGTTAAAAAAAATTAGAAATCATAGTTTGAAAAAAAAATTATTATTCCAAATGATGTGATTATAAGTTAGAAGGGTTTTAACTGGAGGCAATTGTCATATTTGAGCATATAATGCAATGCAACATGAAATTTTAGGTCAAAAAGTTCACTATTGAACTTAGTAAAGTTTCATGTATTGTTAAGTCGATAATTAAATACTATGCCAACAATAAAGTTGATGTATTAGGAACCTCAGTTTTATGATTAATCCAATTATTTGCTTGAATAATTTTGTCCACCATGGGAATAATGGAATGGAATAATGTAAAGATAAAGAAAGTCCCACTTAAGAGTATCTAGTAAATCCTTGTGCTAAGCCTTTATTCTAGTAAAAATATGATCACTACATTGACGATATATAAGCAATTTGCTATAATGCAAGTTGAGAGATTATTAGTGTATACCCTAGTAGGTAATGTGTTGGTTACTAATATAAATACATATTTGATATTTCATACATATAATATATCAATTAAAGGTATTCTTTATCTTTAATACCCTTTATATAATGATATGATTAATGATAAACTCTAAAGATAAGGTTTGTGAAATAAATATATTTTACAAAAATAATTATGATGAGATTATAACTATAAGATCCTTATTTTCCCAACTGTGATTGATATGGAAAGCAGCTCTTAGCGATTGATATGGTTTTCTCATTGCGAGCCTTTCTTCCTTCGATGGCAACAGAAAAACAAGATAATACATTCGCTCATAATAACAACGCCTCCAAGGATAGGAAGGAGTATAGTGAACAGAATTTTGACGCCCTTGTTTAAGCCCCTTTTTCTCTTTTGGCAAAGTTGCAGACCCATAACATTGCCACACAGATTTTGGTTACCCTGCAGTGCTGCATCTTGAAATGCTTTGCTATTGGGAACAGGACCAGACAGCTCGTTATATGAAATATCGACGTACTGTAAGCCACGCAGCTGTTCAAAAGTTAATGGAATTGAACCACTGAGATTATTGTGAGAGATATTCAGCGTATCCAAGCTGTCTAGATTGGAAAGTCCATCCGGTATGGCTCCGGTGAGAAAGTTGTAGCTCAGGTCTAGCTTGCTCAGCTGATCCAACTGACCCAGCTGGCCAGGGATTGTTCCTGTAAACAAGTTGCTACTCATATTCAAATAAGTGAGTTGACGAAAATTTGCAACATTTCCTGGAATGGACTGGATCAATCTGTTTGCAGACAAATCTAGATACAATAGATTTTCCAGTGATCCCAATTCTGGAGGTATACCGCCGGAAAGTTGATTGTCATTCAATGTCAGGTACAACAGATAAGTCAACTTTCCCAATTCCTTGGGAATGCTTCCCATCAGACGATTCGAATGGAGTTGAAGTGATTGTAGCTGAGTTGCATTTCCAATCTCAGGTGGTATGCTACCTGTAATACTGTTCTTTGAAAGCCACAGGGTGGCTAAATTCGGACACCTTCCCCAATAGGAAGAGATTTCCCCGTAGAATTTGTTGACACTCAGGTCTATAAATGTCAGGTTTGGATAAACTCCAAAATCTTCGGATATGTTGCCAATGAATTGGTTATGATCAAGTCGGACTCTCTCAAAGCTTGTACAGTCTTTGAAGCCTTTGGGGATTGGGCCTACTAGATTGTTGTTACGAAGGGATAGTCTTTGGAGTGTTTTGCTTTGGCAAATGGTTTCGGGCAAACGACCAGTAAACTGGTTTTCGCCTAACTGCAGATCGTTCAAATTCGTGAATTTTGTTATTGCTTGAGGAATGGAACCGGAGAGTTGGTTGTTACGGAGATTGAGATATTCTAAGTTGATGAGATTACCGAAGGAAGTTGGGATATTTCCGTTAAATTGATTTTCGCCTAACTCTAGCTCAGTAAGAGATGTCAAGTTCCCCAACTCTTCGGGAATGGGCCCAGAGAGCTGATTTGAGTAAAGTCGGAGGATGGTGAGAGACTTCAGGTTTCCGAGTTCTTGAGGAATGGGACCGGAGAGTTTATTTTTAGAGAGATAAAGATAAACCAGATTGCTCAAATTGCCCATATTGGCAGGAATAGGACCCTCTAGCTGGTTCGTTCCCAAGGAAAGATCATAAAGGGACCTTAACCGACCTATTTCCTCAGGAATTGACCCACTTAATTGATTTTCAAAAAGGTGCAGGGTTTGAAGATTTGTTAGAAGGCCTATCTCTGGTGGGATGATCCCAGAAAAATTGTTAGCTGACAAGTCAAGATAAGTGAGCTTGGATAGCTGACCGATTTCAGGTGGTATGACGCCATAGAGGTCATTGAAGGTGAGTTCAAGGTATGCAAGATTAGGAAAAGATGAGAATGAGAATTCCCGGAGCGTACCTTTTAAACATGAATTTGTAAGGTTCATCCTGATGATACTTCCGGCACGGTTGCAAGAAATTCCAAGCCAACGGCAGGGACTTGGGGTTTGGGTGGAGTTGGTGGCATTGTTTTGCGGCAGAGGCCACGAGGATAGGTTGGTCTGCCTCAGCTGGCTTTCGAGACTGCCCGTCCATTTAAGAAGAGCGTTTGCTTCTTCAGCAAGGTCGGAAGCAACATTGGAGGAACAAAATAGTAGAATAATGGGGACGAGGCAGACAATGAAGGTTAAACACCTAAATTTTGATATTAGCGCCATGGTTGTTTTCTTCAACAACTTGTGCAGATTCCGTGGTAATGGTAATCGTTACCTATACCATCTTTATAATCAGTAGGTTCACAAGCGAAAAACATTAGAACTTGAAAGTCTTTGTCTATTTGCATTGCTTTGTACTGGTCTTTTGTGGAAGTCAACGCCCAACGAATTTGTGTTGGTTCAATCGAGAACTAGTGGTTGTAGAATAAAAAAAAAATATATATATATATATATATATATATATATCTATAAAAGGGCAATAATTTGTTACTGATCTGAGTAACGAAGTAGAGATGTGAAATTTGAACGAGTCTGGTTTCCATGTGTAACCGAAAACGGAATCAGCATTGCCAAACTTGCATGTTCATGTTACTAAAAAGGGTAGATTTTTGAAAAAAAAAATATTTTTTAAATTTTATATAATTATATTATTTTGTTAATAATATTTATAAGTATATACTTAAATTTCATTTTAAAATTATTTTATTTATTTTTATATCAACTCGTCAAACTGATAATTAAACTAAACTGAATATTTATCTTGTCTGATGTAATTTTAAAAAACCTGGTCCGATCACAAATAAGAGGCGGAGAATAGACCACACTTGATCCTACTCTTCTATCGGATAGATTGCCAAGCCTTTGCATTTAGCCGCGATGCACGAGTTGGATATATTGCCACGTTGTTTGGCCCTGAATTCCTATCAGGCCGCAACTTAAAATGACAAAATATAATAAAATAAAAATAAAAATATATCCTTTGAATTTCAACTGGCTTGGACGCAACGTGACAGCAGAAAAGAAAAAAAAATGGTGATATTTGGCTTCTTACATTGTATTTTGAATTTATTATGTCATATAGTCCTAGCAATAGCGCTATGAAACTGTAATGATTACCAATCATAAAATTTGGAAAATCAAATCAAGTCAAATAATAACGGTGAAGAAGGAGAAATTGTCGCCACATCACAATTGAGAGAGTGGAGCCGCAACTGGTTAAAGAGAGAATGAGAATGATTGTGCAAACTTCTTTGCGCTCACGTTGATTCTTCAACATAATCAAAACAAGCACTAGAAGGGTTGTGTTGAAGGTGACTGAAAGAAGCGATGTGTACAGCTATGGAGTTTTCATACTGGAAGTCATCAAAGGCAAGCATCCAGGTGAAGTGATCTCTGCACTGTCGACGCAATGTGCTAACACGGAGATGACACTGAATGATATGCTGGATCGTCGGCTGTCAGGTCCCCGACCTGAAGTTCGAGCCAAATTGCCACTGCATGAAGGTTGTATTGAAAAAGGCAATCCAAATTAATACGCGCAGAAGGCATCAATGCATGGATCGAATCAATGAACGCCGAAATAGAAGCAAGTTACATTGCTTTGTCACGATGGTTCATTGTGCATTTGTGGTTTAATATCCACTGAAGGAGTGGTGGTGGCAAGAGCATATTGCACCAATTTATTGAAAGAAAACGAAGGAAGGTTTATTTACTATGTTTCGCGTCACAAAGTGATATTAGGAAAAAGATACAATTACTAAACTAGCGTGTGCACATGGTAAACCCCAAGTGATCTAACAGCACCAAGTACATTAGCACATCCCTCCTCAAATGGTGCTGATGGCTATGGAAATAGAAAGCTTGCTAATTTAATAAAAGATGAGAAACCGTCTGCATAGATGGCCTTAGACTCTGGATCAGCAAGTAGGCACGCGTCTACCTGATTCATGATAAATGCCAATTTGGCTCGAACTTCAGGTCGGAGACCTGACAGCCGACGATCCAGCATATCATTCAGTGTCATCTCCATGTTAGCATATTGCGTCGGCAGTGCAGAGATCACTTCTCCTGGATGCTTGCCTTTGATGACTTCCAGTACCGAAATTCTATAGCCGTACACATCGCTTCTTTCAGTCACCTTCACTGTGCAAGCAAACTCTGAAACAAAAAAAAAGAAAAAAGAAGAAAGAACCACCAAAATTCATTCAATACTTAATGAGAATAATCATCAATATTTAAGCTACCTGGTGCAACATATCCGTATGTGCCTGCAAGAGATGTCCAATTGGTTGATTCCTTGTTGAGAAGCTTAGCAGTGCCAAAGTCTGAGACGTGTGGTTCGTATTCTAAATCTAGCAGGATGTTGTTGCTTGATATGTCTCTGTGAACAATCGGCGGCACGCACTCGTGGTGCAGGTAAGATAAAGCATGTGTCACGCCTTTAATCACGTTCAACCCCGTTTCCCGATCCAATTCCTTTGCTTTCTTGTCATTTCCCAGAATCGCTGCCAGGCTGCCCCTCGGGAGCTATTCGTAGACCGGAAACGAGTGTCGTGCATGTGAGCAAAAACCATGGAGCTTTACAACGTTTCGATGCCTTATCTCGGTTAATGCCCTTACTTCTGCTGTACGATTCCTCCATGGCTCAGCAAATGGAATTTCTTGACAGCAACAAGTCCCCATGATAACTCTAGACGCTTCCAGATCCGCCCCTTCCAATGCAATACGTGTCATCAAAGTTCTTTGTTGCTTTTAAGATCTCTTCATACATTATTTCCCCATCTGCTATTGATATGGAAAGCAGCTCTTCGCCATCGATATCACTTCCTCTTTGCGAGCCTTTCTTCCCTGAATGGTAACAGAAATCAGGATAATGCAAGCGCTGAGAATAGCAGTGCCTCCCAGAATAGGAAGGACTACAGCGAGCAAAATCTTGACTCCCTTGCTTAATCCACTTTTTCTTTCCGTGGGAGTTTGGCAAAGTTGCAGACTGGTAACATTGCCACACATATTTTGGTTACCCTGCAATTCTGCATCTTGAAATGCTTTGCTATTGGGAACAGCACCAGACAGCTTTTTGTATGAAATGTCGACATGCTGTAAGCCACGCAGCTGCTCCAAAGTTGATGGAATTGAACCGCTAAGATTATTGTGAGAGATATTCAGCATATCCAAGTTGAGGCTGACCTATCCACAGCATGACTTCCTCCCACAGCATGATCTTACGTAGGTCAAGCCTACGAGCCTCGGATGTCATCATCTCAATCAAGTACCTCAAACTTAAATTACCCACACTAGATGGGGTAAGAGGAGTTTGCAAAGAACCAAAAGAGGTATATGAACTATAAGTTGCATGGATCAAGGGAAAGTGGAAGGCTCTAACAGTGCAAGTAGTAAGCCCCCATGCCTGACTAGAAGACACTAACAAAAGAAGTATTCCCCTCAAAGGATTGTTCCAAGTCCCCTTTGACCCAAAGGAGCCCCCAAAGACTGTACAAATTAGGGAAAAACAAGAAAGAGCCTTAAAAGATGAAATTACCCACTTCTTGTAGTCCCACCTTGAGGTATTTGTGGGAGTTCTAGCTAACATGCTAGGTATCGACCCAAAAATAACCTCTCATGACCTGAGTATAGACAAGAAAAGCTGCTCGATAAGACAAAAGCAATAGAGAATGGGCCTAAAAGGACAGACAATAATTGAAGAGGAGATGGCAAGCTTTTAAGGGCTGGATAAATCCAACAAGTGACATACTTGGATTGGTTGGCGAACATGATCATGTTCAAAAAAGAAAATGGAAAATGTCATATGTGCCTAGACTTCATTGACCTTAAAAAGGCATGTCCAAAAGACAGTTGCCTATTGCCCTAAATCATCCAACTAATAGATGACACTTTGGGCTACAAACTTCTAATTTTCATGGATGCGTTCTCTTGGTATAACCAAATTCCTATGCATATGGACGATCAAGAGAAGACTTCTTTCATCTCAGAGCATTGATTGTACTGCTACAAGGTAATGTCCTTTGGACACAAGAATATAGGAGCTAAATATCAATAGCTAGTGAACAAGATATTCCAAAACCAAAATTGACTAGAACATGGAAGTATACATTGATGACATGCTCATGAAAAGCAAGACGACGGCAAACCAAATCACTAATTTGAAGGAAAAGTTTGAGACCCTCAACTAGTATGACATGAAGTTTAATCTTACAAACTGCACTTTTGAGGTTTGAGTTTCCATGTGTGAAACAAGATAATAGAGGCCAATCCGAATAAAATTGAGGCCACTAGGTAGCTCCTTTCCCCTAAACCACCAAGGACATACAAGTCTTCACCTAACTGCTTGCCCATCTGAGCCACTTTATCTTGAGCTTCTAAGATAAGCAACTTCCTTTTCTTTAACAGTTGAAAGGGTAATTATCTTTCTTACTATTACCAAGCAAGCCCATGAGTAGAGAAATGCTATACCTTTAACTCACTATTAGTAGCATGATAATTAGCTTGATTTTGGTTTAAAAGAAGGATAAAATGCAATGACTTATGTACAACACTACTATAGTCCTCTAAGGAGTGGAATTGTGCTATCCTAAGTTTCATAAGTTGGCCTTAGCACTTGTAACTATCACAAAAAGCTTGCAGCCCTACTTCCAAGCACACTCCATCATAGTCTTGACTAACAAGTTGCTTTGCCTCATCTTTCACAGGCCAAAGGTGGCAAGCCTGATCCTCTAATGGTTGGTCGAGTTAGGAGAGTTTAACATCCAATTTCAACTATGCAAGGTGCTAAAGGCATTGCTAAAGGCGTAAGTCTCGGAAGATTCTATTAATGAATGCATGAGCTTCAAAACATGTCAAAGCACCAAACAGGCAAGGGAACCTTGGATCTTACACATGGATGGATCTTCTAGTAAGGAAGGAAGCAATGCAAGCTTCACTTATCACACCCATACTAGACTCTATTCATACAAACTAAATAGGCTAGGTCAACATCCATTAATGGTAATGTTTATTCTCTCTCTCTCTCTCTCTATTCACTTGTTTGAGAACTATAATCCTTTATTCACTTAATCTTCAAAGTGCTAATGTCCAAGTCTACCTTCAGAGCTTAGTCAAGTGCTCTTTTGTAAGGCTTGACCGAGACTTAATTACCAGACTTCCTTTTATACTAACCTAACCGAATACCATCTTAACATGTGCTCACTCTGTTAAGCACCCCTTATCACATTTGTTTTTGTTTGCTCATAAAAATAAAATGTCAAGAATAAGAACAAGAAACATAATCATTTTCCTTTTAGAATTCATTTCCTAGTTAAACTAACTACTACGAACCAAAAAATTGAAACATGTCAAACAAATTACCTAAACTGTAATTGTTTGTTTCTTCTTGTGCTAGTGATAATGAATTGATGAAATGGATTTTTGATATTTTTTGTTAGGCAAAAAGTGGTCTTCAATTGCTTAGATCAATTGATTACTTATGTCCAAGTCCAATTAAGCTTGGCTTAATTTGAGAATTATTAGGTAAGATCCCTCAACTTAATAGAGATCTAAGTTATATCATCTATTTTGATCCACATGATGAATTCGAGTTCTTTTCTTAATTCCTTTTTTTGAATTTTTTAATATGCAAGAAACTCATTTTTCTTGTAGTAAAACCAAAAATAAGGAAATGAAAAATCTAAAGTACTTATATTTCCTTTTGGATATACATTGTTAATTGTTTGCCTTCAAATTTTAAACCAAAAAGTGAGATAGAAAATTGAAACATGGTAGCTCACCAACAAATAACCTGAAAAATAAACTATTATCTAGTAAAAATCCAGCACACCAAAAGTGGTCTATCTTATCGTTATTTCTACTCGTATTTATATATATATATTTTTTTTTTCTCAACTCTTCTCTAGCCTTGGATTTGAATTTGCATACTTCATCATTACATTGAGCCAACAATTTAAAATCTCTATTGCACACTTACCCCGACCATCTCTCTCTCTATTTGCTTTATTAAGAACATAGCAAAAATGATGTCCAAGAGTGGAAAGAAGACCCCAACCAAGTCTATAAAGGATTATTGGCATTATCGCTGAAAGAAGATTACAATGGAATTAGTGGCTATAACCTCTTTTAGTATCATCATATCTATCAACAAGACTACCTTTATGTGCAAACACTATCTCATCAAGCTATTCTCCAAACATGCATGCATTGGCCCTAATAGCCTCTATAAAGGTTGCAAAGTCTTGGAGAAAAGTTTGAGATGTCAATGCTAAGAAATGTCACATGAACAAGAACTTGAAGAGGACATATGCCAAGAAACCCCAAAGTAAATATACATGTTAAGGTGATAAGAACTATAAAGAAGGCTTCAATGGATGCAAGAGGTCCATTGCATATTCCAGAAGGCCCAATAACACTAGTTAGAGTTTCAATCGACGCAAAAGTCCATTGCATACTCTAGAAGGCTTAATAGCATAAACTACAACTTCAATCAATGCAAGAGGTCCATTACACATTCCAAAAGGCCAATAACACGGGCTAAAGCCAGAAAGATGAAAAAAGCACTAAATGGGTTGATTAAGGACATTTAAGCCAACCAAGTTTCAAATAGTGCGAATTCAAGTTTGAAAGAAAGTTCACACCTTATTAATATCATTAAAGTATTTAAAGAGTTAGAATGAAGTAATAGCAATCACTCCAAATTAGGAGTTTACTTTTTGTGTAAGAATTTGTCTCTATATAGGAATTCCTCTTAAATAAAGAATTGTCTTAAGTAGGAATTTGTATCTCTTTAGGATTGCTATCTTAGCTTATAAATAGGCACCACTTATAAGAGATCAGACAATCAAATTAGACAACTTTGAGTGAAATAAAAAGTAAGGATTTTTTTCCCTCTGTTCTTTTAAGAACTAAAGAACTTATCAAAAGGTATTTCTTCTTATGACATTCAAATTGACTTATCACTCCCAATCCTTTTTTTTTTTTTTAGTGTGGCATCTATATCCTTCTCAAATACCCTAGGTTCCTATTCCTTCAAATGTTAGGTGTAGGGTTTGTGTTATTAAACTCTGATTTAGCTTTCCTAGTTGTCCTTTGATTTCATGTGTGCGTTGGGTCCCTAAGCCACATCTTTTTGGGGTTTTTCGCATCATAATAGTAGTCACTCTAAATTAGGAATTTATTTCAAGTTCAAGTTATTGATAAAGTTAACAGTTTGGTCATATTAGTCACAATAATAACAAAGTTTTCTTGCTTAACTCCAATTTTACCATCTATTTTCCTGTTTTGTTATCAAAGTTTGTCCTTTAGATTTAACTATCCCTTTCCTAATTTTTGTGAGTTTAGTTCATTAAATTCGTTTGCCTTGATATCCATTTTCATTTTTTATTCCTTGTTCTCCAATTTATTCAATTCTATGCCATTTATATTATTTTATTCAAAATCTATATTCTTGATTTACTTTATTTAGTTCTTTATAAAGCCAAAAGGGGAAATCCGAGTGGTAAAAGGTAAGAGTGAAAGTTCATATAAAGAAAAAGCTTAAAGAGTGTAAACATGAGAGAGTGTGACACCTTTTTTGAGTGAAATAGGTAAATGAGTGTTCTGTGAGGTACCTTATTATTTTGTATAGAAGTAATACTATGACATCTAAAGACAAAGGTGTAACTCATGAGGAAACTAGTGATTTGTCCTTTATGATAAAATTTATGCAATAACAATTTGAGTATACAAATACTAGATTTGATGATATAAGGGAAAGGATGAGGGAGCAAGCTAATACAATAGCAGAGTTACAAAGGAGGCATGAGGAATATAAGGCTTCTAAAGTAAGAAGGCAGTTGAGACGTGCCTATGATCATGAAGATGATGTAGAATATGATGAATTTGACGATCAAACTACTGTGGTCAGAACTGCTAACAATAAAAGGGATTGAAAAGAATTTGGGAGGCAAGACACTTATGACCATAATTTGGGCAGTATTAAAATGACAATTCCTCTATTCCAAGGTAAAAATGATCTTGATGCATACCTAAAAAGGAGAAGAAGGTTGAATTGGTTTTTGACTACCACAACTATTCCAAGGAGAAAAAGGTAAAGCTTGTTACAGTTAAATTTACTAATTATACTATTATTTGATGGGATCAACTTGCTTTGACTAAGAGAAGGAATCATGAGTGGCCAATTGACACATGGGAGGAGATGAAGGCTATTATGAGGAGGAGGATTGTCCCCAATCACTATTATGAGAAGTTGTACCAAAGGCTACAAGGGCTCACTTAGGGCACAAAAAATATAGAGGATTACCACAAAGAGATAAAGATTACCATGATTAAGGTAAATGTAGAAGAGGATAGAGAAGTAACAATAGCTCGATTTCTGCAAAGGCTAAATAGGGACATAACAAACGTGGTTGAATTGCAACAATATGTGGAATTAGAAGACATGGTTCACATGGCCATGAAAGTTGAAAGACAACTCAAATGAAAGGTTTCCGCACAGTTTGGGCAGAACTCAGGATCTACCTCATCTTGGAAGCCGAATTGGAGTAAAATGGATGAGATGGTCAATTACAAGTCTAAAGCAGAGCTATCCAAATACAAGAATATGGGTTCTAGTAAGGAGACAGGTAATTTTGACCCCTAACCTAGTAAAAATAGAGATGTTAAATGTTTTAAGTATTTAGGCAGGGTCACATTGCATCTCAATGTCCAAATAAACATGCAATGATATTAAAAAGTAATAGTGATGTTGAAACTAAAAATGAATCAAATGATGATTCTCTGTCATCATCAGAGGGTGAAAGTGTAAAGATGAGTATCCAATTAATGGAGTAGCTCTCATCACAATATGAGCATTAAATGTGCAAGTAAAGGAAGAAAATGAGGTGCAATGAGATAACATCTTTTAGATGAGATTTCTTATCAAAGATAAGGTATGTAGTATGATTATTGATGGTGGGAGTTACACTAATATTGCTAGCACAACTTTGGCTAAAAAGCTAGGTTTACCTATTATGAAGCATCCTAGGCCATATAAACTTCAATGGTTGGATAAGAGTGGTGAAGTCAAGGTAAATAAACAGGTGCTCATGTCATTTTCTATCGAAAGGTACTATGATAAAATTTTATGTAATGTTGTACTTATGCATGCGGGTCATATTCTATTAGGAAGGCTATGGTAGTTTGACAGGCGAGTTATGCATAATGGATTCAAGAATCGATATTCCTTTGTAATGAATGAAAAACCCGTCATTATTATACCATTATCATTTCAACAAGCTTATGAGGCTTAATTAAGGATTAAAAATAAGGGTGAACAGAAAAAAGAGATTGAGAAAAGAGAAAAGAGAGGAGAAAATATGAGAACACAAGAGAAAGAGAAGAAAATAGAAAGTTTTTATGCAAAAAAAATGATGTCAAAAGAGCAATTTTTTCCAAACAACCTATGATTATACTTTTGTACAAAGAGACTTATTTTAACACTAACAAGGTTGAACTGTCTTTGCCTAGTACTATTATTGTTCTATTGTAGGAATTTAAAGATGTATTCCATGATGATGACCTAAGTGAATTGCAACCTATGAGAGGAATTAAGCATTAAATTGATTTCATTCCTAGTGCATCCACCCTAAACTAGCTAACATATAAGAGTAATCCTGAGGAGACAAAGGAGATTAAAAGTCAGGTTAAAGAACTTATTTTGAAAGGGTATGTGAGGGAAAACATAAGTCATTGTGCAGTTCTTGTCTTACTTGTATAAGGAAAGTTGAACAAAAGACATGCCAAGTGGATCAAATTCATTCAGACCTTTCCTTACATCATCAAGTATAAACAAGGCAATGATTTAAGGATGAATCCTTTCGAGGAAAGGGGGAATGATGAGAACTATAAAGATAATGAGTAGAAGGTTTCAATGGATACAAGAGGTCCATTGCATATTCCAGAAGACCCAATAATACGAATAAGAGCTTCAATCAATGTAAGAGGTTCATTGCACACTCCAAAAGGCCCAATAACACGAGCTACAGTTTCAATCGATGTAAGAGGCCCATTGCACATTCTAAAAGGCCCAATAACATAAGCTAGATCTAGAAAGATGAAAAAAAGCACTAAATGGGCTGATTAAGGACATTTAGGCCAACCAAGTTTCAAATAGTGCGAATTCAAGCTTGAAAGAGAGTCTAGGCCTTATTAATATCATTGGAGTATTTAAAGAGTTAGAATGAAATAATAACAGTTAGTCCAAATTAGGAGTTTACATTCAGTGTAAGAATTTGTCCCTAGATAGGAATTCCTCCTAAATAAGGAATTGTCTTAAGTAGGAATTTGTGCCTTTTTAGGATTGCTATTTTAGCCTATAAATAGACACCCCTTGTAAGAGATTAGACAATCAGATCAAACAACTTTGAGTGAAATAAAAAGTAAGGGTTTTCTCCCTCTGTTCTTTTAAAAACTAAAGAACTTATCAAGAGGTATTTCTTCTTGTGGCGTTCAAATTGACTCATCACTCCCAATTCCTTTCTTTTCTAAAGTGTGGCATCCATATCCTTCTCGAATACCTTAGGTTCCTGTTCCTTCAAATGTTAGGTTTAGGGTTTGTGTTATTAAACTTTGATTTAGCTTTCCTGGTTATCTCTTGATTCTATGTGTGCATTGAATCCTTAAGTCATGTCTTTTTGGGGTTTTCCACATCATAAGGTGGCAAAAATAGAGACATATGTAGACCTTTCTTTTCTTTCTTTCTTATGTGCACACCTACAATATGCAAGGTTAGGGTCATAAGGATTGAAGTCATTGAAGAAGCATTGTGAGATTTATTACTTATTTCTAATCTGATTCATTATTTTGAATTTTCATGTTCTTCCATTATATCCTTCGATTACTAAGATGCATACTAGACAATTATGCTCTATGATCTAATGTTAGTTTAAAATTAAAATCTATAATTGATAATTATACTTAAGTTTTTATCTAATTTTTATGAAGAACATCTTTTAAAATTAAACAAATTAACTTATGAATTTGTTGTTTAGATTTGACTACCTTTCTTATCTTAGTGCTATTAATAAATTATATTTAAAGAGTTTGTCTTAAGTAGTTTAATTGATAAGAGATTAATTAAAGAGCTTATCTCACATAACAATAAACTATGGAAAGATTCAAAATAATAGAACTTGTCATTAATTTAAGTTGAATATTCAATTAAAGGATTAATGATCTTTAGTGTCAATGATTGATGAATGAATCTAACAGTGTAAATATCCTTGTTATTGAAAGTTTGATGATTTATTGATCTTATTTGTAATTAATTTTTATTAGTTTAATTAAAATTGAATTACTTTTTATTTGCTCTTTTATCTATATTTGCATGAACTCAATAAATCCAAGGTAATTAATGAACTAATTAATCAAAACCCAATTTTTTGTGAATTCACAAACTTGTTAATTAAGTGATTTAGAGTAATGTTGGGATATTTAGTACATACCAAATTTTGATGCTATTATCAAGGATTGATTGTTTAATTAATATGTTTTTTTAATGATAGTTGGACATTGTTGTTAAGGCAACAAAAATTTAATACCTTATTCTTGCTTATTCAACATTAAATAGTGTGAGTAACGTTTGATTCCATAGGAAGTACAATCAATTCATTACTGATTAACTAAAACTTAAAAACATTAACATAATTGAGGGAAAAGTTAAATTCTAAATTTGTTACAAATAAAATAAACAATTTGATTAAACAAAATAAATTATAGAAAGATAAAAAACTAGAAGTTCAATTCTAAGTTCATTTGCAACTATAATATTCAATGATTTTGATCACTTATAATATTGTTTCAATTTAATGGAATTATCAAGCCTAGTTAATAACAAGATTTGTTACCCAAATTGTTTCTTAAATATTCATTAAGTTAAACAAACTCTTTACTTGGACTTTAACCATCATACCTTTAAAATATGTTTTTTGGAGTAATATATCAATGACCTTAAGAACTAGGAAAATAACTTAATACAAGCAATAATAAGATAAGTTTGAATTGTTTAACTTATATTGAGTTTTTCATAAGAATAAAATGAAAATTTGTTCATAATCCCCTATTGTTATTCATTACTCAATGATTAGGAAGTGGGTAAAAACAGATCGAAATTCCTTATTCTAGTAATTAATATTTGTTTAATCAATTTAGCAAGTCAAATTAAATTAATTGAATAAACAATCATTCAACTTTTAAATTAAAATAACCTAAACAATTCCATAAGAAAAGAGAATAACATATCAAAACAATTTATACCATTAAAACATCAAAAGTTTTGAAATCCAATAACAATAAAACTTTTGAAGAGTCTAACTACTCATGCTAAAAATGAGTTGCTTTTAGAGTGATTATTTTATTCTTTGTCCATCTCTCTTCCCTTTTTACTCTTAAAATATGGTTATTTATATCTTAAAAATGTACATAGCTGTCATCAATAAACCTTGGTGACTCTCTAAATAAAAAATCTCCAATAAAGACATCCTAATCTTGTTTCCTTTATATTCTAGAATTCTTATATTGGATTTCAAGCTAAGATACAATTAGAATTAGGGTCTAACTTCTTCATGAAAGTTGTAGTCCCCCTTTTTATCTTTCCAATGCATTAAGTCCTACCCAAGTCAAAGGTTTAAAGCCCAAGTTATAAGATAAAAATCAAGAATGGCTCAATCTAACTCATGACAGATCCTATAATGAATTCTCCATTATTTTTGAACCACTAAACAACTAATATGTGCTTGGATCTCTTCCTAACAATTATAGGCCTGAATGTGTACTTTAACATAGGCTTATGAAGCAACTGATTTGGATGTCTAAAACTCATATTATGCCTATGTAAGTACATGGTGTTTGGATAGGAATCCTACTCCAATTAGGATTGAACTTTATATTTCTACCTATTTTTTAAGCAATGTCTTAAGATCCAAACAAACTCAAATTTAGACTCAACCTTAATCTAGAAATTTGAGATATCTACTACAACTTCATTGAAAACTACTTTTCCAATCTAAGCCTTTAAGCCAATGAAAAACCTAAAACAACCAACAAAGGTCAAAATAGTAAAATGCTACAATTTTTCCTATTAAAAACATATATTATCAAAAGTTCTCTAAAACATAACAAACTCACAAAACATATTTTAATCAGCTTACGTAGGTATAAAATTCATTCAAAACAACTAAATATAAAAAGGAATAAACATAAAAAATTTTCACTTATCAATTGTTGTCCTATATAACTTGTGTTACAAGCTTATATGTCTAACAAAAAGTCTAACTAAAAGCTTCATTAAATAAAAGACTACATTTAAGCCAATAGGTACACAGTTTTTCCACCTTCACCAGGAATTACACTAACATCTAACTTTACATCATCATCAAGTTTATTAAGTGGCACTAAGACATAAATCATGGCTAAAAATGCCAACAAAAAAAACTAAACTTTTAATGAGTTGATGACTTATAATTTAAACCATCAACCTTTTTGCATAGAGTCTCCTAATGTTGACATTGCTTTTGAATTAAAATCTAGTATAATTCATCTCTTGCCAACTTTTCTTGTTCTTACAGGTGAAAATCCACATAAACATTTAAAGAAATTTTATTTAGTCTATTCAAGCTTGAAACCTATTAGGATATCTAAAGACCAAATCAAGTTAAGGGCTTTTTACATTTTCCTTAGCAAACCTAGTAAAGTATTACTACTTATCTTTGAGATCCATTATCTCATGGAATAAGATGAAGAGGCTATTCCTAAAGAAGTAATTTTTAGCTTCTAGAGCAGTTATTATTTAAAAGAAGATATGTGACATTTGACAATACACTAAAAAGTCCTTATATGAATATTAAGAATGTTTTAAGAAGCTTTATGCAAGTTGTCTCCATCATCAATTCAGTGATTAACTTCTAATCCAATGCTTTTATGAAAGGATTTTTTCCACTAATAGAAGTATGATTAATACAACTAAGGGAGGAGTATTAATAAACAAAACCTTGAAAGCTACAAGGAAGTTAATAGCAAACATGATTGCAAATTTTCAGTAATTTAACACTCGACATGATCTACCATCTAAGAATATCAATAAGGTATATACATCTTCTTTTGAACAACAAATTATTAGTTTGACTTCTCTTATGCATCAAATGGTTATAGGAAACATATAACAAGTTTGGGATATGGCCTTTGCTCAAATTAAGTATATTTAACTTATATGTGTCCAACACTTCAACATGATTTAATGAAGCAAGTCAATGACATGGGAGATCATCCTAACACTTACATTCCCACGTAGAGACATCATCTTAACTTCAGTCATGGTAATCAACAGGCGATTCATAATGCCCTAATTATCAATATCAACAGGTGCTACCACCTTTTCAAGCTAGACTAAATGTGCCCTAAAACTCAAGTATGTCTTTTGATAAAATTGTGAAGATTCTTGCTAATAACACCAAACAATTTCAATAGAAAATAAGGGCAAATATTCAAAAATTAAAGAATCAAATGAGTCAACTTGCCACAACCATAAGTAGATTAAAGGTACAAGAATTAGGCAAACTACCTTCTCAAACCATGGTAAATCCAAAAGAGAACGTAAATGCCATAGTTTTGAGAAGTGGAAAAGAAATGCAAGCACTAATAAAGACACCTCCTAGGGCAAAAGAAGATGCCATAAAAGAAAAAGGTGTGCTTATCAAAGATAAACCCATCAAAAACTAAAAGTCACCACCTAAGGTAAATCCTTAACCTTTTATTTCCTTCAATGTTATCTTACTTCTTTTTCCTAGAAGATTTGCAAAATCTTAAAAAAAGGATCAAGAAAACAAGATTTTGAAGATGTTTCGAAAGATGGAGGTAAACATACCCTTCATTGATGCTATTAAACAAGTTCCTTGATATGCCAAATTTCTCAAGGAATTGTGCACCTCCAAAAAGAAGTTTAAAGGTGACAAAAAGGTAAGTGTGAGGAAGAATGTCTCAATTGTTATTAAAAGAAAACTTCTCCCTAAATACAAAGATCCTAGTATGTTCACTATTCCTTTCATAATAGGCAACACTAGATTTGAAATAGTCACGATAAATTTAGGAGTATCAATTAATGTTATGTCACATTATATTTATACTTCTTTAAATCTTGGTCCTTTAAAAGAAACTACTATGATTATACAATGTTATGATCCATCTAATGTCTATCTTAAGGGAGTTGTTAAAGATGTTATTGTATAGGTTAATAAGTTATTTTTCCTAGTAGATTTCTACATTATTGATATCGAGAATGACAATGCTCTTAATACCACCCCTATCTTGTTAGGAAGATCTTTCTTGAAGACATCAAAGACAAAGATAAATGTTCATAAAGGTACACTCACGATGGAGTATGACAGTGAAATTATCTAATTCACCATCTTTGACGTCATAAGGTATCCTAGTGATGCATATTTAGTTTTTGCTATTGACATGCTTGATTCTTTAGTGCAACAAGTTTTTGAGCTCAGTGGAAAATATGAGTTAGAAGTAATCCTTAGCCAACACCTTAAGAAAGAAGGTATCAAAAAACCAAATAGAGAACTACCTTTGTTTAAAAGCATGAAAGATATAATAATAACATCATATTTATTGCATCATGTTCCAAGAAGGTATGGTGTATGTTATATTAAATTACCTATTTCTAACAACAAACTTCTTCCTTTTATTATACAAGCACCTATACTAAAATTGATGTCATTACTAAAGCATCTTAAGTATGTTTTCTT
Organism: Bruguiera gymnorhiza; assembly: GCA_020883675.1. Classification (NCBI taxonomy): domain Eukaryota; kingdom Viridiplantae; phylum Streptophyta; class Magnoliopsida; order Malpighiales; family Rhizophoraceae; genus Bruguiera; species Bruguiera gymnorhiza. The sequence continues at coordinate 337,672 of JAIRCJ010000074.1, forward strand.
GAAAGATGGCGAAACTCTACTAGTAATTGTTTCAAAAAACTTAACCCCATTGGAATAAGAAAAGCTTGTTTGAGTTCTAAGAGCTCATAAGACGACAATTAGATGGACCAAAGCAAACATCAAGGGGATAAGCCCATCTATGTGTATGCATTGTATCCTACTTGAGGAATGTTCAAACCTATCAAGAGAAGCACAATGTAGATTGAACCCTCCCATGATAGACATAGTGAAGAAAGAGGTATTAAAGTTCCTTAATGTTGGCATGATCTACCTAATCTCAGATAACAAATGAGTTAGTCTAAGGAAAGTGGTTCCAAAGCAGATAAGCATCACGGTGGTTAAAAATCAAGATAATGAGTTAATTCCCACCTAAATTCAAAATGAGTGAAGGGTTTGTATTGATTACCATAAGCTAAATGTTGTAACTTGCAAAGATCAATTTCCTTTACCTTTTATTGATCAAATGCTTGAAAGGTTGGTTGGTTAATTTTACTATTATTTTCCTGATAATCCATTATTGGACAAGTCTAAGTGTGCCATTAAGCTCATATTACCAAAAGAAGGAGGAATTCTCCCATTGAAAGTGTTTCCTGACAGGTCTAAATAATAAAGGTTTGGAAGATGTGCTCGAATTAGTGTTGAAACATAGCCACGTAAGCAATTCTCTAAAATGACTAAGTATCATAAACTCATATGAGAATGACTTGGCAACCGAAGTTGTCTGGAAAGGGAATTATTGAGCAAGTAGAGCATAAACAAGTCTGTGTTGTTCTCTAATAGCTAATATGGAAATCCTCCACTCAGTTGGATGTGTGAGAGATAAACATATTCTAGATTGTGCTGGTAGTAAAGGAAGTTAGGAAATGTTATGTCATGTCCGTAACCAGACAAGGAGAGATGAGTTAATTGGAATTTTGGGATTGAGCTATACTGCTTTGTTTAGGCAAATATATTATCTCCTCTCGCACTCAAGGAATTGAGTTTTGTATGATTGAAGAATGGGCTGAGCGTCACAAGAACATGGAATTAATTGTATGAAAGATCTAGGTCTTTAATAGATGTCAAATTCCTCATAGGAGATAAAGATATATTTCCCGTGAATTGATTGTAAGAGAGATCTAATCGCTGAAGAGATGTCAAATTAGCCATACACAGAGGCAAGGTACCGCCAAGATTATTACCTCAAATATGTAGTGTTATGAGTTGGTTTAATTCACATAAACTTGAAAATTATTTGGTAATAAGGAACTAAGCTAAAATTAAGGAGACACGCACATAACTACAAACATATAAGGGGGTTTAAGGGAGATTGATCATAGTTTCGGGTATAGGGCTACTCAATTGGTTCATTGAAAGATCCTCCAACAAAATTGAATTTCCAATGGTCTGTGACATTCTATAATTTGTGGTAGTAATGGATTCCCAAACTAGTCTTTTCAGACTCTTCAGATGAGGCTAACCTAAATATATTTAAAATAAAAAAATAAAAATTATTATTTAAAAATATGTTAATATTAGAGAAATTAAAATTATTTTTTTTATTTTTTTAATCTAAAAAACCCATTTGTCCTTTATAACCTATTGTTGTGTAGGGTTGAATAGTAATAACATAAATATTATTATTTTGTAAATATGATATGGTTACTTAATAGTTGAACTAAAGATTTGTGACAAGTGATTGTGAAATAAGCAAAAATGTTGAAATTTACTTTAAGTAAGTTGGGAACTATTCAGCAATGTCATGGATGAATTTTGAAGAGAAACAAGTCCCCCAATGCTTTGGAGGAAGTTATCATCCATAGTAGAATCATCCAAATATAGCTCTTTGAGATTATTTAAATAGTAAGATCCTAGCAAATTTAGACAAAATAATAAAAATTACATGAAGCACAATTGCGAAAACAACAACTAAAAATTAAGAAATGTAAGTATTTTTGGATATTAGAGAATGACCAAATGATGTTCCTTATAGGTTGTAGGATGTTAAGCCAAGTCTTTTAAACTTTGGAAAGAAACGGTGCAGTGATTGCAACTCAAAGTTTGCATCTCTCCTGATTCCTCCGAGGTAAAGGACACGACAATTAGTCCCACTTTTATTATTTATGAATGCCAAAAGTTGTATATTATGATCTCTTTTTTGACAAGTAAGGGAAATATATGATATACAAGTGACTCTTGATCCCATGGGCAAGTGACATTTCCTTTTTATAGCTCAAAACGGTCAAGTGATATTTTAAACTATATTGAATCATAAATACTTTTAAAAAAAATCCTACTTTTTATAATTATTATATATACTTTAAATTTTTTTCAAAATTAAAAAAAAATTATATGTCATAACCCAAAATATATATCATTTTTCCATACTTTTATATAGCCCAACTCTAGTGATCAAATGTTAAAAAATATATTTATTTTGAAAATTAAACAAATCATTATTTTTTTAAGTAAAATGATTAGATTTTAAAAACTTTATAGTTTATGTAAATATAATATAAAAATGACATTATTATTAAAAAATATTAATATGTAATACGATATTTTATTTTTTAATATGAGAAGATAAAGTAAAGTATAATATAGTATTATTTAGTATATTTAAGATTTTAAAATATTTTATATTAATATATACAAAATTAATTTGAAAAATTATGATATGTCTAGTTTAATAAAAAAAGTATTCAAATAGTCTTGCATTTTAAGGAATTTAAAAAGGATGTAAAGAACAAGAAATCCTAAATTAGAAATTAATTTGAAGAGATATTATCGAAAGGAACTTAAAAAATATTAAGTGTAAAATTTATCCTTATATTTGAAATATGTTAAAAGAGATGTTGGTATAGATACTACAACTTAAATATGAAATTGATCCAAGAAACTTGGGCTAGGAGAGATCTCATTTTGGGGAAGGACCAAGATAGGAATGGATTAAAAAGGAACTTGGATTTATACCTCTTGTGCCTACAAATCTAATGATCTTATTTCTATTCAGATCTAGCACCTCTAATTAGCTTATAACATGTAATTATGAGAAAAATGAATTGAAACTAAGGAATCATACCCAAGTTTAATATGATATATCTCAATTTTTCAAAAATTAAGATCGATAAAAAAGTCATATCTACTTTTCACATTTATTTATCCTTTTAACTGGTTGTATCCAAGATATAATTGCTTAAGAGATAAAAATCCTTCAAGGAATAACAAAATACTAAGTTATTAAAACTCAAATCAAGGTTGCACAAATTGCTTAACCTCAAAACTTCTTCATCATCACTTAGAGAGAAGATTGATATATATATTTGCTTTTGGGTACAACCAACAGTGAAAAGTATTAACAGGAGGGAGGATGAACGGATGAGATCAAAAATATGATAACTTTTCAAATGTAAAATATTTGAATAAAATAGTAACAAGAAAATTAAGTTTTGTATTTTATGTAACAATTTGAAATCTTTGTCAAGTATCATAGAATGACTCAAATCTCAATAAATTGTTCTGAATAAAGCAGCAATAAAATTCATTGGCTGTTGGCATATGAGAATTGCTTCTCTTAGCACACACCACCTTTTAGGAAAGTAATAATACTAGAAAACATAAAAAAAAAATTCAGTCTTATTTCAAAAACATTTGAAACTTTCAAATTTATTTTGTACTAAATACAGTTCCTCCAACCTCATTAGATAATGAAAATCTAATCACATACAATGATGTACAATGTGAGGGGAGAGAGACATTTGCTTAATGTCAGTCCACCAAAAACTAAAATATTTATTAAATGTCAAAAATTATTTCTAAAAAAAATCAATAAAATTAAGATTTTTAAATTTAACATTTAATTGAAACACTTTTATTAAAATTTTTATATTGCATATTTAAGTAATAGTTACTTTGTTTTCTTTTTCTATCCTTTTAATCTCTCATCTTATAGAAGCCTATAGTTTTTTGTTTTCAATTCATTGATGGGTACATTATAATCTATTGTAATATATTATTTGTTAAACTCTTAAAATTAAAGATATGACTTCAGGGAGCTTTTGTCATTTTTATGCAACTATTTTTTCCTTGTAATTTTAAAGTTTCATTGTAAATATGACTTATGTAGAGATGATAGGATGCTCTCATTGAATTCATTCACATTCAAATTAAATGTCTCCAAATGGGTGAGTTTTTATAGTTTCTCGAAACCTGCATATGTGAAAGGGGTATAATATCGTATCACAATAAATGATGTACAAGAGTATACCATCCTATTTATGGGTTTTTTTTTGTTTTCTTTTTTTTTTTTCAAAAAATAAAAAAAAGATAATTCATCTTATCTTGTGATTATGTAATGAACAGAGCATGAGTTGTAGAAAGAGGACCTTCATTCTCAATACAACCACGTATTTTATTCCTTGCTAAGTTGAGACATGTTAGATCTTTCCAAGAAAGAAACAAAGAAGCATTTAGGTACCACCCTTCAGAACTCGGATCTGCTATAGACAAAAGTTGAAGTTTAGTGACTCGCTTCGTTGTTGCATCGCACGTGACTCCTACCCAAGTACAACAATTAGCATTTATCCCCCAGCCTGACACGGTGTAGTCATCATATAGAACTGGATGATTGAAGAAAGGCTTGATTTGCAAAAGAGCAGTTCGCTCGTGTTCCCAACAACCATGACACTGACTCCCTCACTCCTCCAACAACAAAAGCAAAAACAATATCACTACCATCCATGACCTAATAATAGCCACTAGCCTCATTTGTATGTTTAGAGCACCTCTTATAGCTTAGTAATATCTATTCCGATTGAGAGCAGTTCATGCCTTCTATATATAGCTAGAGGTAGAGGTGCATTTAGGTATTTTCACATGGAAGGTCCCATGTCTATGGAAAAAAACAACAATAATAATAAATAAATATCCACAACACATTTCCAATTTTTAGTTTTTCTATGAAAATGATACTGCTATATGGATTAAAAATAAAAAATATTATTTTATAAGTGTTGTCGGTTGTAAATTTTAATTTTATGAAAATTTTGTTTTTTTAAAATAATATAAGTCATTTTACCTTGTAATTCTAGTTATTATTATTACTAATTATTATGCTTATTTATTTTTTTTAGATGATTTTATAACATACTACATATTCTAAATGAAGAGATTTTAAAATTAAATATAACTACTTTAATTCTATATAAAGTTTTAGATTATTTTGTAAATTTAAAAATTAATTAATTTAATTTAAATAATTAAAATATATCATGTTATTTTGTTTTATCGATAATTGAACACCTTACCCAGTCTTCTCCTTTCAATTTAATCTCATTCTCCCTTGAAAAGTTTAGCCTTATACCACAAATTTCAATTTTACAAGATTTGTTTTTTTAAAGAATTGTAAATTATTATTATCTTATGAGTGTCTTTTTTTTGGTAATTTTAATCTTATAATTTTCATTGCTAATCATTGTTCTTCCTTTTTAGAAATTTTGCTTCATAAATAGTTAATTAATTTAATTTAAATAATTAAAATGTATCATATTATTTAATTTTATTGATAATTAATCACAATACTCAATATTTTCCTTCCATTTCAATCATGTTTACTCGTGAAAAATTGGTCCACTGGGCAAGTGGTAGATAACATCAACATTTAATTCCATCATGGCTTAACCTTGACTTATTAGGGTCAAGTTCCCAAAGTTTGGGCTTACATCGTAGAATTTAATTTAACAAATTTTTTCTTAAATCAAAATAGATTACTTTTACTTTACGAGACTTTTTTTTTTTCAATTTTAACCCTATAATTCTTATTACTAATTATTATGTTTTTCCTTTTTTAAGATTTTATTTCATAATACATATCCTAAATAAAGAGAATTTAGATTTAATTTTATTTATATTTATAAAACAATATTTATAAAGAGTTTCAATCTTATAAATTTTAAAAATTATTAATTAATTTAATTTAAAAAATTAAAACCTATCATGTTGTTTAATTTTACCTACATTTAATTGATTACCACAATTAAATAGTTAAACCTTTTATTTTTATTTCATTTACGTCCTCTCATGAAAATTGGTCTGGATATGATAGTAGATAAGTCGTTAATGTTTAATTTCACCATGACTTGACCTTAACTTGTTAGGGTCAATTGGTGTAAACTTGAGCCTAGACAAGCCCAAGTATCCATAAGAAATTATAGAAAACCACATTAGTTAGAAGCTTTCTTTGGTGGATTGGCCCATTAGTCAGCATGGGTGCTGTAGGGAGCACTCACTGAGAAGTCTACACAAGAAATTACGGAGTGTAGGAAAACCAATGATTTTTGGCTTTTCTTTAATTTTTGGTTCTTTTTCTTCCTTCTTTATTTTCAAACAAGATAAAACCAAGGTTTTTCGAGGCTCCATACAACAATGCTTGAGACTTTTTCAATTTTATTTTATTTTTTTTGTTTTTGTTTTTTTAACATTATAGCCTCAATATGTTGTTAGAATCTTTGTTCTAATTCCCCAAATGGCAGCATCCAACTGTTTTGTTGTTGCGTACAAAATATGATCTCCTTCCCTCTCTTGCAAGAATTTCTGATACCTAATGCTCCCCCTCTATATGTATCTTTCCTCTACTAGACTCTCCTCTTAACCCTCATTCTCTCTCTCTCTCTCTCTCTCTCTCTCATTTGATAGAATTTCTTTGCCAAAGGATTCCCATTCTCTGTCACCTGATCACATTCAAAAGACTCTTGCACATGGAAGCATGGGATACATGTGCAGGAATATTTGAATACCTTTTCTCATATCTGAGACATGAAAGACACAAAAAGTGGTGCCCCGATATAAGCAATATGAGACATCAAAGGACCAAAGAGAAACATCCATCAGAAAGTAAAATAGGACTATGCCTTTGGTATTTCTTCACAAAATGAAGATAATTCCACCAAACAATAATGGTCCTATTCATCTTGGCCCTGTGGCGAGTACCAACTTAAATACAACCTTTAATCAAAACATTTCCTCTAAAGGGGCACTTCTTATCAATGTGTGGTCCTAATTGAAACACATTTCGATCAATTGAATTAGTAAAGACCAAAAAGCACAAGAAATAGAAGTAAATACAAGAGCAACGGAGCTACATTGAGTCAAAGCAACTTCGAGATCCTATAATCTAGGATTACGAGAAATAGGACTGACCGACAAAATGGAAGAAGGGGCGTAGCAGAGTATAAATAGTTTAAGAAATTTTTCCCGCTTGCTTGGATTTGTGAGGAGACGATTGAATAACAAAAATGATAATGCAAATAAACCATGCAAGAGAACACACCAATTTTACGTGCAAAACCCCTTCAAATCAAAAAAGGGGAAAAACTACAAATAAAAAAGGGGAAAAACCACAGATATTCCGAACCAAAGGTCAACTTCACTATAATCAAGTGAGTACAATAGAAGTGCACAACCTTAATTACATCAAACAAATTGAACAAAATTCAATTTGGAGTAAACGAGAGATAAATGAGTTAAGTAAGACAAGCCAACTACGTACTGTCAACTACAACTCAACAAGTAGACCTCAAGGCAGTAATCCAACTGTTCAAGATGAACCCTCAAATGTCCCCTACCAGCTAGCCAAATTTCAACTCAATTGGACCACGGATCAATAATCATCCACATGATTTACCAATTCTACCACAGATGAGAGAGCAGAGAGTTACCAGAATTGAGAGGTTTCGATTCGAATGAAAAACCTTCCCTTACAGTTCACAGAAACCCAATCCAACCGTCCACAAAGAAGATCTATGTGTCCTCCAACTACTGACCAAAAATCAGTTCGATCGGACCACAAACAATCTTCCAATTACACAGTTGATCAAAACTACACACAAAAAATTGCCTAGAGTATAAATCTACAAAAATTGAAGAGAAGCATGACTTATTGTACTCGAAACCCAATCTCTACCGTTCATAAATAAGAACCAACACCCTCTATCAACCATCCAAGTTTTAAACTGATCGGATACCGATATCCTTTCCAAATATAAGATCAAAGAATACTGCCTTTTGATTCCTCTCTTTTTGCAGCCTCTTTCTTTTTTTTTTCTCTCCCTTTTGGCAAAACCTATTTTTCCTATCTCTCAGCCAATCGACTCTCTCCTCTTCTTCTAGGTTTTCTTTTTTTTTTTTTTTTGTTTTTTAGCCAAAGAGGTATTTATAACCCACTTTAATTATTTTGAGTTATAATCTCACAACATTTAAGTTATATATCCACATAGAAATGGACAAATAAACCCAACACGACAATAGATTAGAAAAGTGCATGCTTGTGGCACACAGACCATTAGATTAATGCTACACCATTATCAAGTGTCTAGGTAAAAACTGAAAATGCCAATTTTAACCATTAGAAATAAATATTATACACATTCAAATTAAGTTAATCATAATTTATTCCTTTAGTAATTTTATTACATATTACATACAATAAATGAAGAAATTTTAGAATTAAATATAATTATTTCAATTCTATATAAAATTTATAAATAATTTTATAAATTTAAAAAATAAATAAATAATTAAATTAAATTAATTAAAATTTATCGTATTATTTAGTTTTATCTTTAATCCATACTATTCAATCTTCTCCTTTCATTTCAATCCTATTCTCTCGTGGAAAATTAGTTTGCTGCACAAGTGATAGATAACATCAACATTTAATTCCAACGTGTCTTCACTTTCACTTATTAGGATCAAGTTCTCAAAGTTTAGATTTAAACTGCAAGTTTCATTTTATTTCTAAAATAATATAAATTATTTTTATCTTACTATTTACGAGGGTTTTTTTTTTTTTTACAATTTTAACACTATAATTCTTATTATTAGTTATTATGTTTTTTCAAAAAAAAAAATTGTTTCATAATACATATACTAAATAAAAAAATTAAAATTAAAATTTAATTATTTTTAATATAATATATATAAATTATAAATTTAAAACATTATTAATTTATTTAATTTAAAAAATTAAAATTCGTCAAATTGTTTAATTTTACCAATAATTTATTGATTACCACAATTAAACAACAAAGTCTTTTATTTTTATTTCATTCACGTCCTCTCATGAATATTGGTCCGAATATGATAGTAGAAAAGTCATTCTCGTTTAATTTCATCATGACTTGTTAGGGTCAAGCCGTGTAAATTTGGCCCTGGACAAGCTCAGACATCCATAAGAAATTATAGAAAAGCACATCAGGTAGAAAACAGAGCCTCAATCCAAGAGTCAAGTCTTCCCCTTTGGTTTCGTTCGGGTTCTCTCATAGAAAATTGGTTTGCACGGCAGCTGGCAGGTACCATCAACTTTTTTGTTGTTGACCTTGACATTGACCTGCTAGGGTCAAGCCGCGTAAATGTGGGCCTAGACAAGCTCAGGCATCCGTAAGAAATTATAGAAAAGCACATCAGTTAGAAAGCCGAGTCTCAATCAACAGTCAAGTCTTCCCTCTTCGTTTTCTTTGGGTTCTATCCTGGAAAATTGGTTTGTATGGCAGCTGGCAGGCACCATCAACTTTTTTGTTTTTGACCTTGACCTTGACTTGCTAGGGTCAAGCTGCCCTAAATTTGGGCCTAGACATGCTCAATCATCCATAAGAAATTATAAAAAACCACATTAGTTTGAAGCTTGTGGATTGGCCCATTAGTTAGTCACGGGTGATGCAGGGAACACTCACTGAGAAGTCTGCACAAGAAATAACGGAGTACAAGAAAACAATTGATTTTTGGTGGCCCAAATTTTTTCACTTTTCTCTTGCACCATTTCTACAATACAGAGGAATGAAAGTCGGTTGGAGACTGGGCCGGGTTTTATTTTATTAAAAAATATATATACAAGAAAATTAAAGTCGGTGGACGAAAGGGCCGGGCCTGACGTTGTAAAACGGTGATAAAAATGAACCTTGATAAGCGTTGATCCACAAATTTCTATCATGCTGCCCATTCTCCAGCAGACTAATATTAATAAATCGAAAGTAAAATTGCTGGATAGCGTCTGCAACAAGACCATTCGACATAGATCGAATAATTAAAAACAACGCGAACTCACCAACATTAGTTCTTGAAAATCTACACACAAACACGGTGAATAGCAAAATACACACTTTTACCCGATCACCATCTATTGAAACCGAGCAAACATTAACAAATTATTGTAATAAGAACATCTCCGTATGCAGATAAAACGGAATAGAAGAAAGTAAAAATAAACAAAATTGTCCATACTCAACTAAACCTAACTGTTATAGGGTAATACTTGTATCATTGTCTTGTCAGATTGGTTTCATGAATTTAGAGCAAGTCTTTTTTTTTGTTGTTGTTGTTGTTGTGGTGGTAGAAAGACTAGCGACTGAATCCTATACCTTGACCATGTGTCCTTGTAACCTATTTTAGCTAAGCCAAAAGAGTTTCTTGAACGAGAACTATCTGAATTCATGACATAAGACTCTGGTTTGTGAGACTCAGATGCTATTTATCCTTGGCTATCTGTGTTGTTGGATTGGCAAGCGGGAGAGCTGGCCCGTCTTGCAGCTTTGTTAGTTCCTTGCCAGGTAATAGACATTGTTTGAAACTCAATCCGTCGTGTGCTTAAATGGTCGGTCGTCTTCTTTTGGTGGGCAGATGAATATGAAAATGGGTGTTGTTTTCAAGCCTGAGGCATTGGAGCTCTTCATTATGAATAATTTTTTGTTGTGTTATTGGTTGAAGGAACATAACATTCCAAAGCCCAAATTGAAGACTTCTAGTATGGCTGGAAATGCTTGATTTGAATTAGGGGTGAGCTTTTTTAATGTAATTGACCAATCTTCACTTTATAAATGAGATGTCCTAATGGCTAATGAATGGTGCACGTTATAATTATTTATTGACACCATTCGACTTATTGAGTGGCTTAATTGCCTCCATTTCGGCTGAGTAGTAGGTTTTCTCTGTATGGGTATTCAACCTCATTATCACAAGAATAGTATATTCCCATATGAGATAATTAAATTAAAATAATAAGGGTAATTTCCAATACAGCCTAATCAAAATAATAACTTATATATATATATATTTTGTTGTCACATAAAAAACCCATATAACAGAAAGGAGATTGTAAGGAGATTGTTTTATGTAACGTTGGTGCGTGTTGGTAGTATGGCCAAAAATAACAAAACTTTGTAAATGCAATTTGAATTAGAAAGATTATTAATTTTATAAAATAAATTTATATATATTTTCTTAATTACTCAAAATTAAGAAAAAAAAATTTAGAAATAAATGATGCAGTGCTTTTTTGTCATTACTAAGCTCTTTGTTCATTGGATAAATTATGCTCACCACTTTAAGAAAAAACTCATATCATCGTGGAGTTTAGAAAAAAATTATATATATTGTTTTATTTATTTTATTATATTATTATTAATAAAGAGACTCTTTTTGCGTCCTCCACGTCACATGTTAACTATTTTAATCAAATTTTAATTAAATTAAGTTGATTGAGTTGTCCTAATCTTATTTATAAATCATATATATAACACTCAAATCGTATCTTCGACACAAAATTAAAAAGAGAAATGCATATACAAACAACATTTATGTGAAGCACTATACTTGGACAGCAAGGAAGATTGCCCACAATAAAATAATAACAGCTGCCTCTACAAAGTAAAACCGTGCCTGTCGGCAATGCGGATTTATGTATAGAACTGTGGCCATTCCCAGCAATACCATGCTGCAATATGCTAGAAAGCTTGGATAAAATGCATCCATGTTTACCAATCCAGTTTCTTCTTCATTCTTACCTGAATTCTTGGACGATGATGGAGGTGATGGACGTGAATTGCGATCTTTTGTTAGCAACGGTCCACACAGGAAAGGATTATCCTCGCAGCTTCTGTTGTTGAATGTTGCAAATTGTGCAACCATCTCTGGGGTCTTTCCAGACAAGTTATTGTGTGCCACGGTGAAAACCTCCGGTTGGTGCAGTTGAGCAAACTGAGGAGGAATTTTCCCATCTATGTTGTTGTATGAAAGATCCAAGCTCTCAATTTCCTTTAGGTTTGAAAAAGTTGATGGGATTGGCCCTGTCAGGCTGTTGTAGGATAGGCTTAGCACCTCAATTGTGCTAAGATTTCTAAGTTCTGGTGGAATCTCTCTCGTCAAATTGTTGTAGGAAAGATCGATTCCAGACATGTAGGAGAGTAGTTTTCCTTCGTAGGAATAAGAAAAGCTCTTTTTCGTGAACTCCGCATGTGTTTGAAAAATGTATTCATTAACCAAAGAATACATTTGATTAGTCATCTATTCCAAGTGCTTCCAGATCTTAGGCAAGGGGGAATATGACCAGATAGGCAGTTGTGAGAAAAATCTATCAAGCTTATTTTGTCCAACGTGCACAACTGAATTGGGAGTTCACCTTCAAAGTAATTATTGTCCAAAAGCAGATAACCGAGGTTAGAAAATGTATCAATCCATTCTAGAATGCTGCCACTAAAATAATTGTGGCTAAGATCCAACATCACCAAATTAGAGCTGTTGTAGAATGCATTTTGCAATGGTCCTTCCAATCTATTCTGACATAAATAAACTTCTTCTAAGCTTGAAGGGAAATTTGAAGGTAGGCTTCCAGAGATGTCATTATGTGAAAGGTCCAGAACTCAAAGTGCAGACATATTTCCTATGCACTGTGGGTGACTTCCGTGGAAATCGTTGTGACTGAGATCCAAGATAATCAATGAGGAACTATTAGTGATAAACTGTTCGGGATGGTTCCAGTGAATTGATTGCCATCCAGCTGCAATAAAAGCAAGTTTTGCAAGTTCAAATTTCCTGTGAAGATTTGGCCTTGCAAACTATTGTTTGAGAGGACGAGCATACGTAACATTAAGCAACCAGTGGGCAACTGCCCAGGTACCTTTCCTGATAGTCCATTGTTGGACAAGTCTAAGCTTTCCATTGAGCTCATATTACCAAGAGAAGGAGGAATTTTCCCAATGAAACCGTCTCCTGACATGTTAAAATAAACTCAAAGTTGCTAATTTTTTCTCGGAGGATAGCCCATTAAGGGAACCCAGCAATGAAAATCGTGCCAATCAGAAATCCACATTAGCTAGTGGATCATTCATCTCCTATTAGCATATCTCGAGACCCCATAATATTAGGAGATAACATTGGAGCGCCTAATTACGTTGTTCCCACTACATAATCTCCTAACTTTCAAGTTGGGGATCGCGTACGGATTGCTGAGGTGTCACAAAACATAAGGCCAGTTGAACCACCCAAGGAAAATCAATCTGTTGCAAATGGGTCGCTCTAGAATACCTAAGACCCAACTAAAAAGATGGGGTATGTAGACAAAGTCCAAATATTCACTCGACGAGAAAGATGAGAACTTCAGGGAGCTATACACCTGGGAAATATGCGACTGTCATTGGCAAGCGAAAGGGAGTTGCTGGAGTACTTACAGAAAGGTGAGATGAGAATTTACAGGTTAAGAAAAAAATTAAGACCTCCAAGTTTCACAGATGTTGAACCATAAATTTTTGAGTCAATAATAGAGGTTGCTACATAACCCTGCCGACAACCATGATTCTCTTAAGCTATAACTGTTGCGGGCTCGCGAACCTGTGAGTAATTACTAGATTAAAGAAGCTCCTAGAGCTTTAAGGTCCTATTCTAGTCTTTCTTGTGGAGACTAGATTAAAAGCATATGAGATGAAGAATTTAAAACAGCAACCGAGATTCCAACATGAACTATATGTGATTGTCGTGGCTTAGGGAGAGATGGGAGCAGTGGCCTTGCTGTGCGGTGGAAAGATTCTATATCTGTAAATTTACAATCTTTTTCACATAATCATATTGACACAATAGTAAGTTATGGCTTGCAGGACATTGAGTGGAGATTCTCTCGAATATATGAGTAGCCAAAGGACGAAGATAAAGCTCATACCTAGGATCTACTTCCCATGCTACACAATCAATTGCAAATTTTGTGGCTATGCGGAGGTGATTTCAACAAAGTACTATTTTCTTTTGTGAAAAGGGACAGATAACCAAGACAAGCAACATTTATAAATAATTTCAAGCAAGCTATTATGGAGTGCCAACTGCAAGACATTGGCTTCCAAGGCTATGATTCCACTTGGTCCAATCAACGACCCAATGATGAAAACATACAAGAGCGACTTGATAGGGTCCTAGCGTTTCCAAAACTTATAAATTTGTTTTCTAACACCATAGTAAGGTCCCTATTGCGATTTGGGTTAGATCTGTTGAATAAACATTAAATGTCCGTTTTTATTAGTGCATTATTTCAACAGTTTTACAAGAAAATGAAATGTCAAGAGTCAGCAGTTACTCTTACAATGATAATGGGTTTTAATTTTGATTTATGACTATTAATAGAATTACCTATAAATAAATCATTGTATTACATGTAAGAATAACAGAGAATCGAGTCGAGAATAAAGTCTCTCTTCAGAAATTATTTCTCCACAAGTCCATAGTTTGCAGTTAACAATATATTTCTTTTTTTACAAATTGGTATCAGAGCCAATGGGGAGTGTAATCAATAATGTGCCGCTGCCCCGATTAACGAAGGTGAACTACGAGAATTGGAGCATCCAAATGAAAGCTCTTCTCGGTTCTGTGGATTGTTGGGAGGTGGTTCTAGAAGGTTTCGAAGAACCAGAATCTATCGCAGGATATACGGCGGCTCAAAATAAGGTGTTGAAAGAAACGCGATCAAAAGATAAGACGACATTGTACATGCTGTTCCGAGCTGTTGATGAGTCGGGCTTTGAGAAGATTGTGAATGCGAAAACTTCAAAAGAAGCGTGGGACATCTTGGAGACTGCGTACAAAGGAGCCGACTGAGTTAAACAAGTTCGCCTTCAAACTCTTCGCAACGAGTTGGAAGGCATGAAGATGAAGGAGTCGGAAGGTGTGTCTGATTACATCACGCGTGTTCAAACCGTGGTGAATCAACTCAACCGAGACGGAGAAAAGTTGTCCGATGCGCGGGTCGTGGAGAAGATTCTGAGGTCGTTAACCGACAGTTTTGAGAATGTGGTATGTGCCATAGAAGAGTCAAAGGATCTAGCAACGTTCACGGTTGACGAGCTTGCTGGTTCCCTTATGGCACATGAATATCGTAAGAAGAAGAAGAAGGAGGAGACACTTGAGCAGACACTTCAAACCAAAGCATCGATCAATGACGAAAAGATATTATATTCTCAAAACTTTCGAGGTAAATGGCGTGGCCATGGTGGTCGAGGAAATAGTTGCGGTGGGAAAAATCGCGGTCAAGAAGGATATCATGAGGAAAAGGGGCAATCCAACCAACAGAATTGGCGTGGAAAAAGACGCGGTCGTGGAAGAGGCGGTCGGTCAAATTATTCCAACATCGAGTGCTACAAGTGTGGCAAATATGGTCACTATGCGAAGGATTGCAATTCCAATAAGTGTTACAATTGTGGAAAGGTGGGGCATTTTGCAAAAGAATGTCGAGTCGAGAAAAAGGTGGAAGAGACAACCAACCTAGCCACGGAAGATGAGGTGAAAGAAGGTTTTCTCTTAATGGCATATAACAAAGTCAACACCGACAATGACACGGTGTGGTACCTCGACACTGCTGCAAGCAACCATATGTGCGGGCACGAGCATTGTTTCAAAGAGATGCGAAAGGTTGAAGCTGTATTTGTATCGTTTGGAGATGGCTCGAAGGTTGAGGTCAAAGGCCAAGGTACGATTTATTATTTACAAAAGGATGGTTTAGTTGGGTTAATCCAAGATGTGTACTACGTACCAGACCTCAAGAGCAACATTTTAAGTATGGGGCAACTCATGGAGAAAGGTTATTCGGTTTTTATGAAAGATCGGATATTACTATTGAAAGACAAGCAAGGGCGTTCAGTCGCTCAAGTTGATATGGGGAAAAATCGGATGTACAAACTAAATTTGAGAAGTGTACGAGAAAAATGTTTGCAAGTCAACGTAGAAGACAAGGCGTCACTGTGGCATCTTCGTTTTAGTCACCTACATCATGAAGGCCTAAACAAATTGACAAAGAAGAACATGGTGTACGGATTACCGGACATGGAATACGAGGGAAAATTTTGTGAAGAATGTGCGCTCGGAAAGCATGTGAGAATGTCGTTTCAAAAAAAGGCAGAATATCGGGCTAAGCAACCTTTCGAGTTGATTCATTCCGACATATGTGGACCAATCACCCCCGAATCTTTCAGCGACAAAAGGTATTTCATTTCCTTTATTGATGATTTCTCACGAAAAACTTGGGTTTATTTTCTGAAAGAAAAATCCGAGGCGTTCGAAGTGTTCAAAAAATTCAAAGTGATGGTGGAAAAGGCAACCGGTAGACACATCAAATCTGTACAATCTGATAGAGGTGGCGAGTACACTTCGATGGTTTTCATGGAGTATTGTGAGGAGCAAGGCATAAGGCGAGTTCTAACCGCACCGTACTCTCCACAGCAAAATGGTGTGGCCGAGAGGAAGAACCGGACCATTCTCGACATGGTTCGGTCAATGCTCAAGAGCAAGAAAATGCCAAAGGAATTTTGGGCGGAAGCCGTGCAATGCGCCGTCTATGTTCAAAATCGGTGTCCACATGCGAAGTTGTATGATCAAACACCGCAAGAGGCATGGAGCGGACAAAAACCGACAGTCTCTCATCTCAAAGTATTCGGCAGTTTGGCCTACGCACACGTGCCGGATCAGCAAAGAACAAAGCTTGAAGACAAAAGCAAAAGATATATTTTTATTGGGTATGATGAGAAAACAAAAGGATACAAGTTATTCGACCCGATAAGCAAGAAGATTTTAGTGAGCCGTGATGTACGAGTTCATGAAGCAAATGAGTGGGATTGGAATAAAGCAACAGAGGGTATCATCAAAGTTGGAGAATCATTAACTGCTATATCAACAACCATACCAGAAAATTCTGAAACTATTTATGATGAAGATGAACCACGACAACCCAAAATGCGAAATTTACAAGATTTGTATGATTCGACAAATGAGGTACACCTTGTATGTCTTTTGGTGGATTCCGAGAATATAAGTTTTGAACAGGTAGTGCGAGACAAGAAGTGGCAAACTGCCATGGACGAGGAGATTAAAGCAATAGATCGCAACAACACATGGGAGTTAGCAGAATTGCCGAAAGGAACTCAGCCCATTGGTGTCAAGTGGGTGTTTAAGAGAAAGATGAATGCTCAAAGGGAGATAGAACGGTATAAGGCGAGACTTGTAGCAAAGGGATACAAGCAAAAGGTGGGAATCGACTATAACGAGGTGTTTGCTCCTGTTGCAAGAATGGAGACAATCAGACTGCTCATTTCACAAGCGGCTCATTTCACAAGCGGCTCAATTCAAATGGCCGATATTACAAATGGATGTCAAGTCGGCATTCCTGAATGGTGTGCTTGAAGAAGAAATTTATATCGAACAACCACCTGGGTACATGAAAATCGGAGAAGAAAAGAAGGTGTTGAAATTTAAGAAGGCACTTTACGGGTTGAAGCAAGCACCGCGGGCGTGGAATACTCGTATCGATACATACTTCAAGGAGAACGGGTTCGAGCAATGTCCCTATGAATATGCCCTTTATGTGAAGAAGAGTGGAGGTAATATGTTATTTGTTGCTCTTTATGTTGATGACCTCATTTTTATGGGAAATAATAATGAAATGATACAAAAGTTCAAGAGCACAATGACACCGGAATTCAAGATAACAGATTTGGGCTTGATGAAGTTTTTCCTTGGTTTGGAGGTAAGACAAGAAAAGACGGGTATCTTTGTATCCCAAGAGGCATATACAAAGGAGATTTTGAAGAAGTACAAGATGGAGTCTTGCAATCCGGTTTCAACACCAATGGAACCGGGTGCAAAACTCTCTAAGTTTGACGGAGGAGAACAAGTCGACGCGAGCAAATACCGGAGTTTAGTGGGAAGCCTTCGCTATCTCACATGCACAAGGCCTGACCTTGCATTAAGTGTTGGCATTGTAAGTCGGTTCATGGAGGAGCCAGTTTATTCACATTGGAAGGCATTGAAGCGAATCTTACGGTACCTCCAAGGTACAGTGTCACTCGGGTTATTCTATACAAATGCGGCAGATTACAAGTTGGTCGGGTACTTCGACAGCGATTGGTGCGGAGACTTGGACGATCGGAAAAGCACATCGGGTTATGTGTTTTTTATGGGTGACACGGCGTTTACCTGGCTCTCAAAGAAGCAACCGATCGTGACACTCTCGACATGTGAAGCTGAATATGTGGCAGCATCTTTGTGTGTACGTCATGCAATATGGCTCAGAAATTTGTTGGGCAAATTGGAGCAACAACAACTCGGTGCAACTGTGATACGAGTTGACAACAAATCAGCAATTGAATTGAGCAAGAACCCGGTGAATCATGAGAGAAGCAAGCATATTGATGTTCGCTTTCACTTCATCCGAGATCAAGTGAAGGAAGGAAGTGTGGAATTAGTACACGTGGCAAGTCAGGACCAAGTCGCGGATATCTTTACGAAACCGCTACCGACGATACTTCTCGACAACTGCAAAAGATTGGTTGGCATGAAAGATGGCAGAAACATTTAAGTTTATGGGGGAGTTTTGTTGAATAAACATTAAATGTTCGTTTTTATTAGTGCATTATTTCAGCAATTTTACAAGAAAATAAAATGTTAAGAGTCAGCAATTACTCTTACAATGATAATGAGTTTTAATTTTGATTTATGACTATTAATAGAATTACCTATAAATAAATTATTGTATTACTTGTAAAAATAACAGAGAATCGAGTCAAGAATAAAGTCTCTCTTCAGAAATTATTTCTCCACAAGTCCATAGTTTGCAGCCAACAATATATTTCTTTTTTTACAAGATCATTGTCCCCTCGACATCGTGGGTTTTGATTCCCCGCATGCCCTAACTTAAAAAAAGGAAGTTTACATTTGAGAGCATGTGGTTAACGGATTCATCATGTGAAATCAGGATAGCAAAGTCATGGGAGACGGCTCGAAATTCTCTCTCCATATGGTAGCTTCCAAAAATTATAAATAAGTGCAACATTGATTTAACGGAGTGGAACCGAACCTATTCTGGCAATGTTAACATGTGGTTGCAACAACTTAAGGTGCAACAAATTGAGGCTGAGTAATTCGCACATTCTGACACAAATTTGGCCTTCCTTCAGAAGCTTCGACTTGATATTGATCATCTTTTGCACAAAGAAGAATTAATGTGGGCGCAAAGGGCGAATTTATCTCGGTTGAAGTAGGGCGACCGAAATACGGCTTATTTCCATGCTAAAGCTAACCAGAGAAAGCAACGAAATTTCATAAGACGAATTATTGACAGCCCAGGTAGAATGCAACAAAGTGATCAAGCTATTTCTCAAATTCTAAGTACCCAATTCAAGAATTTGTTTGAATCTCAAGGAAATTTAAATATGAGGCCAATCTTAGAAGCCATGAGTCCATAGGGGACCAACCAGATGAATGCCTTATTAACAAGAGCTTTTAGACGTGATCAAAATTTTCAAACCTTGGAGTAGATGCACCCAACAAAGGCACTTGGTCTAGGTGGCATGCCAACTCTATTTTTTTCAATCATTTTGGCCTAATGTGGGTAAAGATGTGTCAAATAAGTTGCTGGAAATTTCTAACAACAATGGAGACCTGGGTTTTATTAACCATACACACATCTGCTTCGTTTCAAAGGTGGCAGCTCCAGATAAGTGCTCTGATTTTTGACCTATTAGTCTATGCAATGCCATCTATAAAATCATATTCAAGACCATTACTAATAGATTGAAATCAGTTTTACCATAAATTATCTCTGAGGCACAATCAACATTTATACAGGGGCGCCTTATAACTGATAATGCCTTGATTGCTTTTGAACTTTTTCATTATATGAAGCACAGATGTCGAGGGAGGAAATGCTCCATGGCAGTGAAGCTTAATATAAGTAAGGCCTATGATAGAATTGGATGGCTTTTCTTAAAACGCATCATGCTAAAATTGGGCTTTGCTCAGTCATGGTACAGTTGGTTATGCATTGTGTATCTTTAGTTTCATACCCGCTCATTATTAACGGAGTTCCCAAGGAGTCTTTTCACCTAACCCGAGGGCTTTGATAGGGATTGCCCCCTTATTTATTTCCTTTTTGTGCTGAAGGTCTATCTTCTTTGATTCAAATGGTGATTGCTACAAGTAGGATTCATGGAATCAAGGTGTGGACAGCACCAAAAATTACTCACTTGTTTTTTAGAGAAGATAGCCTATATTATTCACCGAAGCTTCTATTACGGAATGTCATCAGCTACAACTTATTTTACACTAATACGAACACGCATCCGAGCAAAAGATCAATAAGGACAAAACCGAGGTATCTTTCAATCGTAATATGGGCGATTCTTTGAAAGTTGCAATACATGGTAGCTGGGATTTACAGCTGTACGGTATCATCAAAAATACTTGGGACTGCCCATGAATGTTAGTTTTTCTGAAAAGGTTGCCTCCAATAATGTGCTGGAAAAGATTCGCAAAAAGGCTAACGGATGGCACGAGAAAAAAATTATCAAAAGTCGACAAAGAAGTGCTTATTAAAGCTGTTATTCAGGTGATACCAACATATGTAATGAGTTGTTTCCTGCTTCCAAAATGCTCTGTTCGGATATAGCTCTCCTTGCTGATCACTTTTGGCGGGGTTGTTCTGAATTAAAGTATAAAATTCATTGGATTTCTTGGGAGAAGTTAATGACCTCCAAAAATGTAGGTGGGCTAGGATTCTAAGACTTTTATGACTTTAATATGGCAATATTGGATAAACAAGCTTGGAGACTCCCCAAAAATGCAAATTCTTTACTGACAAGACTATTGAAAGCTTAGTACTATCCCTACGCTTCTTTTATGGAGGCCAAGTTGTGTTCCAATCTCAGCTATACATGGCAAAGTATCTTCACCAGTCGTTCCTTATTGAATGATGGGCTTCGTTGGCGTATTGGAGATGGTTCAAAGATTAACATTTGGAATGATCCTTGGCTGCCAAACCAAAATGGGTTCAAGGTATTGTCTCTGCGGCTTCCAATCGAGTCTAACTATGTAACCTCTTTAATGGACCAGGATACCAAATGGTGGAAAGTAGCTCTTATACAACAACTCTGTACAAGTTCTTTCCTTTTCTCTTCCTTTAAGAGCAATGAAGGACCAACTTATGGCATTCTGACTGGTTGGACTCTTATTTCGTTAAAAGTGCTTACCAACTTGATAGGTCCAGAGCATCAACGCCAAGTACTACGTCTTGGTCTAGCCAAGGCAGGGGGCTTTGGTAAAAAGTGTACAGGCTGGAAATTCCAACTAAAATTAAACATTTTGTTTGGCGAGCACTCAAAGGAATTCTTCCAATCAAACCCTCACTGGTAAACAAAGGTTTGAGATTAGATTACACTTG
This sequence comes from Bruguiera gymnorhiza, assembly GCA_020883675.1. Lineage (NCBI taxonomy): Eukaryota > Viridiplantae > Streptophyta > Magnoliopsida > Malpighiales > Rhizophoraceae > Bruguiera > Bruguiera gymnorhiza. Next base: position 359,165 of record JAIRCJ010000074.1, read on the forward strand.
TGCCAGATGAGGTTTGCACCTGGAATCAATTTCTCATGTTTTGGTGTAATGTACTTGGGCAGTAGGGGTGTGGTTTATTATGATGGGAGAAGGGAGGTACAATGGAGTATAAATAGTCCAAAAAAAAAATTTCTCTCACTTGGTTGAACTTGGGAGGAGATAATTAAATAATAAAAATGATAATGCAAATAAATTACGCAAGAAAATACACTAATTTTACGTGAAAAATTCCTTCAAATTAAAAAAGGAAAAAAAATTACGGACACTCTGAATCAGAGGTCAGTTTCACTATAATTAAGTGAGTACAATAGAGGTACATAACCTCAATTACATCAAACAAATTGAACAAAATTCAATTTTAATTAAACGAGAAATTTATGAGTTAAGTAAGACAAGCCAATCATGTACTATCAACTACAACTCAGCAAATAGATCTTATGATAGTAATCCAACCGTTCAATATGAACCTTCAGATGTTCCTTACCAGCTGTCCAAATTTCAACTTAATCGGACCACAGATCAATAATTATCCACACGGTTTACCAATTTTGCCACAGATGAGAGAGCATAGAGTTATTAGAATTGAGATGCTTCGGTTCGAATGGAAAACCTGCCCATGCAGTTCACAAAAACTCAATCCAACCGTCCACAAATAAGATCTATGTGTTCTCCAACTACTGACCAAAAATCAGTTAGATCAGACCACAAACAATCTTTCAATTACACGGTTGATCAAAACTTTCAATTACACGGTTGATCAAAACTACACACAAAAAATTGCCCAAAGTATAGACTTACGAAAACTAAAGAGAAGTAGGACCTTTATCAAGCATCCAAGTTTGAAGCTGATTGGACACCGATATCCCTTCTAAACGTAAGATCAAAGAGTCTGCCTCCTTTTTTTTTTTCTCTCTTTCTTTTCTTTCTCTCGGCCGACGGCTCTCCCCTCTCCATTAGGTTTTCTTTCTTTTCTTTTTCTCTTTCTCTCCTCGACCAACCACTCTCCTCTCTTTCTTTTATATATATATTTTTTTGTTTTTCAACCAAAGGAATATTTATACCCACTTTAATTATTTTGAGTTATTAATCCACATAGGAAGAGACCAATAAATCCAACAATTCTCCCCCTCCCAACTATATGGAAATATTGGCCATCCCAATCAATGTACAACATAACTCAAATTTCCATTTTGATAATGTCTTTGTCATCATATCAGCAACATTATTATCTATATGAATCTTTTCAAGTGTCAACTATTTAGAATCAAAAACTTCCCGTATCCAATGATACCGCACGTCAATATGTTTTGACTTAGTATGAAATTCTTACCAAGATGGATGACACTCTGGTTATCACAATACAACACATAATTTGATTGTTGAAAACCAAGTTTCTTCATAAACCTTTTCATCCAAAGCAACTCTTTAGACATTTCAGTTATTGCAATAAACTCTGCCTTTGTAGTGGACAATGCAACACGCTTCTACAATCGAGATTGCCAACTCATTGCTCCCTCTGTAAGAGTAATCACATAACCTAAAGTAGACTTTCTGAAATCAATGTTACCTGTCATATCTGAATCTGTGAATCCAATAAAGATAGACTTATCACTCCCAAAATAAAGTCTCAAATCAGTGGAGCTTCGTAAATATCTCATTATCCACTTCACTGCATCCCAATGCTTTTTACCAGGATTTGAAAGGAACCGACTAACTGTGCCAACTACATGAGCTATATCAGGTCTCGTGCATACCATTACATACATCAAACTACCCACGGCTGATGCAATGCAAATAGAACTCTTTGCATCTCTTCCTTCTCTTTCTCTATGGAAGGACATTGGTTAATGGATAATTTAAAGTGTGTAACAAGAGGAGTACCTACCACTTTAGCCTTATCCATGTTAAACTTCTGAAGTACCTTTTCAATGTATTGCTTCTGGGACAGGTACAACCTTTTCTTTTTCCTATCCTGAGTGATTGACATGCCGAGGATCTTCTTTGCTGGTCCCAAGTCCTTCATGGCAAAGGATTTGTTCAACTCTTACTTCAACTTGTTAATTCTAGCAACATTATGACCAACAATAAGCATATCATCAACATAGAGTAGTAAAATGATAAAATCATCATCAGTAAATTTCTGAACAAAAACACAATGATCAGAAGTAGTCATTTTATAGCTTTGCTCCCCCATAACAAACTCAAACTTCTTATACCATTATCTCAGAGCTTGTTTCAAGCCATACAAGCTTTTCTGTAACCTGCACATATAATCCTTTTTTCCTTCCACCTCAAATCCTTCTGGTTGTTCCATATAAATTTCTTCTTCCAAGTCACTATGGAGAAAAGTCGTTTTCACATCCATCTGCTCAATCTCTAAGTCATGGCTAGTAGCCAAACTCAACATAACTCGAATGGAAGACATTTTCACCACTGGTGAGAAGATCTCTTCAAAGTCGATGCCTTGTTTTTGATTGAATCCTTCGACAACCAATATGGCTTTATATAGTGGACGTGAAGTATTTTCTTCTTGCTTTATTTTGTAAATCCACCGATTCTTCAAAGCCCTTTTACCTTTAGGTAACTTTACTAACTCATAAGCAGAGTTATCATATAAGGATTTCATCTCATCTGTCATAGCATCGATCTAGTGCTGCCCGTGCTTACTTTCAACTGCTTTTGTATAGCACTCAGGTTCTCCCCCGTCAGTTAACATCACAAACTCATCAAAAGAGTACCGAGAAGAAGACACTGGAATTCTATTGGACTTCAGTGGCTGAAACGAAGGTGAAGGTATGTGCAGATGATCTTCTATTAGAGCATCAATATCACCTGTACCCTCCATATTATGATCCTGTTGAACATTCTCATCACATTCTTGAATATCATCATGAACATTAATTGGATCATTCAGAGATGTTTGAGGAAATGAAACAATATCAGCAGGATTATCATTAACCTGAAGAGTTGACTTCTCAATGTGTTCAATGTTTTAATCCTCAACAAACACAACATCTCTACTCCTTACAAGCTTTTTCTCAACCGGATCATATAAACGGTACCTGAAGTCATCTTCCCCATAACCAAGAAAGATACACTGCCGAGTCTTCACATCTAACTTCCCTCTTTTATATTCAGGGACATGAACAAAAGCCTTACAGCCAAAGACTCGTAAATGGTCATAAAAGACTTCCTTACCAAACCAAATTTTGTTCGGAATATCACCTTGTAGTGGAGCACTAGGAGATAGATTAATTACATGTGTCACTGTATTCAAGGCTTCACCCCAAAAAGATCTAGGTAATTTTGCATCTAAGAGAAGACATATGACCATCTCAATCAACGTTCTATTCATCCTTTCTACTAAACCATTTAACTATGGTGTCTTGGGAGGTGTCCTCTGGTGTCTGATCCCATACTTTTTGCAGTATTCATCAAATGGACCACTATACTTACCACCATTATCAGTGCGAACACATTTCATCTTCTTACCAGTCTGTCTCTCAACAAAGGCATGAAATTGTTTAAATACATCAAAGACTTGATCTTTAGTCTTCAACACATAAACCCAAAGCTTCCTTGAGTGATCATCAATAAAAGTCACAAAATAAAGAGCACCACCAAGTGAGCGTACCTTCAAAGGACCATATATATCAGAATGCACCAATTCAAGCAACTCTGATTTCCTTGAAGGTAAGTGACTTTTAAATGTAACTCTATTTTGTTTCCCAGCAAGACAGTGAGAACACTTCTTTAAAACTGCACTCTTTATGTTTGGAAGTTGGTTCTTTCTTGCCAAATAATCCATCCCCTTTTCACTTATGTGACTGAGCCGCTTATTCCATAATTCAATTAAATTATCATTCTCTACTGCATTTACAACATCTTTGAAGATAGCAACTTGCATGAAATATAAATTGGAGCATTTCCTACCTCGTGCCACAATTAAGGAGCCTCTGGTAAACTTCCACTGACCATTACTAAAAGTACTGCAAAAACCTTCATCATCTAGTTTTCCCGTTGAAATCAAATTCAAACGGATATCAGGGGCATGTCTAACATCCCTTAATGTCAACTGTGCTCCATTGCCAGGAGCATATAACCTTAACATCCCTTATCACCAATGCCAATGACCTTTGCTAAGCCGTTTTTACCCATCTTCAAAACTCCAAAATCACTAGGAGTATATGTTGTGAAGAACTCCATTCTTGAAGTAACATAAAGAGAAGCACCACTATCTATGACCCAATCAGTCTCATGAGATGCCAAATTAATCACATCCTCATCACAAACAATAATGAGGTCACCAGTACCAGAAGTGGATGCAGTAGCAATACGATCATTACTCATATTCTTTTTCTCATGCCTATCACTGCCATCTTTATTTTCTCTCTTCCACTTGTAACACTTTTTCTGAATGCGACCCATCTTCCCGCAATAATGACACTGGACATTCTTGTACTTAGATCGTGACTTTTTTCGACTCTTACTTCTACCATTTTTACCATTTCCTTTTCCTTAACTTCTCCTCCTATTTTCAGTAATTAAAACCTCTAATTTGGATGATGATGAACCCTGAGATTTCCTTCTCATCTCCTCATTCAACACACCACCCTTTACAAGTTCCATTGATAAAACACCACCGGAGGCAGAATTAGCGAGAGACATTCGAAAAGTCTCCCAAGAATTAGGTAAGGTAGCAAGTAACCATAACTCGAGAACTTCGTCATCAAACTTAATGCCTATGCTTGATAGTTGATCAATGAGACCCTGAAACTCATTTAAGTGGTCAGCAATATAACTCCCTTCATTATATCTTAACTGCATCATTTTCTTTAACAAGAACAACTTGTTATTACCAGACTTTGAAGCATACAAAGTCTCAAGTTTGCTCCACAAAGTCCGTGCATATGTCTCATTGCAAATATGATTATAAACATTATCATCAACAAATTGCCGTATAAAACTACAAACCTGTTCGTGCTCAGACTCCCATTCTTTATCAGTTTTAGACTTAAGTTTCGTAGTAGCAAATATTGGCAAATGCAATTTCTTCACAAATAGGAGATCCTTCATTTTACTCCTCTATATATGATAATTCGTGCCATTCAAATAGACCAATTTATTCATATTCAACTCTATCATTTAAACAAGCCAAATACACTAACCAGGCTTTGATACCACTCTGATGGGAGAAGGGAGGCGTAGTGGAGTATAAATAGCCCCAAAAAAAACTTCTTCCGATTGGTTGAACCTGTGAGGAGATGATTGAATAACAAAAATGGCAATGCAAATAAACCACGCAAGAGAACACAATAATTTTATGTGGAAAATCCCTTCAAATCAAAAAAAGGGAAAAAACCACGGACACTCTGAATCAGAAGTTAGCTCTACTATAATCAAGTGAGTACAATAGAGGTACTCAACCTCAATTACATCAAACAAATTGAACAAAATTCAATTTGGATTAAATGAGAGACTTATGAGTTAAGCGAGACAAGCCAACCACGTGCTGTCAACTACAACTCAACAATAGACCTCAAGGCAGTAATCCAACCATTCAAGATGAACCTCTAGATGTCCCCTACCAGCTGTCCAAATTTCAGCTCAATCGGACCACGGATCAATAATCATCCATACTGTTTACCAATTCTGCCACAGATGAGAGAACAGAGAGTTACCAGAATTGAAATGCTTCGGTTTGAATGGAAAACCTGCCCTTGCAATTCACAGAAACCAAAGCCAACCATCCACAAACAAGATCTATGTGTCCTCCAACTACTGACCAAAAATCAGCTCGATCGGACCACAAACAATCTTTCAATTACACGGTTGATCAAAACTGCCACAGATGAGAGAACAGAGAGTTACCAGAATTGAGAAGCTTCGGTTCAAATGGAAAACCTGCCCTTGTAGTTCACAGAAACCAAATCCAACCACTCACAAACAAGATCTATGTGTCCTCCAACTACTGACCAAAAATCAGCTAGATCGGACCACAAACAATCTTTCAATTACACGGTTGATCAAAACTGCACACAGAAAATTGCCCAAAGTATAGACCTATGAAAACTGAAGAGAAGTAGGACTTACAGTGCTCGAAACAAACCCAAAATATTAGTCCCATGGGATTGCGTATAAATAATATTATTGAAAGGAAGTTTGAAGAATGGTTGGCAACTTTTAAATAATGAAGAGCTTCAGTGCTATTTTGTGTGGTCTCCTGAACATTGTGGAGAATAAGAATATTCTTGTAATGGAAGGGAAACAGAGCTCACTTCCAAGAGTTATAGGAATGGTGCCAAAGCTCTATTATGACTGCAAGAAAAAGATGGAACAGCCTCCAACTCTGGCATAAGGTCCAGTGCAAATCAAGTTGCAACCTTCGGTATTAGGTAGCTTCAAAGTCAACACTGACAGAACTCTTGACCACGGAAGGGGAGGGATAGATGCTATCTTCCATTACCACAAGGGAGAGGCCATCTCCACTTTCATCAAAGTCTTTCTTAGGGATTTTTGAGTTGAAATTCTAGAATTGTTGGCAATAAGAGAGGTAGTGCACAAAGATCTCACATGCATCACCATATAGATAATGTTACCACAGCGTCAATACGAATATTACCACTGCCACGTCTAAGTCATGAATGATAATTCTGCTCATGCTTTTTAAACTGTTTAGATCCACAAGCAATTACTTTGATGATTTTGCATCAACACCGAACCAAAACCAATGCTCAAAACCAATTACTTCTTCAATGGCTAGACCCTTTATTCATACTCATCAGTCCACTCAAATTTCACCTTTTTTTGAGTGAATCGGGTCAACGGTGCCTCCATTCTAGAGAAATCTTGAATAAACCTTCTATAGTATAAGCTAATCACAAGAAACTATGAACCATGATAATTGTTGTCTATATGAGCCATTGTTTCACTGCTTCTATCTTCTTTGGATTGACTTCTATTTCATTTTTTAACACCACTTACCCTAGCAAGGTTACACTTTATAACTAGAATTCACATTTACTAAAATTTACTTACAATTGTTAATCATTTAATGTTTGGAATATGATTATCCAATGTTGCCCATGGTCCTCTTCTATTAAGGAGTAAACCAAAATATCATCAATGTAGACAATGACAAACGGATCAAGGAATTGTTGGAACACCCTATTAAATGCATAATCTAACCAAGCTATACTTCTTGTTCATAAATAACACTAGACTCCCCAAAGAGAAACATTAGGTTAAATATACCTATTATCCACAAGATCTTGTAATTGAGAATCATGCTTTCTCAACATTGTTTGCATTATCTAATATAACAACATCTATATCAGCTTAGTAGCAAGATTGACATATATGCAAAACTTAATTTTCCTTTTTGGTGGCAACCAAAGTTGGCAAAGTAGTTCACCATGGTGCTGTAGGATTACATCCACTGCCAATGGATTGTATGCCAAGTTACTGGATTGTATGACAAGACACATGATAAGGCTCCTTTGCTACATGTTATTCTTTTGTCCTTTTGAATTATCTACTCCTACAATTACTTAATGACGTGGCAAGTGATCTCTAGAAGCATTTTTTGGACTCAAGCTACTAAACTTAGGCATTAGCAAGGTCCTTTTGTTTCAAATTTCAAATTTGATGTAAAAGTTGGGTTAAATCACCTTTTTGGAATTCCAAAGTTTTAATTTGAATTATTTTGAATATAATTCAAATTTGTAATGATATTTACATTCAAATCTTCATATATAATAAAGATTAGAAAGCTAATGTTGGGTTCAGTGTTTCCATTAAACAGAAAAGGTGCTCTGCTTCTCTACATTGTCTTCTCTCTCATTTTGCAACTTTAGTTTGTAGGGTTTTGCCATATTAACCTTCTACCTTTTGATAAAACTTCACTTGGTATCAGAGTAGAAACAATCAATAAGAGGACCTGTAGAGTGTGAGTTGAGAGAGAAAAGAAAGCCTACCAATAGCAAAAGTACTCGAGAGAGATCCTACAAAAAATTAGCATAAACCAACTATGACATCTTTAAGTTTTTCACCTCTGCCTCTACCAAAATTTAATAGAGACAATTATATACAATGGTTTATCATAATGAAGGCATATTTTAAAGCATTTGACTTGTGGGAGGTCATTGAAATAGGAGCACAACCTAATCCTCTTCCTCTTAATCTAACCATGACTCAGATAAAATATCATAGTGAGCAAGTTTTGAAGCAATACAAAGTCTTAACTTGCATTCACTTAAGTGTGGTAGAAAGCATCTATAATAGGATAATAACTTATGACACTACTAATGATGCATAGGAATGGTTGAAGAAGGAGTTTGGTGGCAGCTTGAAAACCAAAAACATGATATTACTAAACCACAAAAGAGAGTTTGAGTTGCTGAGAATAAAGAAATCTGAGACTGTCAAAGAATACAATGATAGGTTACTCAAGATTGTGAATCAAATAAGACTTTTAGGTAAAGAATTTCCAGATAAATTTTGTTGTTCAAAAGGTTTTGGTTAGCATCTCGGAAAGGTTTGAAGTAAAAATCTCATCCATAGAGGATTTTAGAAACTTGAATACCATAACCTTGGCAGAGCTGATAAATGCATTACAGGCTTAGGAGCAAAAAAGACTTATGGGACAAAAAGATGCTGATGATGGTGCCTTTAAGCCAACAAATAACAAAGAAAACAAAAAAAGAAGAAGCTAGGAAAAAAGACTGGAAATAAAGTAGAAGGGAAGAAACAGTATACACCCTGTGAACACTGCAATAAGACAAACCATCTTTCGAAATTCTGCTAGAGGAGACCTGACATTATGTGCAACTTCTATAAGAAAAAGGGGCACTTAGAAAGGATTTGCAAAAAGAAGTCCACCAGCCATAACAGGAACTTGATAAGTTAAAGGCTCAAGGGGTGATAATGACTAACCATCAGAAGAGTAGTTGTTTGCTGTAGGCAATATCTCTTCTAATCTAGCTTGGTTGGTGGACAGTGGATGTACAAACCACATGTCCCCAAACCCTGATGTTTTCATATACTTAGATCATTCCTATATTTCCAAAGTGAAGATAGGAAATGGTTAATTTCTCCAAGTCAAAGGGAAAGGCATATCAGAGATCAACACAACAATAGGTACAAAATTGCTCTATGATGTATTATATGTCCTTGATATTAATCAAAACCTCTTGAGTGTTGGTCAACTACTTGAGAAAGGATGTCCTCTTACCTTTAGGGATAGGAAGTGTGAAATCTATAGTCCCAATAACAGTGTTATTGCCTTTATTCCCATGAAAGGGAAGAGTTTTCATTTGAGTTGGCCAATAGCTCTCCATGATGTTTAACCTACCTTTACTAATGAGTCAGTTTTATGACCTAGGAGACTTGGACATTTCTATTACTCTGACATTCAAACCTTAGCCAAAAAGGCCCTTACTATCAATATTCCTAAAATTCATGTTCCTGATGGCTTATGTGATGTGTGTCAATATGGAAAAAAGACCATACTACCCTTTAAAGCAAGCAAATCATGGAAAGCAAAGGAGAGACTCCAACTAATCCATACTGACTTATGTGGACCCATGACCTCACCATACTTGAATAGGAATATATTTTATTAGATTCTGCTGGGTTTATTTCTTAAAGCACAAAACTAAAGTTTCTTTAATCTTTAAAAGGTTTAAGACCTGGATTGAAAATCAATCAAGTCTCAAACTAAAAGCCATCAGATTTGAAAATGACTTTAAGTTCACTTTAGAGACCTTCAAAACCATATATGCTAGTGTTAGGATCTAACAACAATTTATTGCTCCATATACTCCATAGCAAAATGGAGTAAGTGGAAGGAAAAATAAAAGTATCATGTTAATGGCTAGATATGTGCTAACAGAAAAGAAGCTACCCAAAAGCTATTAGGCAGAAGCTGTGGCAACCTTTGTTTATCTTTTGAATAGATTACCTAGCAAAGCTTTTATTGATCAAACACTTTTTGAGGCTTGGTTTCAACACATTCCCTCCTCGCAACATCTTAGGATCTTTGGTTGCTTATACTTTGTGTATATACTTGACCAGAAGAGGGGTAAGTTGGATTTAAGAGCTGTTGTTGCAATCCTTGTTGGATATTATAAGACAACTTACAATTATAAGGTGTATGCCATTCATTCTGCCAAAGTCTTGATCTCCAAACACATTAAATTTAGTGAGAATTAACATTGGAATTGGGACAAGGTTGAAATTAAGACAACTCATATTCATCCTGAGGAACCTCCAAGCAATTTAGGTCCAAAAAGTGGAGCCTTAGGTGAGGATTTCCTAATCGAAGGAACCAGAAGACTCTCTAATCTCTATGAAAGAGCTTATTAAGCTATCTTAGAACCTATTGACTATAAGGAAGCCTTGACTAATTAATTAGAAAAAGGCTATGATGGAGGAAGTGCAGGTAATTGAAAGAAATGAGACACAAACTTTGATCTTCAAACCAAAAGGAAAATCTGTCATTTGAGTAAAATGGATCTTTAAAGTCAAATGTCATTTTAATGGTAAAATTAGTAAACTCAAGGTAAGATTGGTAACTAAAGGATACTCATAGTAATTAAGAGTGGATTACTGTGAAACCTTTACTCTAGTAGCTAAAATGGACACTATCAAGTTGCTTATAACTATTGTAGCACAAAAGGGCTTCTTGATACACCATCTTGATGTGAAATCTGCTTTCCTTAATGGTGTGCTATAAGAAGAAATTCAAGTGGAGCAACCTTTTGGATTTAACCTAGACAAGAAAACATGGTTTACTTATTGAGGAAGGTTTTGTATGGCTTAAAGCAGGCTCCAAGGGCTTAGTATAGCAGAATCAATGAGCATTTACTAGAACTTGGCTTCAACAGGAGTTAATCTAAACCTACCTTATACATCAAGTCACAACAGGGTTAAGTTGTATATGTCTCACTCTATGTTGATGACTTGTTGACCATTAGCAGCTGTCTTAAGCTAGTTCATCAGTTTAAAACTAAGATGAAACTAGTTTTTGATATGACAAACCTAGGAGTTATGTCCTATTTCCTTGGTCTAGAATTGTAACAATCAAAGCATGGAATGTTTCTGTGCCAAACCAAGTATACCAAGGAGATCCTTAGAAAGTTTAATATGCATGATTGCAGAAATATAACAACACCTTTAGATGGAGCTAGGAAAACTGATGCTTCAAAATATAGAAATCTTATTAGATGCTTGTTGTATCTTTCTATCACAAGGCTAGACATCATGTATGCTGCAAGTCTTCTCTCTAGATTCATGCACTCCCCAAGTGAATTGCACTACAAAGTTGCAAAAAAGGTCTTGAGGTACATTCAAGGAACATTAGATCTTAGGATTGTGTATTCCAATTCTTCAGAATTGAAGTTAACTGCTTATACAAATAGTGATTGGGCTAGTTCTTTAAAAGATATGAGAAGTATTTTAAGGTATACATTTACTCTTGGAGGTGGCTTCTTTTGTTGGAACTCAAAAAAGCAGTCCATAGTAGCTTAATCAACAACTAAGGTTGAATACATTGCAGTTACTTCAACTATCAACCAAGCCATTTGGCTTAGGAAGTTGCTACTTGACCTGAAGTTGAAGCAATCTGATGCAACTCCAATTTACTATGATAATCAATCCTTAATTACTTGGGTTGTAATCCTATGGCACTAAGGAGGATAATTGAAGCTAGTAAAGTAGCTCACCATGGTGCTGCAAGATTACATCTATTACCAATGGATTGTATGGCAAGACACATGCTGAAGCTCCTCTGCTGTATGTTGTTCTTTTGTCCTTTTGATTTATCTGCTTCTGTGATTGCTTAATGACGTGGCAAGTGATCTCTGGAAGCACTTTTTGGACTCAAGCTACTGAACTTAGGCATTAACTAGGTCCTTTTGTTTCAAATTTCAAATTTGATGTAAAAGTTGGGTTAAATCACCTTTTTGGAATCTCAAAGTTTTAATTTGAATTATTTTGAATATAATTCAAATTTGTAATGATGTTTACATTCAAATCTTCATATATAATGAAGATTAGAAAGCTAATGTTAGGTTCAGTGTTTCCATTAATTAGAACGGGTACTCTGTTTCTCTGCCTTATCTTCTCCTTTATTCTACAACTTTAGTTTGTAGAGTTTTGCCATATTAACCTTCTGCCTGTTGATAAAACTTCAGTAACCTTAATAACTCTTCTAAAAATATTTTTGAAATCTCGTTGATTCTCAATACATGGTAAGAGTATTCTCCTAAAGATCCCAAATTAATGCTAAGTACCTAATACACTTTCTCCTAAAAAATTTCATTGCTTCCATCTAAGAAATCAAGCTAAAAGGTAATCAACATAATGGAGAAAAGAGTGTAGTGTCTATTACTATAAGGACCTATTACCTAATACATTTGCTTTCATTTAGCTCACAATACAAAAGAAAGAATGCTCATGACAAAGTACATTAAGTGCAAATCCTATTACCTAATTGCTTATAAAATATTAGACATGTAAAGAAAAAGCAAAAGCAATTTCAGTGATCCATCAAAGTCGAGAATGGTGATCAAATCTCTCAAGATTTGGAAAAATCCCAAAAGCAGCTAGTTAAGTGAAGGTAGCTCTCTTATAAGAGGGAGAGACCCTCCACATTAAAGGGAAAGGATCATAAGGGAAAGAAAAGAGAAACCTAGAATAATAATAATAGAACAAGGAATATCGAAGTATTAAGAATAAAGGTATTCACAATAACATTAAAAGTGTTTCCATTTCTTCCACCTGTCATCTTTCTATATATTGCAATGTACCATCAAATCCAACAATAAATAAACTAATTTATCTAACCTAAATTAAACTTTCAAGATGTTACATAGGAATACTCTCTTAGTGAGTTAGTAAACTATTATAGTAAAAAAAGACTAAGTAATTAACTTCACATAACTATTTATGGCTTAGCATTGCTATTTATAAATCTTTTAGATTACCTCCTCATTTCCTTATGATGATTCATACTATTTATCATGATTTGATTACCAACACTACTTTTGTATCAAATTTTTACTACACTAGTTTTTTAAAAACTCTTTGGAATCCTATATTTTCATTTAAAATGGTTATTTACATGAATATCTTGAGCATAAATAAATAAATGGTCATATCAAATAGTAGAATTAGTTTTTTGCATCAATTCTCAAGTGGTTAATTGCTAGCTAGAATTCCACCCACTCCAAGATATTCTTAGTAACTTTAAGTGTGATTATAACTCTACTTGATTTGTGATTCAACTTGAAATCTCCTAGAACAAATAACTTAGTGATAAAAGTACAAAAAAATAAATCAATTGCAAAGATACACAAAGGATCATAATCCAAAAGGAGAAAGATATAAAAGAAATATTCAATTTCATTCCACTTCAATCCTTAAAAAATCTACTTCCTAGTGCAGTAAAGTTATAAAAGAAACATTCCATTCCATTCCTATTATTGATGTGAATGATCATTGTAAAAATCATCCAAATACTTGTATGAATTTTTAAAAAATCTCATTTTGATTATTGAAATGGAGGATCACCGTAAAAAGTATCCAAATACTTGTAAGAATTTTTAAAATATCTAGTTCCTATTATTAATATGAAAAATCATTGTAAAAAGTATCTGAGTATTTGTATGAATTTTCAAAAAATCTCATTCTTATTACCAGTATGAAGGATCACTGTAAAGAAAACATTTGAATACTTTTAAAATTTCCCAAAAATCCCATTTTTATTACATATGCAAGGGATCATTGTTAAAGTCATCCTAAATTAATCAAAGTTTAGTATTTTTGTTAAAAGTATCCCTCAATAAACTTATAATTAAAGCATGAATTCCCCACAAAGTGCATTTCTCATTCTAAAATTTCCCAAAACCTTAGTTCATATGCATATATGACAAGTTATACTTACCATATATGGAGAGAGAGAAATAAATAAAGTACTAATAAGAAAAAGCATAGACGTAAAGGTAGGTGAATAGTTGGACCATCACTTGCAATGGGCATTTGGGTTAGTTGTAACTTCCACTTGATGTAATCATATTCTTAAGTTCTAATGAATTATGATAAAGCAAACCAAGTCCTATTGATTTAAAAAAACAAAATAGTCTTCAAAAGTTGACCGTTGACAGTATTCCAATTACACCTAAAATAATAGTGGCAACTTCAAATCAATTAGTAAGAATGCAGGCACCACCTTCGAGGCCCAAGGTATACGCTAACACACCTCCTTTGTGTCTGTCATCTTTCTACCTAGTAGGCATGTTGCGACAATGTGTAACTAACCAATTCATACCTTAGATCACATTGAAATCTACCATATTTAGTGAGAACAAATTTACCTATAGCTCATTACCATCTATATGTATCACACAACCACGATACTCTAAGTTTGCATTTTACATACATCTAATAGGTTTAAGAACCATAATAAGGATGTCTAGAGGCATTGAACTAATCTAGTATAGGGATAAAGAATCATAAAGCAAAAGAATGTATGAACCTTGATCAAACAAAACTTTAACAAAGGTTGACCTTATAATGATAATAACTATCACAACAATATTTGATGATTTTGAATCCTATAACTTCCTAACTCAGTATCCCCTAAAACTTGTAGATGGTCTTCCAAATGATACATTAATGTCATGACTATGTATCCATTAGGCTAGCAACTAACTTGTTGTATATAAAAGGAAGAGGGGACTAATAACTGAGAAGTCCTTAATGGTCTCTAAGGTCTCCCTAATGGACAATCTTTAGCCATGTGTCCTATCTACCCACAATGAAAACAAGATATAATTGACAATTGCATGGACCTATATGTTGATTGCCACACAAACTACAAGTGTTTAGTTTTCCACTAAAATGACTGAAACTTTATTTATGGCTAGATGCACTTGACCTACCAACTCTTATACCATTAAAACAACTTCCAAACTATTGTCGTTAGGATTGAGAATCTATTTTTCTCTTACAATGATGAATTTGTTCTTGTTCCTCCCTTTTAATTTCATCAATAACCCTAGCATGCAAATCATGCTACCATGCAACCCTCTAGTGTGCTTTCAATATATTTTCTGTGCAAAGAAGTTGAAAGCACTATGCTTTCATTTTATTTACCAATTGAGTGTCCTTTACATCCATAATGCAAGTTACAATTAGAAAATATTGTAAAAAAATGTATATGGATGCAAAGGAAATAAATTTGAAGTATCCATAGCACTGTTTCTGAGAATAGATTCTACTTGTATAAACAAAGTTTTAATGCAATAGGTTATGACAACTATCTTACGAGGGTACAATAAATTTTTTCACTTATGTGCACTAACAAGCACGGCAGCAAAAACAACTTTGAACTTAGTCAATGTAATATCCTATAAAATTGAAATTGTATTTTAGCCTTTAGATTAAATTTTCAAATTTGACACATTGGACATGGTTAGCATTAGTTGATCTGAAAGCATATTCAAGTATCTATAGGTCGCAAGAGATTAGTGGAAGAATGAATTTTATTAAAGAGCCGATATACGGGTTTAGCAGTCTAGATTGGAACAAACCACCTTACGTGTCTTTTTTCCTCTCTAGCCCCACATTTCCTGTTTCATTTTTTTTCTTTTCCTTCTCTTTTCTCTTTCTCATCTTTTCCATCACACCCGTTAGCTTCTTTTTCTTCTGCTTCTTGTTATTACCTTTTCCTTAGCATATGGCAATCATATGGCATGACAAAAAGGTAATGGTGGCAGTCAACAACAAAAGTGGACAGTGACAAAGGTGGTAAGGCGGCAACATTGGCGTTGAGCGAGGTAATAGTGGCAGAATAGAAGAATGAGAGGCGAGGAGGCGTGTTGGACATTTGACCATTTTCTGGCCTCGTACGACCAAGTGGACGATGGCATTATGTAGATCGGCGATTACAGAGTTCATTGGTGTGGGTCTTGTGTGACGACGTTGACTAGAGGGCGACACATGTGGAGAGGTGACAACAAGATGTCTATGGCTTGTTGGCATGTTTTCAGGCCTTTAGCTGGCACATGACCATCAGAGATAAGGAGATCAGCATTTGGACTTGCTAATAGTTGGGGTATCAGGTGGTGACAACAACCGCAAGCAGCGTGTGGTAGTGGTGACCAACGATAGTAGATTCAGATTTCTTGGCTGATCTATATGTTTGTTTGCCCCTTTCTTGTGCAAGGCCACCAAAAATGCATAGATTGATAGTTGGAGACTTTAAGGATGATCTTTGTTCAATTTTTGATGAAGACGGTCGGTGGTGAGGCTGAGAAGACTTTGGCAAGGGCCCAAGTGAACAGAATGACAATGTTGAGGAGTGAGTTTTGCGGATGTGTCCATTTCAATCTTATGCTTCCCAGTTAACGCGATATTTAGTTTACTTAGTTAAATATTGAGGACCAAATTTAACTCTCATATTAGTGTTTTTAATTCATATAATTTATTGTTAATATTGATCTTATAGTACACATGGGTTTAGGTTAAATTAAGGTCGCATAATCAATGTCGGAATTCTAATTCATGATTTAGTCTTCATAATTTGTGAGTGGTTATAAAATATGTATAATGTGTTAAGTATATTGCATTTATATGTATTTACGTTATTGTATTTTTACTATTTAGTAAGAAATCAAATCATTTTTGAGTGTGATTGACTAACATGTAATGAATTCGGCAATTATTTCTTAAATAAGCAAAAACATCTGAGTTGAGGAGAATGACTTCCATTTTATCATGATTTTATCAACCAGTTTACAAGACTTTTAATGTAATTGGAAACCCTAAAGTATTTTTCGTTTAACTTTTTGCTTCTTTTAAGCTGGTTAATAATGGTTGTTTATCAGTTTATGAGTGATTGTACTATTATGATATTAAAACCTTCAGTGGCTTATTTTTCAATTATGGGGGCGGTTAATGATGATTAAAGGAAAATATTTTTATAATTAAATGAATCTTTTGAAAATAAGTTAATGAAAAATCATTAATTGTTATATTTTGATATGTGAATCCTCGCAAACATAATTGCATCGAGATGTGCCTAGTAGATTCTTAATTATCAAATTAGGCGTAACTGATGTGCATGTTGTGGTTGTATTTGTTATGCTCGTTGGTGTGATGGGGAAAATTCAAGTGTGAATGACTGGTTAGTCGCGATGTATATATATTTATATCTTGATATTATTGGATAGAAGTTTTTTGTTCTCATTCCTTCTCTTCCTCTGTGGCCGGAGTTTTGGATACTATATAGATACGGGCAGTAGTCGACAATGTTTTCAAAGAATGTATTCACTTTTTGCTATTACATTTTTGTAGAATGAAACATCTCATAATTTGTTATGGTATTCCTATATAATTAAGACCCTCTTCTATATTGTACTTATTATAACTACTTATTAAGTAATCGTACTCATTCCATTATTTGTAACATTTAGTCCCTGATTGACATCGCCATCTTGACATCATTGAATTCTTTAATGGGACTCGGGGGTATTGCTTTGCAAATTTGTTTGGTCATATTTTTTATGTTTCACTGGGTTTAATTGTTTGTAATTCATGTCGTATACATTATATATCATCCATGTTATGGGATCCGGTGATCATTATGGTATGTTTGGTGGTAGAAGCCGGATGCATATGTTGAGATACTATGTTTCATGTTTCTGCCTAAGGGCATCATGTAAAGTAAATGTCGAGTCTTGTTGTAGGCTTGTGTTATCTTTGGCAAGTCTCTTGCCTAGGATGGCGTGCCGATCATGGCCTTAGATTTAAGTCGCGATAGTTAATCAAGCAATGCGCACAATTTGTTGTAAATAGAATAAGAAAGAATACTGTAAAAACATTGTGTCTGAAAGAGGAAAGAGATGGTTTATATAAACTTTCCTTTTGGTGAGGTTTGTCATAAGTGAATATTATGGTACTAATGTGTAATGGTTAGAAATTGTTGGTAACATAAATCACATAATAGTTAGTTTTTCCGCGATTAAAAATAGTTAGTTTGACCAATGCACATCTTGAAAGGTGTAATATATGGGATTGGGTATGGACTAGCCTACATCTAGGCCACCGCATAGTTTCATAGTGGAGCACCCATACCACGCATGGGCTTGGGCCTTTCACCTATAGGCAAAGCCTCATAAACATTTATAACTAGGCTCTCATTTTCGAAATGTGATTTAAACCTCTTAAAACACATTAATTTACAACATTCCCTCACATATTTTAAATGGGTGATTTGCTGGTGATGCATCATAAATTAGTCGTGCATTGCATGTAGAAAAAATAATGGACGAGCCAAAATGGAGCATTATTGGAATCTATAATCAACTTAAGTAGAGCCTTAATTATCTTTCTTCGCTAACTAAATAAATGGAGCATGTAGGGATTAACGGGCTGGTTACAATTACTATCACTTATCTTTAATGTTTCATTATTATTTCTAAAAACATTTTTTCTTATTTTCAATGTGTCATTAAGTATAAGTTTCCAATAACTCATAATCTTTTCCAATAAAAGGAACTACATGTAACAATGAAGATTTATTTGTTTTTTTTTTTTATCATTGACCTATGAATTTCATTTTAATCTCATTGTTATAATTTTGATCACTTATGTTCTTCAAGTGTGGTAAATTCCTTTAATTCCTTATCTTTTGGTGTGATAATTTAGCATGTATCACCATTGGTAGTGGAATCCTTAAAGTTCTCATCTTAGATGTGATTGCTTTGTATTATCACCTTAGTGGAAGACTTATCTATCTATTTTCCTTCATTGAATTGCTCATTCTCTTAACTTGGGAGGATATCAAAGCTTTTGGTTATGATTGTGAGATTAAGTAGAGAGTAACCATTAAGAGAATGATGAAACACCTCTAACACTTAAAACTATCCTTCATAATTCCTTTTAACTTTTTAATGGAGAATGAATGTGTTTCAAGGGGTCTTACTTCCAAGCAAGGTCAGATTTGAGGTCTTCAACATGGTCATAAGGAATTAAGGAAGTAAATGATACAATTAGTGACACCTACATAAGAAACTCATTATGTTGATGCTTGTATTTTGTTACTTTAGGATTTGACAATCACATAAAAAGTTAAACCTAAAGTCTTTGATAATCTTTTTGAGCTTGATTGTGGATTAAAAGTGGAAATTATTCATGAAATATTAATGTACCTTTGTCATTACTTGCATGAATGTGGTTGGTGCATTAAGAGTCCAAATGACATTACTAGCCATTCATTAAGTCCATCTAGGGTCTTGAAAGCTGTTTTTCATTAATCATTGGCTCTTAATTTGTTTTAATGACAATTGTTTCTCGAATCAATCTTGAAAAACATTATAGACCCTGTTAAATGATCAAGCATGTCCTTCAATCATGGAATAGGCAAACAATATTTGATTGTGATTTTATTGATGGCATGAATGTAAACAAACATTCTCTGTGAACAATGCTTCTTAGGGGAAGTAAAGCTAGACAAGCACAAAGACTTTTGCTTCCTTACACAACACATTTAACAAATAATTCCTTAACTTGTCTTTGCATATGTACTTGTTGCATCGGTAGCATATTATATGTTGGTTGGTTTGGAAAAGATGCTACTAGGACCAAATTAATGGTGTGTTTAATACTTCTCATAGGTGGCAAACCTTAAGGTAAAGCAACACTAACCAATTTCACAAATTCTTTGAGCAATTTTTGCAAATCTAGAGTATATTTGGAGGTTTTTTCAATTTAGACAACTTATACCACCTTACCAATCAAGGCATAAACGAGATGAAGAAATCACCTACTGAGCTTCTTCTTTAAGAGGATTCAAGGCATACTTCTTGTTACTTTTAAAAAAAAGAAGTGTTAGGTTTAATGTGATACTCTATGTCTAGATCATATAACCATGATTTCCCAAAAGAATATGAATGACATTTATTGGTACAACATCCCACAAACCTTCATCATTGAAATTAAACCCTATAGTAAATTTAACTAAACAAGAAGTAGTTAAGTTTAAGACAGTGGGTGTTCTTAGTAGTTAAATTTAACTTTTGCACTTCTCTTAATGAATAATCAAATCACTTATCTTTCCATTATAAGAAGCATGAGTTCAAAAAATGTTATGCCTCCTTTAATGTTCCTTTTCTTCCTTAGTAGTGGCAACTCTTTACACAATTAAGGGCTCTCCTTCAATTGAGTACACATTAATATCCTCTCCTTCATCAATATAAGCATCAATTATAGGTTAGGATTCCTCCACCAAACCACATTTGGTGTATACAAGACTTTGTGTTTGCCTTTTTGTTTGAGCTCTCATAGGTTCTTGTTGTCGCAAATGTTAAACAACCTATGAAAAATCTTCAATCATATGACTTAAATTAGCCAATTCAATTTGTTGTACTACATCTCCTTTGGGACAGCCTCTACCGTTGCATCCAACAATGATGAGAAAAAAAAATATTAACAGAATAGTCAAATTTGTTGGGCTCTAATACCAAGTTTGATTTAGAAAAACTAAAATAAGAGTTGAATTTAGGGTTTAAAGAATACCACTATTATCAACAAAAGTTGATATTTCAATAAAATTGCAAATATGTAAAATTTGTCTAGCATCCAAATCTATTTATACTAGGGTTATGATGAGATTAAATCTCAACTCTTGATGAAATAAAACCCAATCTAATATAGTTATCCATTTATTAAAATAATCATATGCTAATCACATGATTTTTGACTAAAAACAAATAACTAAAATATAACAAGATGGCAAAATAGCAAAAATGTTCCTGCGTCACTTGCCTAACATTGTAGGTCTTGATTGGCTCTCAAATCAAGTTCTTATTTGGCATACATGAATAAGGCATCATGTAAAGCATAATACACTTAATCCAACTCTTGTCTACTTAAAGCATGAATCAAGGGTGAGTACAACCCTTTGGAGGAAGGACATAATGACAATAGAAAGGAAAAAGGTTTGTATTTGGAAGATTTAATTTGAGGCCAAATAAGATACTACAACCCATATGCATAAGTAAAATTGATCAAAGTGCACAAAGTTTGCAAATAAGGGGGAGGGGACGTCTATAGGAACTCGATTGACAAATGCATGTGACTATATAAAACAACACTAAAAAACATGACATAGTGAACATGTAAAGGCAAAAAATAAACTAAATAATAAGGATTTAAAGCATAATATCTTTGGGTGATGACTAGTAACACTAATGGTTGAAGTTCCACAACAATGATACATGTGAGTTGCAGCACTTGAGCATGTGTTGCTTGCTATGCCCGAACCTTTGTAATACTTGGTGGGGATAATTTGTTGTATTTTAGGTGATGAATGATTGGCCTCCCAACAATCAAGACCACTCACTGTGTTTGAAAAAACAACTTCTAGCACTAGGATGCTTGGCTCGCAACCCACAAGCATCTGTGTAAGTGGTATTGTTAAACATACTAGGATGTGCATACTTGGCAAGAGCCTTTCCCTTGCTTGGTGGAAATGGTTTGCCATCTGTTGAGGGACAAAGGATTGCATGCCCCTTACCCTAACACTTGGACTACTTGTGTTGTCATCTCGTATGAACACACTTGCCTCCTACTTATTCTCAAAAAAGATAGAAGGTGTTAGGGAGGGGGACGAATCAAAGCGACAAATAGTTGAATTTTAGTGGATCGTGGCAGTAAGGTCACTTTACCACTTTCAATACCTCATTGTGCATTTAAATAACTATAAAGAATTCTACTTGTCGCTCGATAAAAATTGTAATTTAGGGCGGCGATTGCAACTTAACTATTACAAGTGTTTTGCCTACAACGCATGCCTTTGGGGGCCATAAAGTCCTTATTGTGGGTTGGCAATTAAGCGATGGGTGCGTATGTCACTTCTAGTCTAGATTATGACTTGGAGGCATTCAATCATAGCACACAGTAGCTTTACACCATTAACTTTTCAACCAAGTGTAATGACCAATTATGTAAATCAATGGTTCCTCTTGTATTAGGTTGGATTACTATTGCAATGCCATCATTAATAGGGTAAAACTAACTTCTCTCACAATGGACTAAACTCAGCTCATGTTCCTTTTTGGTGGGTAAACAATCCAATACTTTATGAATTTTACTTCATAATGGTAGGAAGAGCCAACATTGAAGGATCAAAAAGCAACATTGCTATGAACGCTTGGTTGCCATAAGCCAATTATCCCTGTGGTAACTTTTCTGACACCTCTAATTTCAAATTTTGAAGGTTTAAAGGATTAATAGCCCACACTTTCATAATTTGTATTCGTATTAGAAATCAAAATCAAACTTACACTTTTTTTCTATGTAAGATTTTTGTTCTCATTGAGCTTATCTTAAGACACCTGCATTATCTTTGAATAAATGTGCCACCCCAACCAAACTCCTCACTTGACAATATCTTATGTTTGGATTAGCCTACTGAACAACTTTTGTTCCAAAAAAAAAGGGTAATGCCTCACCTCCGATTAATGAAATTAATAAAATAACATTAAAAGCAGTGGTATTTCATTTTTGCCAGGGGATCAACTCCCATTTATCTTACACCTCTCAAGTCATTTCACAAAGTTAGACTAAAGTCAAGCTCAAAAGGGTCTTCTTTCCCTGTTGATTTTGCCAAACCCATTCCCTTGGTTATGTTTTCACTTGACAGTAGACAAGGATAATGGAAATCTCATTAATCCATTCATAGGCAACACTAATTAGATGATGAGACATTTGACTACCTTAAGAGAGTCATAGTTACTCTTGCCATTTACTCGTACTTGATTGAATTTCTTCATTTTGGCATTAGCCGAAATCACATTGTGTTAGCATCTATAGGGACCATCACAACACTTTGTTTTAATTAAATAGTCAAATTCCCCTTGTCCACACCAGTTTTGAGTTGATTGTTTAATGCTTGGGGAAAGCGCACATGATAACCCGCTCCATTACAGGAACAGCTCAAGCAGTCTGTTGACAGCTAATAGACTCTTAGAGTCAATCCTTTTTCTGAGACTATAGATCCATTTTGCCAACTTCTCTTATCCATATTGTTCCATTAGTTAAAGGCTATTCACCTTTGAGAACTAATGCAGTTATAAGTACGACTGGGTGCGAGAGACACTCAATCCTTTAGATATTCAAGGGTCATAAGGGGCACACTAGACACCATGCAACATGCGGTGCTCTTCCAATTGTTGGACCCTACCTTTGACTAAGTTATTTCTAGGGTGAGCAGACTATTAAATAGAAAAGATAACTCTTATTAAAGCCCCCACCGACATCTCCAAATTCCCTAACATTGTTGTTAGCTATTGCGTTCCAGTTTAGGAAATTTAACTTGATTTCCCTTAATAGCTCACATGTGGATGCATTTTTAGATGAGCTTCCCCCATTTCTTTAGATTGACTAACCCATATGTAAGTGTCATACACATGAAACCTTTTTCCTTTTCGGCCTTTAATATTCTCATTTGAAAATTTGCAACTACCACCAAGATTTACATTGATGGTTGCTTTGCTTGAGTTTGTGCCCAGGGTTTTACAACAATCGTTAAACCTCTTACTCATCAAGGCCTAGCCCTTTCCCCAATAGTTGGGTATAAGTCACACGTTTCAGCACCACCTATTTTTTATGTTAGTTAATTTGGCAGGTGAGTTGTTACACACTCCTTAATGGATTTTGACTTCTATGACCACCATTATACTGTTTTAATCGACCAATACCCTTTGTGGGCTTTAGGTTAGTATGAAGTTAGACACCATAACTTGACTTCCAATTTATCCCACATCACTAGTTTTGCATACCATAAATGTTCCACTTAGAGCTCTCGATACCTTGGTATGGCTCAATGGAGTAGTTATGCCATCCTACCTATTTAAACTTTGAAAATAGGTTAAAGGCATTGCTCCCCTTATGCCTTTAATCATTGGCTTTACTTAATAGAACTTGTACCGAGCTCTAGCTACCTTAAGGGAAACTTTGGAGAATAACCTGTAGCATTATGAACAACACGATTATAGGCAAACTCCATAAAAGACAAATATTCTTCCCAGGTTTTAGAGTTCTTACCAATAACAGCACACAACAATGTATTAAGACTTTGATTTACTACCTCAGTCTATCCATCAATTTATGGATGTCAAATTGTAGAAAACAACAACTTTGTTCCAAGCTTACCCCACAATGTTTTCCAAAAATGGCTCAAAAATTTTGCATCACAGTCTGACACAATACTCTTCAGTACTCCATGTAGGCGAACAATCTCTCTAAAAAATAAGTTTGCAACATGTGTGACATCATCAATTTTGGTGCAAGTAATGAAATGTGTCATCTTTGAAAACCTATCAACTACAACAAGAATACAATCTCGACCCTTCTTGGACCTAGGTAACCCAAGAATAAAATCTATAGAATGTTGACTTAAGGTTCACAAGGAATTTCCAAGGGCATATGGGGCAAAACCCTAGACTTATTTTGTTTACAAGTAATACACTTGGCACAGACTCTTTCAATATCCTTTTTCATATGTGGCCAAAAGAAATGTTCATTTAAAACATCAAAAGTCTTTTAAATGCCAAAGTGTCCCATTAAACCACTCTCATGAGTTTCTCTCATAAGTAATGCTCTCATAGACTCTTGAGGGATACAAAGCTTATTAACTCTAAACAAATACCCCTCATGTTTATAGAACTTACCAAATATAGCTTTCTTACATACAACATATACATTACTAAAGTCAGTATCATTAGCATACAAATAAAAAATGTACTTAAACTCCAGCAACTTAATGCTTAAAGTGCTAATCAATGTGTACCTATGTGACAATGCATCAGCAACAACATTTTCCTTACCTGATTTGTATTGAATTACATAAGGAAAAGTTTCAATAAATTCAACCTATTTCGTATATCTCTTATTCAACTAACCTTGCCCCTTTTAAGTATTTTAAAGACTCATGATCAGTATGAATTACAAACTCTTTGGGCCAAAGGTAATGCTACCACATTTCTAAAGTCCTAACAAATGCATACATTTCTTTATCATAAGTTGGATAATTCAATGTTGCTCCACTCAACTTCTCACTAAAGAATGTAATAAGTCGTTTCTCTTGCATGAGAACTCCTCCAATCCTAATGCCTAATACATCATATTCAATTTCAAAGATCTTAAAAAAATCAGGCAAAGCAAAAAGTGGTGCATTACACAATTTAGACTTAAGCAAATCAAAGGCATCTTATTGTTTCTTACTCCACTTAAAACCCACACTCTTTTTAATCACCTCACTTAATGGTGCAGTTATGGTACTAAAATCCTTAATGAACTTCTTATAAAAGCTAGCCAAACCATGGAAACTCCTCACATCACTCACACTCTTAGGTGTAAGCCACTCTTAAATTGTCTTAATCTTCTCTTTATTAACCTCTATGCTAAGAAAATAACATAATTCTTGCAAAAATCGCATTTTTTCACATTAGCATACAATTTCGCCTTCCTCAAAACATTAAGCAAGCAATGCAAATGTTCAACATGCTTTTTTAAATTCCTACTGTATACTAATATGTCATCAAAATAAGTTACAACAAACTTTCTTAAGAAAGGTCTCAAAATATGATTCATTAATCTCATAAAAGTACTAAGTGCATTAGTCAAACTAAGGGCATAACTAACCATTCATACAAATCATACTTAGTCTTGAATGCAGTTTTCCATTCATTTCTTTCCCTCATCCTAATTTGATGATACCCACTCTTAAGGTCAATTTTAGAGAAATAACACACACCATGTAATTCATCTAGCATATCATCAAGCCTAAGTATAAAATGTTGATACTTAACTGTTATTTTGTTGATAGCTCTACAATCGACACATATCCTCTAAGATCTATCTTTCTTTGGTACAAGCAACACTGGCACTGCACATAGACTAATGCTCTCCCTTATATGTCCCTTCTTCATCAACTCATCAACTTGCCTCTTAAACTCTTTTGTCTCCTTAAGATTACTTTTATACATTAGCTTATTGGGAATATGAGCCCTTGGAATAAGATCAATATGGTGTTCAATCCCTCTCCTTGGTGGTAAACCATCTAGGATTTCCTTAGGGAATACATCATTATAATCCTGCAACAGATGAAATAGCACTAGGCAAAGATGAATCAAGGTCAGTGTTAAAGAAATAAGAATCTTTGTAAAGGATCAAGATTATTTGTTGCCTTACTTGAAAGGTAACCTTAACATCTACTCCTTTTGCAAACACACTCATTTGTTTTCTTTTATCTTCACTCTTGTGAACCTGACCACCCTTATACTTAGCACTCTCAAATGTGTTTACCTTCTTTTTCTCTCCTTCATTTTCTTTTCTCTTGACTCTCTCTTTCTTTTCGCTTTTCCTCTTTCGCTCACTTTCATAAAGTCTCACTTAGTTTTTGTACACTTGTTTTGGAGTCAAATGGAATAAGTGTAAATGATTTTCCATCCATGGTGAAAGAAGAACATTTCTTGTAACCATCATACAAAACTTTTTTATCAAATTGCCAAGAACGACCCAATAACAAATGCTAAGCCTGTATAGGTACAATATCACAAAACAACTCATCCTTATATCTGTTAATGGAAAATGGAACCACAACTTGTTTAGTCACTTTCACCACTCCACTGTCATTCAACCATTGCAAATTATATGGTCTAGGATGTTTGGTTGTAGGCAAGTTCAATTTTTTCACTAACTCTGTACTTGTTACATTAGTGCAACTACCTCTATCGATGATTAAGCAATAAAGTCAATCTTGAACTAAACATTGAGTATGAAAAATATTTTCCCGCTACATCTCAATGTCATCCTCCTCCTCCTTAACCTACACACTAAGAGCTCTCTTTGCTACTAAAACCCTTCCACTATACTCTGGATACTCTATCCTTTCATCAACATCACTAGCATCCTTTAATGGCAACATTTGGTCTTTATCACTAGCATCACTGCTAGACAAATAGTCACCATTCTCCTTAAGGTATATGGTTTTCTTATTAGGACATTGTGAAGCCACATGACCCCTACCTAGACATCTAAAGCATTTGATATTTCTAATTTTTCCTTAGGTGCCCTTAAGTTTTTCTTCAAATTTGCCCCTTTTCAAGCTGCCCCCACTAGTCTTGGGTCTATGTGAATTGGTTTTAAGTTTAGAAGTCATCTTCTCTTCCCTTTTCCCTCACTTCGACTTCCAAAAAGATGAACTTAAATTTTGATTATGTCTAAAAGTGCTCGTTCCCTTAAGTTGCCTCTCAACTTTCATGGCAATGTGTATCATGTCTTTAATCTCTACATAATGTTGCAATTTTACTACATCAGCTATGCTTCTATTCAACTCTTGGAGGAACCTAGCCATGGTTGCCTCCTTATCCTCCATTACATTTACCCTAACCATAACAATTTCCATCTCTTTATAGTACTTTTCCACACTCTTGGAACCTTGCGTAAGGCTCTGCAACTTGTTATACAAATCCCTATAATAAGAGTTGGGAACAAATCTCATTATCACAGTCTTTAACTCATTCCAAGTTTCTACGGTTCTCTCAAAATTTCTTCTCTTGGTGGTAACTTGCTAGTCCCACCATACGACAGCATAATCAGTGAACTCTGCCACAACTAACTTCACTTTCTTCTCCTTAGAGAAGTTGTGGCACTCATATATTAATTATACTATTCGTTCCTAATCCAAATAAACATTAGGGTCAGTTTTCTCTTGGAAAAAAGGTATTTTCTTTTTAATATTACTAAGACTTTTGTCTATTCCTTCCTCCACTCTATTTCTATTATCCCAACCTATCATATACATTTCCATTACCTCTTACTCCCCTACCATTCCGATTACCATGTCCTCTTCTAAATCCACCTCTGAAGTTTCTACTAACATTATCACCGTCATCATAATAATCATCATCATCTTCACCAAAGACATGTTAAAATTGCTCCTTCATGACCCTCCCAACTAGAATTTTAGCATTGACACTCGATTTCCTATCCATTTTATCCATCCTGTCTCGAACTTCCCAAAACATTTGATCAATCTTATTAAACTTCTGCTCTAAAGATTTCATAAGTAATTTGAAATCTGAAACAATTACTTCCTCCTCTTCATGTGGGAATTGCCTTCTTTAGCATTAGATATTGTATATGCAATATTATTAGTAAATAAAGAATATACCTCACAAGACTCACTCCTTTGTGTGTTTACTCTCTACTAAACTATAGTAATTCTCAACTCTCATGTTTCACACAATGAATTGCAAAACTCTAAGAGCTCTTTCAATAATTCCAAGCAAACTAAATTCGAAACAAACAAAACTTGAATATATCAATCCTATACCTACCTCCTCAGAGAAGTAACACAATCAAAAAGATAGGCAATAAAGCAAACAGAATGACAAGAAATTCAATGATATGAGCAGTGCAATCAGACAACAATCAATTATTGAATATAATTGAAAAAATGACCAATTGAGCAATAAAGCCTTTTTTTTTTTGGTTAACTAATGGGTTTTTCTATAGAAGGAATGAATAACAAAAAGGTAACCTAAGAAATACACGATTTTTTTTTTCTTTTTGATTATTTAACCAACAATGAAGAATATACAAAAGAGATGATAACAAAAGTATAACTAATTTGAGTCAGAAATATGAATCTGATACCAAATGATACGAACTCTAATTATTTGTAAACAAAACCCAACACCAATGTTGGTATAGAATTGTTCTAACAAAGTTTAAGGGATTTTAGAGTACTGACCCAATGATTATAAATAACTAAGAACCATAACTATAAGATTCAGACGTCACTCTTAACAATAACAATGTTGAAGAAGATAAATTTATTGAACCAACACACTCAAGTATGAAAGTTCAAAATTAGTTCTTAAAAAACCATAAAAAATAGCTCATACACTCATCATCTGTCGTCCTCCCCTCCAACCACCCTTTTTATATGCTAACCCTAACTAATAAAATGGGCTTATTAAGAAAATTCGTCCAACCCACTAAATAATAATGAAACCCCATGAAAATAATCTATTTAAATGCCTAAATATGGGATTCCAAATCCAACTTCCTTCTCAAGGTCATGGTTCTCAAATTCCTTCACATATGACATATGCGTAAGTCCTGGTAAAACCTCCATCATCCTTAACTCGTACCTAGCAACTTCCTGATAGTAAATGTCACACAATAAGTTGTTAAGAGCTTTCTTTATTTTCTTTAACCTTGCCCTTGTCACTAGTCCTCCAAAGTTTTGCAAAGTATCAACTCCCTTATTGATTTGAGCTAGTACAATATGACTTCCATCATTTAACTTCCCCAGTAAGCTGCCACAATGCTACAGAGCAGTAACACTAAACTCCCTTACGGCCTGTTGTAATGTTATGGAGTAATATCACTCACTTCCTTTATGGGCTACCACAAAGGGGGCAGCAGGGTGTTACAAGGATGGCCTCGGTTTGCTTCAATGTTATGCAGTAGTGCCACTTACCTCCCTTGTAAGCTGCTGCAATACTACAAAGTAGTGTTACTAGCCTCCTTAGTGGGTTGTTGCAAAAGGAAAAAAGGGACTGCCATAATATTATGGAGCAACATCACAACCTCCCTAGTGGACTGTTACAATTTTATAGATTAGTGCTACTAACTTCCCCTGTGGACTACTACAATGCTATAGAATAGCATTACTAGCCTCCCTAGAAGGCTACCGTAAAAGGGGAAATCAAGTTGCTTTAATACTATGAAGAAATGTTGCTAACCTCATCAACGAGCTGCCCTAATGCTATGGAGTAGCGCCACTAGCCTCCCCGATAGGTTGCCACAAGGATTGCTGCAAGTTGTTGCAATACTATAGAGTAGCATTGCTCGCCTCTTTAGTAGGGTGTCACAAGGAATTCTATTAAATACTATAATACTACGGTGTAATGTTAGTAGCCTCCCCAGCAGGCTGCCACAATGCTTTAGAGCAGCACTAATAGCCTCCCCAATAGGTTATCATAGGGATGGTAGCGAGATGTTGTAATGCTATAAAGTATCACCAGTAGCCTCTACAGCAAGCTACTACAATGCTTCAAAGTAACACTTCTAGTTTCCCTAACAGGCTGTCGTAATACTCTAGAGCAGTGTCACTAGCCTCTCCAAGTGGCTGACGCCATGCTATGGAGTAGCCTTGCTTGCCTCCCCAGTGTGTCGAAGTAAGGATGGAAACAAGCTACTACAATGCTACGTAATAGTATTACTAGCCTCCCTAGTGGGGTGTTGTAAAGGGGAAAGCAAACTATTGAAATGCCAAGGAGTAACACCACTAGTCTCCTTAATGGGCTACCGCAATGCTATGGAGAGGCACCCCTAACCTCCCCAACAGGCTACAATAATACTACAGAGAAGTACTACTAACCTCCCTTAAGAGTTGCAACAAAAGGGCCACCAACCTACCATAATGCTACAAAATAGTGTTATTAGTCTCTCCAGTAGGAACTAGAATGTTACAGAGTAATACCATTAGCCTCCCTAGGGGTTGCCACAATATTACGGAGCTATGTTGCTATATTACCCAACAAGCTGTCACAAAGGCAGTAGCGAGCTGCCGTAATGCTACGGAGTAGTTACATTAACCTCTTAAGAGAGCTGTCGTAAGGATGGTGGTAAATAGTCGTAATGTTATGGAGTTGCACTACTAACCTCCTTAGAGGTATACTATAGAGATGGTAGTGGGTTGCCATAAAAGGGGTAGTAGGTTGCCATAATTCTAAGGAGTTATGCAGCTAGTTTCCCTAGTGGGCTGCCAGAATGCTACGAAGTAGCACCGCTAGCCTCCCTAGAGGGTTGCTATAATACTATAGAGCAATAACACTATACTACCCAGCAAGCTATCACAAAGGCGGTAGCGAGTTGCTGTAATACTATAAAGTAGCTACACTAATCTCTCTTGAGAGCTTGTCATAGGGGATTGCAGTGAGTAGCTACAATGCTATAGAGCTACACTACTAGCCTCCCTAAAGGTATGCCGCAGCGATGGTAGTGGGCTACCACAAAAGAGGCAGCAAGTTAACACAATATCTGGGAGCTGTGTTGCTAGCCTCTCCACTGGGCTTGTCTTATTGTTATGGAACATTGCCACTAGTCACTCTAATACTGCAATGATATAAAGTAACACCACTAATCTTCCTTATGGGCAACTGTAATATTACAGAGTAGCACCACTCACCTTCCTAGCAGGCTGCCATAAAGTTAAGGAGCAAAGCTACTAGCCTCACTAACAAGCTGTTGCAATACTACGGAGTTACACTACTACCCTTTGCAATGGGCTGCTGCACGGATTGTTATGGGCTATTGCAATGCTACAGAATAACGTTGGTAACGTCTTTAATGGATTGCACCCAAGGGGGCAGAAAGTTACTCTAATTTTATGAACAGCGTCACTAGCCTCTTGAGTGGGCTTTTGCAAGAATGGCAGCAAGTTACCACAAGACTATGAAGTAATGCTAATAGCCTCCCTAAGGTATTATCATAATGCTACAGAGTAGTGTCACTAACCTTCATTATGCCAATAGCCTCCTCAAGGCACTTTTGCAATGCTATCAAGTAATGTTATTAGTCTCCCCTGCAGGCTGTCATAATGGTATCCAGCAGTATTGTTACCCTCCCCAAAGGACTGTTATAATGCTACAAAGTAGCGCTACTTGCCTCTCAAGGAGGTGTCGCAATGGGAGTAATAGGTTGCTGCAATATTATGGAGTAACACCACTAACCTCCCTAAGGGGCTATTATAATGCAATATAGTAGTACCACCCACCTTCCCAGTGGGTTGTAGCAAAAGGGACAACAGGATACCACAATGCTAAGAAGCAGTATTGTAAGCCTCTTTTGCAAGTTGCTGCAAAGGGGGTATCAAGTTATCACAATGTTATAAAGTAGCATTGGTAGCCTCCCCAGTGGGTTACTGCAATGGTTTGTAGTATTGCTGACTTCCCCAACGGACCACCCCAAGGATGGTAGTTGGTTGCCACAATATGATAGATTAGCTTCGCTTGCTTCCCTAACTGGCTACCGAAATACTATGAAACAATATTGCTAGCCTCCTCAACTAGCTGCTACAAGGATGATAGTGAGTTGCTATAATGTTGTGAAGTAGTGCCGCTAACCTCCCTAATGAGCTATCATAATGCTAAGGAGCAGCACCACTCACCTTTTGAGTAGGCTATTGCAATGCTACAAAAAAGGGCTACTCACCTCCCCAATATCCTACTACAAGGCTACAGAGCAATGCTGCTAGCCTCCTCAACAAGTTGCTTGTCAAAAGGACACTATTTGATCTTGTCTATCAAACATCCCTAAGAGCAAATTCAAGCCATATGGAACCTCTATAGGCTAGTGGTATTACTTAACCCCTTTACTGCCCAAGACGTGGGAAGGGAAACCTTAGAAGCATGCGATATTTGCCTATGTCTAGAGATTTCCTACAAAAACTACTAAAGTTACTCACCAAGAGACTTCTTGAAAAGACCATCATAAATGTTTTTCTAGAATACTCTATGTAAATATCTAAGTTATTCAATTATAATCATACATTGAAAAGATGGAACAAGTATATATAGGTCACTCCTCTCATTTGTATAACAAGTAAGCAAATTGCTCAAAATAAGATTGCTAAACTCAATAAAGTTGTCTCACTTGCTAAGCTCTTTTGTGCCCTTTACCTCTTTATCACTTCCTAATCTCCTACTTGCTTAGCATTGCTCTACACTTATTCTTTCAAACTCTCTAAAACTTAGTTTATCTTCATTTGTAAGTTGACTAAGTGTCACATGGGTTAGCATGATCAAGTTCTAACTCTGTAACATGCCGCTAGGATTCTTACCGACCACCACAATATTATGGGGCAACTCCACTAGCCTTTTGGTGGGTTATTGCAAAAGGGGTGGTGGACTATTGTAATACTATAGAATAGTGTTGTCAACCTCAGCAACAAGCTGCTGCAATGCTACATAGCAATATCGCTAACCTCCCTAACAGGTTGTGGCAATGTGATGGAGTAGTATCACTAGACTCCCCAACGAGTTGTCGTAGGCTACTATAATACTATAGATCAGTGCAAGTAGCCTCCCTAGTAGATTGTTGTAAGGATGGTATTTGACTACTGCAATGCAATAGAGCAGCATGGCAATGGGTTACCACAATGCTAAGAAGCAGTGCTGCTAACTTCCTTAGTGTGTTGCTACAATGCTACGGAGTAGCGTTGCTAGCCTTTTAAGCATACTGTTGCAAAGGAGGTAGGGGGCTACTATAATAATATTATAAAGTAGCATTGCTAGCGTCCCTAGTGGACTACACCCAAGGGAGCAAAAGGTTGCTACAATCTTACAAAGCAGCATTACAAGCCTCCTAAGTGGAATACTACAAGGATGACATTAGGTTGCCCTAAGGCTAAGGAGCAATGTCACTAGTCTCCCTAGGGGGCTGTTACAATATTACAGAGAAGTACTATTAGCCTTCACAGCGAGTTATTACAATACTATAAAGCAGTACTGTTAGCCACCCTAATGGGTTGTTGTGATGTTACCTAGTAGTACTGCTTTCCCTCTAGAGGATGTTGTAATGCTATGGCATAGCATCACTAGCCTCCCTAAAAAGGTGCCACAATGAGGGGGAGTAAGTTGCAACAATACTACAGAATAATGTTACTAACCTCCTCAGCGAGTTGTTGTACGTAATAGTATTGCTAGCCTCTTTAGCGAGCTGCCATAATTTTACGGAGTAGCCCTGCTAGCCTCTACTAGGGGCTACCACAATAAGATGGCCTCCCCAGTGGACTATTACAAAAGGAGCAACAAGTTGCTACAACATAAAGGAGCAACGTGGCAAGCCTCCCCAATAGGTTGCCATAAAGGGAGATAACAAACTACAATAATGCCATGGAGCAACGTCACTAGCCTCCTCAGTGGGCTACCATAATGTTACAAAGAATTGCCACTAGCCTTCCTAGCAAATCTACTGCCATGTCATGGAGCAGCGCCATTGGCTTCTCCAGTGGGCTACCCTATTGATAGTAGTTAGCTACCACAATGCAACAAATCAATATCGCTTACTTCCCCTACCAGTTATTGGAATGCTATGGAGCAGAGTTGTTAACCTCCCTAACAGGCTACCATAAGGGTGGTAATGATCAATTATGATGCTATGGAGTGGAGCCTTGGGCCTCCCCAGCAAGCTACCACAATGTTACGGAGTAGCCACCAACCTCCCCACCAAGCTACTTATCACGGAATTAGACCTTAATCATGATAACCTGTATAACACTTAGTTAAATTATGAGTAAAAATGAACCAAGTAAGCTCTTGAGAGTTTGAGAGAGGAGGTAAGTAGGAGATTTGGAAATACTAGAAAAATAGTGGACACAAAAAAGTTTAATAAGTCAAAGAGCTTTATTTTGTTGAACAATCTACTTTACAAATGGGAGGAGTTGGCTATTTATACATGTTCTATCTCCTTAATGTGTAGCTATATTTAGATAATCTAGATATTTACATAAAATATTCTAGATAAGCAACTATATTGATCTCTTTAGGAAGTTTCTAGATATAGGCAATTCTAGAAACCTTTATGCATACTTCTAGAATCTTTTATGCAATGTTTTGCACAACAAATGGGCTTGGTAATGTTATTAGCCCATAAAGGTTCAGTTTGACTTAACTTTGCTTTTAAGGAAGTTTGATAAGTCTGATCAAACAATGTACTTTTGACATCTTTCCCTACTCAATGATGCAACGTCCTCGTCACACTTTTATCAATATATCACTGGATATGATCAGCAAATTACTAAAGCTAATCTTCTTGTTTCCAACTAACCTCGTGTTCTAGTATATAGTTAGGAACTCCTTTTTTTCAAATCACTCTGTCAATAAGAATGTACTCTAATTTCTTGTCTAATTTGGTGACAACTATAGTTGGTGCACACTTGGGCTTATTTTGACTTGGATCCTCATTGTCTCCATGAAAAGGTTTTAGAAGACTTACATGGAAGACATTATAGATCTTGAGCCTTGGTAAAAGTTGGACTTAATAAGTAACTTTTCCTACATATTTGACAATAAGAAGTGACCCTGCGTACTTTCTCACCAAGTTTTTATGTAATTTGCGTAGGGACTTAAATTGGTTAGGTAATAGTTTCACCGTTACCATATCTCCTTTTAGGTATTCATTTGGGCATCACTTAGTGTCAACCCACCTTTACATCTACTTAGCAGTTTTGTCAAGGCAAGTTCTTGTTATATTTGCCTCATGTCATACCCTTGCAAATTTGTAGGCATTAGGGTTATTTCCCATGTAAGAAGAGACAATAACACTCAGAATTAGAGGTTATTGTTCTATGACATTTTCAAAGGGGCTTTTACTTGTTGCTTCATTTCTTTGTAGATTATAAAAGAATTAAGTCTCATCAAGTAGCTTTACTTAATTTCACTGGTGGGCACTAACATAGTGCCTTAAATATAGCTCTAATAAAACATTAATTCACTCAGTTTGGTCATTACTTTAAGGATGGAAATTTGTTGAGAAGTTTAGATTAGTCCTTAATAATTTGAATAACTTATGCCAAAATTTACTCATAAAGCGAAGGTCTCTATTATTTATTATACTCTCAAGTACTCCCCACAACTTCACCACACTTTTAAAGAATAGACGAGTGACTTTATCAACCTTGCAATTAGTAAGAGTTAAAATAAAGGTGTCATATTTGCTAAATTGATTAGCAACCACTATAATACTTCCAAACTTATTAGACTTAAGTAGGGTCACAATAAAGTTCATTGAGGCACTTTCTTAAGGTTTCTTGAGAATAGGTAGTGGCTTAAGTAAACCAGTTTGATGTTGTTGCTTCAGCTTGTCTTGCCGGAAAATAAGGTAAGTTCATACATAAGTCTTGACATCGACAAAAGTAGCTTTGTTAAACAAAAGTAAGGGTTTATGTCATACTTAGGTAACTAGCCCATAGAAAATCATGACATTCCTTGAGAATTTATTTTTGCAAGTTTCCTCATTTAGGCATAAAGACTTAATTACCAATAGTTATTAGAACTCCATCATTTAACCAAAATCAATAAGTCTTTCCCTCACTAGCTAATTTTAATAAATTCTTGGCCAAATTGCCTTACATCATGTCTTCCTTGATTTACTTAAGGAAGTTGCTCTTAAGTGCATTAGTAGATAAAACAACTAGTTTCACCTTTCAACTTAGCACATTGATGACAACATTGGCTTTACCTAACTTATATTGTACCTTATAGTTGAATTCAACCAAAAAGTCTTACTAACGAGCTTATTTAAGGCTAAGCTTCTTTTGTATTTAGGATTAGCCCATGACAACTTTATTAGTCATTATTATAAACTTGCTACTAAATAAATACTCCCTTAATGTGCATAATTGATGGATTATGGTAATCATCTCTTTGTCTTGGATGGTGTACCACCTTTTTATATTACTTAACTTGCAACTTTCGTAGGTAATGGAGTGCCTATCTTGCATCAAGACTCTCTTAACAATGAAGTTAAATGCATTTGTATGAACTTTGAATGGCCTTTTGTAGTCATGTAGCATCATGATAAGTTCTTTAGAGATTATTTGTTTCAATTTCTTAAAAGAAGTTTGGCATGCTTTTGACCAATGTCATGCGTTATTCTTCTTAAATAAGTCAATTAGTAGTGCTATTATGGTTGAATACCCTTTAATAAATCAATGATAATGGTTGACTAGCTCAAAGAAAGATTGCAATTCTAGAATATGAGTTGGAGGCTCCCACTCATGGATAACTTATACCTTTATTGGATCCATCATGAGCTTATCGTCCTTGATTTTGTGTCCAAGAAATTTCACCTCTTACTTAGCAAAAGAGTATTTTTCCTTTTTGACATATAACTTATTTTTGCAAAGAACTTAGAAGACTTTTTGAGGTGATCCTCATGCTCCTCAAAAGTGTTATTATATACCACAATGTCATCCAAATAAGCCATCACAAACTTATTAAGAAAAGAATGTAGTACCTTATTCATGAGTGTACAAAAGGTAATAAGCATGTTAGTGAGACCAAAGGGCATAACTAAAAATTCAAAGGCTTTGTAACATGTCACATAGGCCATTTTTGGTTTAGCACCACATGCAATGCAAATTTGGTAGTATTCAGATCACAAATCCAACTTGGTAAAATACCTTGTCTTCCCCAATTGATCAAAAAGATTAGCTATCAAGGGTATTGGGTATTTATTCTTGGTAGTGACCTTATTCAAGGCCTAATAGTTTATTCATATACGCAACAATCCATCCTTCTTTTAAAAGAGGATTGGAGTACCAAAAGGGGCTTTTGAAGGTTGTATATAGCATAAATCTAGCAAATCTTGAAGTTGCTTTCTTAGTTCTGTGAGTTTAAGAGGTGTCATATGATAAAAAGCTATGGTAAGAGGTTTGACACTAGGTTTTAACTTAATGTGATGATCCACATCTCATTGTTTGGCACTAGGTTTTTTAGGCAATTTTGAAGGCATCACATCCTTGAACTTAGTATAGATAGCTTAAATGGATTATAATAATGAAGTAGACTTTATTATGTCTTTCCAATTTCTTAGTTCTCTTATAGTTGCAACATAGCTATTACTTGTCTCAAGACCTCATTTGAATTGCAAGGAAAAAATCATTGATGGTTTTGACTTCTTCATGCCTTTTAAAGGAATTACTCGAATATTGCAAGTATCAAGGATCATAAGAGAACTCAAAGTGGAAACAAGAAAGGCTAAACCTTGGCAAAAGAAAGTAAGGCCTAACATCACTTCAAAATTATCCATAAGAGCAATAATAAAGTCTAGCTTACTATTCCAATCATTGATTTGGACAACTACTACTTCCACTATACCTTAAATAGGTTTTGCCTTTAAATTGATTGCTTTGATAGAGCCAAATTCCCTTTATGAGTTTAAGACCTAGACTCATGGCCTTTTATATAGCCATAAAGTTATGTATGACTCTCATATCTAGCATTACACATACAGTTTTATCCTTGATGGTAACATTAACATATAACAAGCCCTTCTCCTTAAAAACTGTCAAAAAGAAAAGCTTGGAAAGGGTACCTAATTGCTAGATAGATCTCATGCTGACTTAGGGCTCTTCTTAGGGCTTCTCCTTGTTGAATTCTACCACTATGACATTCATTACTTTTCAATTAGGATAATCCCTCACCTAATGTAATCCATTATGAATAAAGCAAGACTTCAAAAGATTATTGGTATCTTATTTGCCTAAGGAAATTTTATCATGCTTAGAATTGCCACTAAAGGATTTCTAATATCCACTCTCCTTACAACCAGTATCTTTCTTCTGCCTACTCTTTTCTCTCCTAATCTTGTTAGAGTTAGGTTTTTTGTCTTTGGAATAAGCAAAGTAGTTGATAAGTGTCTTAATAACGGTAATGACAGCATCCAAAGTCTGCACATCGCACTTATCTAATTCCACTCTTACTCAATCCTTCAAGTCATCTTTGCAGTGGAAGAGGAAGTCTTTGTTAGACAAATCTTTGATCTTAAGTATAAGAGTAATAAATTCCTTGATATAGTCAGAAATACTATGGATTTGCCTTAGGTGATGTAACTTTCCCCTAACTTTATCGCTTGTATTATAAGGCACAAAATGTTTGCACAATTCAATCTTGAATTACTCCTAAGTGTTGATCACACATAGACCTTTCTTTTTTTCAAAATGCTTTCTTCTCCATCATAATTGGGTAGCATCCTTAAAGAAAATTAGGGCATTATTTACCTTAGCAAAGTCGTCAATAACTTTCATAGCCTGAAAGGATTGCTTAAGGCCAAAGAGGAAGTTCTCCACAACGCTAGCATTATGAATGTCATTGTACATGATAGCTTTAGGGACCTTCAAACTATGCACAATGGTATAGCTAGTAGTAGTCATACTACTTAAAAGTAGCCTACTTTGATGAAGTTACTCCATCTCCCTACAAAGGTCATAAATCTCCCCTTTAATGAATTTTCATAAATCATACAACACTTGGTTAAGGGAGCATAGTTCTCCCTTAAAGGTGTGGCCAAACTCTTCAATCAAACACTTGGCAGCCTTAGTGATTTCAACATTGTCATAGATCAAATTATCAACTCGATTGCTAAATTTGCCTACTATGGAGTTCACATCAGTGATGCTCCTCTCAAAGCCAAAAATACGAGACTTTATAGATTCTTTTATTAGGGCCTTGGATTTATTATGCTTGGGTAGAGTGCGTTGCTCCTCTTGCCCACGAGCTTGTTGCTTGATTTATTGTTCCTTAAGAGTGATC
The DNA here is from genome assembly GCA_020883675.1 of Bruguiera gymnorhiza. Lineage (NCBI taxonomy): Eukaryota > Viridiplantae > Streptophyta > Magnoliopsida > Malpighiales > Rhizophoraceae > Bruguiera > Bruguiera gymnorhiza. The sequence goes on from JAIRCJ010000074.1 coordinate 398,566, forward strand.
ACAATAATTCCTTCCTCATTTGCCATGCTCGTAGTTTAACCAATGACTAAGTTATACCTAGGTCTTAACCATTGTTTTGATACCACTTGTCATAAAGTTAATCCTCAATCATGCTAACTCATGTAACACTTAGTCAACTTTTGAGTAAAGATAAACTAAGTCTTAAAGAGTTTAAGGGAATTACCGTAGAGTAATGATAAGGAAGTAAGAGATTTGGAAATACTAGAAAAGTAGTGGGCATAAGAGAGTTTAGTAAATTAAAGAGATTTATTTTGTTGAGCAATCTACTTTACAAATGGGAGGAGTTGACTATTTATACTTGTTCTATCTCTCAATCTGTGCCTATAATTAGATAGTCTAGATATTTACATGAAATGTTCTAAATAGACAACTATTGGTCTCTTAAGGAAATTTCTAAATATAGGCAATTCTAGAACCCTTTATGCATACTTTTATAATCTTCCTTGCCATGTCTTGCACAATAAATGGGCTTGGCAATGTTACTAGCCTATAGAAATTCAATCTAGCCTAACTTTGTTTTTAAAGAAGTTCGATAGGTTTGATTAAATAATGTACTTATGATTACTATAGAGCAGTCCTACTAGCCTCTGTAGAGGGCTAATGCAAAGGGGGCACTGGTCTATTGTAATGCTATAAAATAGCACCACTAGCCTACGCAGAAGGCTAACGCAATACTACAAAATAATGCCACTTGTCTCCTTAGTGGAGTGCTACAAAGGGGGGTAGTAAGCTATTAGAATGCTACGATGCAATACCATTTACCTCTCCAATAGGTTGTTTCAATGCTATGAAGCAGTACCACTAGCCTTCTTTAAGGATTGTTGTAATGAAGGCACTGGTTTGTCGTAATGCTACAGTGTAATGCTATTAGCCTCACCAAGGAACGAGCAGCATCAGTAGCATTGCTAAGGAGCTGCCACAATGTTACAGAGTAATGCTGTTAGCCTCTTCAGTGAGGTGCCACAAAGGTAATAGGAGGCTACCAAAATGTTACAAAGTAGTATTACTAGCCTCCCTAGGGGGCTGCTGCAATGCTATCAAGTAACACTGATATCCTCCTTATAAGGTTGTGTAATAAGGCCACCAGTCTATTGCAATGTTATAGTGCAATACTGCTAGCCTCATTGGCATGAGTAGCACCAGTAACCTCCCTAAAGGGTTACTACAATAAGGGGAGTAGGTTATTGGAATGCAACAAAACAACACAGCTAACAGGTTGTCTTAAGGATGACACCTCGTTGCCGCAATGTTAGGGAACAACATTGTTATCCTCCCTAGCGGGTTGTTGCAAGGATGACAATGGGTTGCCGCAATAATGTGGAGTATTACTGCTAACCTGCCCAACGGTCTACTGCAAGGATGACAATGAATTGCCACAATACTATGGAGCCTCACTAGTAACCTCCCTAGTGAGTTATTGCAAGGAGGGAAGTGGGTTGTTGGAATACAACAGAGTAATGCAGGTACCATTGCTAGCCTCCCCAGCAAGTTGTGGCAATACAATAGAGTAGCACTGTTGGACTCCCTAATGGGTTGCCACAAGGATTGCTGTAGACTACCTCAATCCTATGGAGTAATGCTATTAGCCTCCTAAGTGGGTTATTGTAATACTATGGAGTAGTGCAAGTAGCCTCTTGAGTGGATTGTCGTAAAGATCGGAGCAGGCTGCTACAATGCAATAGAGCACCACTAGTAGCCTCCCCAATAGGTCGCAGCAAAAAGAGCAACATGTTACTGCAATGCTAGGGAGTAGCAATGATAGCTTTCCTAGAGGGCTACCCCAATGCTGTGGAGCAACGGTGTTAGTCTCCCTAGCGGGTTATTGCAATGCTATGGAGTAGTGTTGCTAACCTCCCAAGCAACCTACCATAAAGAGGAAAGGAATTTGCTATAACAATATAGAGCAGATCTGTTAGTGTCCCTAGTGGACTACACCCAATAGGGTAGTGGGTTGTTACAATCCTATAGAGTAGCACCACTATCCTCTTGAGCAGGTTACCATAGGATGACATTAGACTACCATAAGACTATAAAACAACGTCGTTAGCCTCCCCAGGTGGCTACCGCAATACTAAGGCAATACTAAGGAACAACGCTGGCTAGCCTTTCCAATGGGTTGCCATAATGTTAACCAGCAATGCCTCTTTCCTCCTCGAGGGTCTACTACAATGTTATAATGTAGTGTAGCTAGCCTCCATAGTAGGGTGCTACAATGGGGGCAGGGGACTACTGTAATGTTATAGAATAATGCCACTAACCTCTTCAATGGGTTGCTGCAATACTATGGGGTAGCCCCACAAGCTTTCCCAAAGGGCTACCATAATGTAATGAAGTAGTGATGCTCTCATCTCCTTAGCAGGTTACCATAAAAGGGGTAGTAAGTTGATGTAATACTAAGGAGCAGTGCCGCAAGCCTCCCTAATAGTCTACCACATTATCAAACATTCGATGAAGTATCTCGAGACCAAATTCACCCATATAGTCATCAAGTATGTCCATAAATATGTCATCAAGTTGTTCCATAAGGTAAGGAAAGATGGGATGAATCTAGTTCTAACCATGATTGGTAAAATGGTCTTGTCCTTAAATGCTTACTAGACTTAAGGAAAGGAGTAATTTAGAGGCAATTCAGTTTTGTTATATGTCTGGATTATAAGCCACATAAACACATCTCTCCATCCTAAGCATCTATAGGATAGGCCCCCCACTAGAAGAATTCAGCAAAATTGAGTGGCCTCACATAACAGAAATCTCAAAATGGATAATGTATTTTTGAGAGTGAGCTTTGCGATTGCACTCCAAATGCTAAGAAGAGACCCAATCTTGTACAAGGGTGGAGAATACCTATGGGTTCCCTTTATTGGGATAATAAAAGTAATCACATATACTCTTATGATAGCCATCGAGCAGCCATGATCAAAGAAGTATGTGTCATTCACCGAAGGGATAAAAGATGTTTGCTTCAATTATAACAACCCTCGCACTGAAGAACTTCTTGGATCCATTATATGGGCATGGAATTATATTATAAAGACCACCCATGCCCACTCCAATCACCCCCATTAAAACAATACAAATCATGGTGTGTAACTCAAGAATGTGGAATTTATGTGCCAAATGAGTTAATAAGTTGTGCAGTCTCTAAAGGAAAGGCTAAAATCGAGGTGTTCAAGCACCATAGTCATTAAGGTTAGAGAAACCTAATTTCATAATACTAGAAGAAATCATTGCTTCACACTAGGACCGACCACACTCTCCAAGAGACCTAGATAAGATTTTCTTTATTAATTAACCTTTTCACAAATTAGATATTTCTTAAATAAAAAATAAGGAGTTAACCTCTCAGTTCTTAAAAACAAACTAGGAACTACAAAATGTAGGGACAATGAGATTGGATGAAGATCAGTTGCAAAATATTTGTCAACTTACATTAAATCAAAATGAAACTCCCTAGCAAGAAAATACTTACCTATAGGAACAAATAGATGATGCAAATGTTATGCTCTTTGTGGAACAAGAAATTCATATCTCATAAACAAACCTACTAACACAAGAAAATCAAAATATGACACAACAAGTGGATCAACTCATCTAGAAAAATCAAAATCTAGTACAATGAGTAAACTTGCTCGCTTAGGAGAATAGGAATTCGGCATAATAGGAGAATATAGTACTATGTACCCACAGTGAATTGGGAGGATAATTTTGTAAGACTCTTAATGAATTTAAAAAGGTACTTTATAGCAAACACTTTAGTTTGACTATATAAATATGGAATGTTTAGACTATTCCAATAAGTTGAAGGGCTTGATTTGAAAACATTCGTGAAAGGGATATTAACACAATGACATTTAATGTGTCAATTATTTAAAAAAAATTGCATAATATTGTATAGTTATTTATGTGAATTATTTTTATAACTTATCAATAAAAATAATTAGTTCAAAATTTATTTATCATATTATTCAGATATATTGTAATGTACTTTTCACTATATAAATGTTTAATTTATAAGATACCTTTACTTTTATATATAACTATCAAAAGTGCTAAGAATCCTTGATATTTTCAATAGTTTAAAAATAGCAAGGTATTGTTGGGATTTTTAAAATAAAAAGGAAAAGAAATATATATAAAAGATTGTACCTCTTGGGATTTGAACCCAAGAGGCATCTCTGGTGCAAAACTACATAATTGCTATTATAATTGCTCTAAACAATTATTTATTGAAAAATAATGCTTGTTAGGTCTTGGGTTTACAACTAAAGGTTATAAGCACTAAATTAAAAGACAATTATGTGATAATTAATAACTAGCTACTTTATATGTTATTTCAAGATAAATGATAAAAAATACAAAATTATTACATTCCTAACATTTAAACTCATGACCTTTCCAATGAATAATCAAGTTCTTAACCACTAAACTAAAGGTACTTATTAGTTAAAAATTACTACTACTTTTATGAATACTGAGAATTCAATATTTGTTTAACATATCCAAATTTTCTTTTCTTCTTTTGGTATTTCCATAATTGTATTAAGAATTCTTTTATTTATAATATTGCTATAGAAATATTCTGAACATTTTAGAGAATAATTATAAAAATATATTAATTTCTAAATAATTTATTTTTAATAATACAACTTGCAATCAAGTGTATTTTTTTTATTTTGTGAAAAAATTCACATAAATTTCTATTGTAAATTACTAAGGGCAAATTTTGTGTTAAAGATAGTAACATTGAACACTTAACTTGAAGCAATTTCTTTCAATTTTCAATATAACCCAAATTTTTATTCTAACAAAATATTGGTCATGTCATTAATGGATATGTTTCATGATGCAATATACAACATGAATCCTATTATATACAACACATACACTTTTCGTATGTCATTGACACAATATACATGAACTTCCACTTTAACAGTACAAACATATTTTATATTGCATAACATATCACTTCGTTGATATAAAATATTTAATAAGTAGTACCCATTCAAATGTGGTTGCCAAAATCTGGTTCCCCACTGAATGTCTTGACATTGTCGAATGTCAAAAATAGACATAACCAGGGCCTGTCCGTGCATAGACAATAGAATGACTGTTCTTCCAACCCGTCAATTTTTTACAATACTTTTAATAGTATAGCTTAGCCATTAAAGAGTATTAGGATGCCATTTTTTTCTCTATTAATTTATTCACAGTACTTACTAATCTTCAAGTCATTGGACTAAACAATACTTTGAATCATACATGGGCATTTGGACAAGCACAAGTCTTGTCCATGGGCCACTAAGGCAGCACGAGTAATTAGCCACCTTCCCATTCAAAAGGGTTGTCTATACATGAAAAGGGAGTTGGCCCATTTCGTAACTTCACATGACATAATGAAGCGGGTACACAAAAGACCTTCCCCATGTAGAAGAATGCCAAAGATTGTATTGTTGCAAGATTATGCTTTCTATCATCCGCTTTCCACCATGAAACCCATCTGTTATCTCATCTCTTTACCCTCTCGGATCGCCTGATATGAGGGTGAGGTAGTCTTACTTTTGTCAGGGTGCACGTTCAACAGTCAACCTATTGTCAAAGGGAAACCAGGACCTGGTAACACAAGTACACCTCAGACGCTCCAAATGAAGAGGATGCTCAACATCATTGGCATTTACATGAAGTTTTCAATGTCGTCATCATGCAATGGCCCTTTTTATAGCACTAGCCCAACGATATCGCAATGCTTGGTGCTTCTAACTTGTTGGGACGCCAAATTCGTATGGAAAGCAGTTACTTATATTTCCACTCAATAAAAAATAATACAACAATATCCTATCATATAATACAATTATAAACTTATATACTATTCCGTAGGTAATTGTATCATGATTTATTTTTGGAAGTTAGATTAAACTCTTAAAAGTAATATGTAGTTGTAGTATATTGTTGTATTATTGTGCATTTGTGTATTACATGTAAGTTTCAGTATCACATATTTGTTATCTTATGTAATATGAACAATTTGGTCCATACTTACATAGTTGCCAAGGTTCGTCCATATATGAAAACATTTGGGTACAATACAAATTAACCATGTTCTTAAATCGGAATGAGTAATGAATACATTGCAGAAAAAATTTCAGTTGCTTCCTTATCCAAGTACCACTCTAATCCTGCCATTGACAATGTAAGTTGATTATTTGTTTAAAAAAATAAAAAAATAAAAAAAACAACAACAATATTACAAAAATGCTGAGCATAACTATCTGATGGAAAAGACAAGTGCGATTGTTGGGAAATCAAATAAGAACTCCAAGCGTTCATAGTCTCACATTGTCTCAAAAACATTATGGACTACATTTAAAATATTTATATTACATTTATAAAACTATATACAAGACACAAGAGGATGCTAGGCAATTAGAAGCAACTTTTTTGTAATCTGTTATATGTTGTGTAATTCGTGGATATTGTCTAGCATAACATTATTGATATGAACAATAATTTTTTTTTTTCACTCTGATCGAGTAAATGAAGATTTTCTCACCGAAGAAGTTGGTCCAGAGATCAGATTATGATTACGAAAATGACAAACTTAGTCTTGGAAACATCAATCATTATTACACATGGCCATAGAATATCATGGACGCTAATGGATACTTAATAATCTTATACAACATAAAAAAATTTTAGTACGACACTTACAAAGTTTTTATATACGTAAAGCTGATTTCCATGAATTTATACGATTTTATTATAAGTCTCCTGTTTATTATATATGAAAGGGATTTGTGGCGTATAAATTTACTTACATGTAGTATAACATTGTATTGCGTCAATGAGATTTGTGATTGTAGAGAATTTTCCTTTATTATATTGATAAATTTGTCTACTAAGGGGCGTAGTAGTTGATTGAAACTCTTGAACATGTGATACATACACTTCATCATTGCGCTACTTCGTTGGATGGCAACTATAATTGTATTTCTAGTAAACACACGACCACTAAATTCACCTTTCTCCACTCATAATTGTTGTGGGCTTTTGTTTTAATGGTCAAAAAAGATGTTCGTTCCCTTCAATGCGTGACAACCGGCGAAATGGAATCTCATAAAAAAAATAGAAAAAGAAAAAAGAAAAAACCCTCACCCACTTCTTCCTTCTAAACGTGGAAAGAGGAGTGGGAACATGCATAAGAACTACTATGGATGATACTCAATCAGTTATTTTGATTCAAACATAGGGGGTTATACAAGACTATCAGTTAGGCGTCCAATGGTTAACCTCAGATAATCCACTCTACAATAAAGGTATTTTATCAATGTTTCCCATTTATGCAGGTAATCTGGTATTTGTTTAAGATATGTCTAAGTTGATAGTATAGTTATATTGGCCATATTATTACTACCAACCAATTTGATAGGTTGAAGCACGAGGAAATGGCTAAGGAGGGATGGTTCAGGATGTATGATGAATGCAGATACAGTAGAATGGCACATGGAACTGATGTTCAGGAGTTCCTGCGGTGACTGGTGCAAGATGGACCTGTTGTATACAATAATCCTCTTCTCGAACTTTTTATGTTGTTGGAATCAGCGGAGACTGATGTTGCAACACTGAAGGTAGCATCAAAAGAACCGCAGTGAAGACATTCACCGGCTTGAACACTACCCCAATGACGTCATCTTCAAGAATACGAGGGCTTCAACCGGCCAAATGTTCCTCATACTTGTCCTAAAAGTGAACCTTCTCCAGCATCAGCCACTGATAGCAACGAGCCCTATTGATGCAAACAACAGTGTATTTAAATGTGTTTTAGTTGTAGTAAATAGGAATTTATTGGAGTTTATGGGTGTGTCACCCTTATATGATCTATTGTTAGTAGAATTATTTCAAATGGTTTTTAGCACTCGTTTGTACATTCCCTATGTTGGTGTTGCTTAGTCTCCATCCTTGCCTATTAAGGTAGATTAATGAATATTTCTGTTCCACCTCAATCTTGCTTCATTTTGTTACGTTTCATTGCATTATGTGAAGGACTCCAAATGATGTGAGTGCTTTTTGCCACCATACCATGAGACTTACAATCTCAAATGGGATTCAATACCCGCTCTAATCTATTTTATTGAGTAAAATGCACTACCCGATAATTGTTATCACATACAGACAATTAGATACAACAAAAATAACATTTCGTATTTCCTCACCAAATATACATAAATACATACCATTCTACTATGGAAGGGTTTAAATGTTGTTTGAAATATGTTACATGAAGTATAAATGTTTTTTCAATCTATTTGAGATACATGGCGATAATTATTATTTTCATACCATCTTCAAGTTGTCTTAGTCAGTTCTGTTAAGCCAATTCATGTAATAGCAGTCTAACAAAGTAGTAGATTGCTTTGTGTACCTCAGTGTTAATTGATGAGTAACATTCAACATAAAACAAGAATTGTCCTGATATCGCATTAAATTAAGGATCATGAGTTTTACTATTTAATAGGAGACGGAAAACAATTTTTCAAAAAGATAAAAATCCTTTGTGCACGCAATTTCATGGGCATAGATGGACATAAATTGATTTCATATTGAATATGAAGCTTTTATACTATATTATTAACGTTTAATGCAAAATAGTATGAAAGCCTGGACATCTCGTTTATGCTGTACAAAAGCTCGTCTATGTAGTTCAAATGCTCGTATGTAATATAAAAGCGTCTGACATTCATTTTTTTTGTCCATGAAATTTTTCGTCTATTAGTCATTCTATTTGCAAATAACCTAATTACATTCACATTGTCAGGATTATTCCATCATATTTTTCTATTGTCCACATGATATATATTAACAAACAAGTCTCCATTTTAGTATATTTGATATCATAAATATTGTGTGATATGTACCAAATACATTGAAATTACTCTAAATTATTCAATTAACAAACTTATAATTAAAGTGAGTAGAGGTTAAATTCACAAAATTTGAATTTTAATTAATTAGTTAACTAATCATTTTGGTTCTATTGAATTAATGCAAATAAAAGAGTAAAAGAGAGGAGAATTTGATTTTTATTAAACTAATAGAAAATCAAAATAGAAAACCAATTGTAAATAAAATCAAGATAAAAGACTGAACAAACTTAAACAAAACAAACTTATTTCTTCTCCACACTTAAATCTTACATTTTTTTAATGTAAGAATGAAATGTAAACAACAAAACACAAAATCATACAAGAAAACAAACATAAAGATGAAAGGGAAGAGAAAAACTAATCTAATTCTTGGGTGGTCTTCCATGTATTGCATTTATTTTATATTATTAGTCTGACTCAAAGCATGTCATATAAGGTATAAATAGGGTCTTTCAACTCCATCCCCTCCATAGTATACACTTAGAACCTTTCATAATAAGGTTTTAACCTTTGATCATTCACTTTGAATTGTTTTTATACCTTAAATCTCAATTGCACCAAAAGGAAAAAAGTCTTTCATAAAAATATTAGATGAAGAGTTGAACATTAATTTGATGATGGAGGCAACTCACGCAGAGCTTCTTAAAACATTTTCACTATCAATATAGAAACTCTCCATTGTATTGCCAAATATCACATATCTCCTTTTAAATGGTAATTACTTTAGAAGACAAAAGGTATTTCTCTAAAAGTAGTCTTTTCATTTCATTCCATGTACTAATGGATCTTGAAGGTAATCAATAAAGCCAATCCTTTGCTAAGTTTGCTAAGAACAATAGAAAGCCCTTAACTTGATTTGTTCTTCAAATATCCTGACAAGTTTCATACTTAAATGGACTATATAGAATATTTTTACATACTTATATGGATTTTAACTTGCAAGACCATGAAAAGGTGGCAAGAGGTGAATTAAACCATATCTTAACTTAAATGCAATATTAATTTTAGGATACTCTATGCATTATTGGTTTAAATTAGGACTTACCAACTCTTTAAGAGTCTAGTTGTTGTTATTGGCATTTATAGCCATGATTTTTTTGTTTCAGTGTCACGTGATACGTTTGATGATGATGCAAGGTTAGATATGAGTGTAAGTTCTAGTGAAGGTGGAAAAACCATGTGCTTGCGAGCTTGAATGTAGCCTTTTATTTGATAGAGCTTTTGGTTAGATTTTTTGTTAGATATACAAACCTGCAATACAAGTTATATGGAACTACAATGACAAGAAAATAAGGTAAGTAAACAATCAATCCTCAACAACATCACTAAAACTTGATGTGTGTCAAATACACTAAAATTACTCGAAATTACTCAATTAACAAGTTTGTAATTAAAATAAGTAGAAGTCAAATTCACTAAAATTAAGTTTTGATTAATCAGCTAACTAATGATCTTAGTTCTATTGAATTCACACAAATAAGAGAGCAAAAGAGGAGAAACTTAGTTTTAATTAAACTAACAAAAATTAAAATAAAAAATTAATTACAAATAAAATCAATTAATAAATACACTTTTGATAATAACTAAAATAAAACTCTAACTTTACATATTATAGACGTGTGCATATGAATAAATTAAAAAAAAAAAACTACCTCTATCTTTGTTTTTGGTACAAACAAAATTTAAAGCAATAATCACATATGTTACATTTGTTCTTACAAAATGCACAATTCATTTCAATCATGTGCAATAAACTAATAACTATTTCATCTTTAATACATTAAATGTTAGCAGCCACTACATAGTACATATAAGACACAAACTTTTGATAAATTCCTTTATCATGCTTCAATTTACGACAACCTAATATTTCATGCCTAATGCTTAATATCGCAAATATATAGACAATGTGCATTCACCTCTACATAGTATGCAGATTGCTTGCCCAAAAACTTACATTTCATCTAAAGTGATTCTCTTTTCATGGAATATAAATATCCTTTCTACATCATAGAAGTTTCCCAATTTGACTTGCCATATCAAATTGGAAAACATTATTCAAAATACCAAAAATATACATAAGACTAAAATAGGAAAACAAGTCATAATAAAAACACAATTGCCTAATTATATGTTATGTTGGTAGAGTATACACCAATGGCACTATCAAACTTATCAAAAATATTGTTAGCTTATAAAAGATCCTTCAATGACACCAAAAACTCTTGCTAGAAGTACCATCAAATGTACTTGAAATGTTAATGATTCTCATTAGAACAACCACAACAAATCTAGATAGTTACTAATAACTACAGAACTATTACTAAAGATAGTCAAGGTTTTGCTCCTACTTTAGATGGCAAGGAAAGTTTGCACTTAAGAATGTGCATTGATAGTCAAATTGGCAAACTACATAAATGTTTGAAGAATGGAAAATGATTACAATAAATGACTTGGACTCAACTAACTTACATCAATAACAAATGGAAACAATAATAAATGAAATCCAAATTATGGAAAAATATTGATTGGTTATTTTTCCTAAATTTTGCAAGTAAAACTAATAATCTTGGGTAATCTTGGGTGTAACTATAGATTCAAGCCAAAACTAACTTACACTATGATCAAATGCATTTGTTGTCGTGCCTTTAATTAAGGCTTGTAAGAGAAATTATAAAATATGTTTAGCCACTATTGCCTTGTAAGTAAAGTGCAGGAAATTGACTGTATGGTCTACTAAATTAGGTGGGAAATTGTTATTTTATACCATATCCAAGAATTTTATATTGTAATGATGACATTTGTATCATATAAACAAATTTTAGTTCAATATCCAAGAAATATTTGTATAAAATCTCTTTCAATGACTATGGCATAAAATGTCTTTCATGTGGTATAAAACAATATTATTTCCATCTTAGCCCATTATTTGGTCTATTCAAATAGGCAGATCTCCACAAACTAATATCGGTCTAAGGACAGGACCAAGTATACAGTGCACAACACTATAAGTGATATTAAGATCATGACACATATCACCTATTCATTCACCTTAAAATACAAAACCCGTAACTAAAAAATATTTTGCATGTCCAAGCAATGTCATAATTAGACACTTATGTGTAATCCTTTATTATATCAAGTAAATGTAACTTTTTACCATTTTTACACGATTGACTTGTGTTGGCCCGTAACAATACGAGTGGCTGGACTATCCCATGATATTATACTCATCAGAAGACAAATTTATATTAAAATTAAGTAACAACCTTCCCATTAATCATGTTGCTTATCAAATTGGACAACCCTAAACTTTACATGACTCACTTACAGTTATAGGACAAATAGCAATGCTACGATTGTCAATTGCATGGTCCAACTCACGAGTTGCTGACAGGGCATTGAGATTAAGAATATTTGGTGGTGGTGCACTACGTCTATGTCCACATCCCTTTTGGTTTCTGCCCCATTTTAAGTGAGATTGACACTTATTTTGTTGAGGGCTTCCCTTTGATCACACAACTACCGACTCATCCTATGTTCTGCTTTCAAGAGCATTTATACCAATGTCACTAAAATGGTTTGTTTGGCTCCTTAATTGTGAACCAGAGTTTTCTGCAAGACTACTTTGATATGTCAAGGCACAATTTTCCAATTTGGCAAACCCCTCTTCCAAGTATTTTTTGAGAAATTCATACTTGTCACCAAACTCCACAACCATATCAATAACATCATAAAACACCTTCTTCAGCTCTTATGTATGCCTACTCAAGAGTCAAAACTGTTGACCCATTGGTACTACCTTGGTCTTCGAATGGCATCTTCCTATGTCCTTAGGCCACCATCTTAAGATATATAGCATGTACGAATAATGACAACATTCCTTTTTGAGAGCACAACAAGGAATGCATGCACACAATTCCTCTGAATTCAAATGGTCGACAACAAATTCAAACAATCCAAACTCATAATGATAAACAACTTGAAAAGAACTATGTTTTTGCTATTGAACTCACATTGTGTGCCATTGATCAAGATCATAAATTACATTAGATCCATAATCAAAAGCTTTCTTAATCTCGAAATAAAGTATGCTAACTACTACCTCCTTTTGTACCAAAGAAAAGATCTTGTTATTATACACTATAAAATTGCCCTTCAATTTCAATTTTAGTTACACAAGGGATGATTTTATTCTAACATTAAAAACTTATGCCTATTTCCTTCTTTAACCTATCATGCAATGCATTTTGGTATTGCTCAAACGCCTTTAATGAGGTCTGTCCATTTACATAATTGGCAAAGAAAGCATTAAGGCTCTCACTTCTCTACGTAATAAAAATGCCAACCCAGAAACTTAATTTCACAAATGCCAATACTCACTTTGCATGACCTTCGTATAATTTTTTCAACCAAAGTTTTCTTGCTATTGGAATTTTGAAAGCATAGCTTCTTATCTCTCTTGAAATTCTGCATCAGAATTTGCCTTATACATAACTGACATGAATACTTCCCTTAACTCGTCATATGATGAGTTATTAGGAAACTTCCTTATCAAATACCACATATACTGTTGGTGCTGAAGTTGTTTCCAAAAATAGCCTCCATTGCAATGCCTATACTTTCACATTGATTAGTCATAATGACTTTGGGCCTTTGCTTATTCATGCATTGTAACCATGCTCTATTTTTTTTTTTTTTCTTTTGAGAACCAACCATGTTTTAAATACCTACACATGGTTCTCCATTTCCTTTCCATCTACTAGAGCATAACCAAGCATAATTGATTGTCCATGATAGTTGATACTTATGAATGGCATAAATTAATATGAACCCTAAAAGATGTAACTTAGAGACTTAATACGCATAAGAAATTAAACAAGAATCTAAGAAATCTAAATCAATTTTTAACCACATAAATCTTAAATCCAATGTTTAAAGGAACACAAACCTAATGTGTAAAGAAAGATATGAACGCTTACTCTAAAAAAGAATGAACTTGAAAGTGATAAGTCAAGTTGAATACTACGAGAAGAATTAGTTTTTGATAAATTCTTTAGTTCTTGAAAGAATTAAAGGAGAAAATTCTCACTTTTATTTCACTTAATGATGTACTCCTTTTAATCATGAAACCAAGTCTATTTATAGGTTGAATTAACAACTCTAAAGATGAGGATAAACTTCCTAAATAAGCTAACAATAAATCTACTATTGTTTTTTTTAAGGATTGTTATAAAATTCCTTACAATCATTTAAAAAAACCCTATTCATTATACTTATACAATTAATAAAACCTCAGCTTATATAAAGGTATGCTTTGTTATCCTTCAAGTTTGAATTAGTTTTTTTGGTTCAAACTTCTTTAATCAACCTATTAAGTGCCTTTTTCATCCTTTTAACTATTGAACATGTTATTGGCCTTTCTTGAATGCTTAGTTGATCCTTAAAAGCCCTCAATGCATTAACTCCTTTATGGATAAATGCTTAATTGATTCTTAACAACCCTTCATACATTAGCTCCTCTATAAATCTCATAATTTCCCCTCTCCTTAAAAAGATTTATCCTCAAATCATCACTTACATCAAAAGAAGAAAAATTAGAAATATTAAATATTACATTCACATTATACTCATCGAAGAAGCCAAACTTATAAAAATTATTATTAATTTGTACCACTACTTAAAATGGACCATTTTCTCTAAGCTGTAGTTTTGAACGCCTTTAAGTTAGGAATTTTTCCTTGCACATATGCACCAAAACCCAATCACTATGTTTAAATGTCACCTTTTTTCTCCATTTGTTAGCATAAGATGTATATTACTTAGTTCGTTTTGCCATTTGTTGTCACACATTTTCATGCAACTTCTTCACCATTTTAACCTTGCATTCACCATCTAATTTAGTATACTCATTAATAGGTAAAGGCATCAAACCCTAAAAAGTTAAAAGATTAAAACTATGCATAATTTCAAATAAAAAGTAACTAGTAGCATAATAACTATTCCTATTACATGCAAACTCTGCATGTAACAAATAATTTTTTCACATTTTCAAATTTATTTGAATAATAGCACACAACAAAATAGAAAAAATTTAATTAACTACCTAAAGAATAATTCAATTACATTATTTGTATTGTTAGTTTTATAGTATGAGATAAAATATATCATTTTTGAATACTTATTAACAGCAATAAATACAAAATTTCTATCTCTTTTTTATCACAGTAGCTCTAGTATAATTTTTATAGATAAATCAATTTAGAGATGGTTAGGTATGGGTAAAAAGGTGTACAAGTCATAAAATAAAACTCTAAATTTAATCTATTTACATGTTATGCACTTCTCGCATACCCTTTCAACATCTAGTTTCATATATGGCCAAAATAAATACTCAGCTAAGACATTTAAGATTTTCTTAACTCCAAAATGACTCATTAGATGACCTTATTGTCCTTTTCTTACAACCAACTCTCTTAAGGAAATCATAAGCACACATAAACAATTTTTCATAAATAAGAAACCCTTATAGTTATAAAATTTCCTAGATGCTCACTTTTTAAATGCCTTATACATATTAATAATGTTAGGATATTTCAAATAAAAATCTTTAATATATTCAAACCCTAACAATTTCACACTAAGTGTAGAGATAAGGGTATACCTACAAAATGATATATCAGCTACAACATTCTCCTTACTTTATTTCTATTTAATGATGTAAGAAAAAACTCAATAAATTCAACCCACTTGGCATATCTCTTATTTAACTTCCTTTATCCCTTTAAGTGCTTTAAATGAGAAGTCTTATCTTGATCATTACTTTACTTAAAAACCACATTCTTTTTAATAACCTTAATTAGTGATGCAACAATAGTGTTAAAGTCCTTAAAAAAAAAAAAATTATAAAAGCTAAATAGAGCATAAAAACTCCACACATCACTAACTAATTTAGGTATAAGTTAATTACAAGCTACCCAAACCTTTTCTTAGTTAACCTTAATACCCCTTAACACTCATAATATAGCCAAAAAAATATAATTTGATCAATGTAAAAGGAATATTTCTTAAGGTAAACATACAATTTCTTATAATATAAAACAAAATGCAAAAGATCAAATCTTTATCTAAATTTTTACTATATACCAAAATATTATAAAATACACAATGAGAAATTTACTAATGAATGCACATAAAACATAATTCATCAATCTCATAAAAGTACTCAGTATATTAATGAGACCAAATGACATAATAAGTCATTTATACAAACTATGTTGTTTTCCACTTTTCTCTCTCTTGTCCTAATTTGGATCCACTTTCCAAAACAATTCATCTAACATATCATTTAATTTAGATATAGGATTACAATACTTTACAGTGATTTTATTGATTGTTTTATAATTAATGCACATTATCTAAGTCTCATCCTTCTTAGGCATAAGTAATACTAGAATTACACATAGATTAATATTCTCCCTCACATATCCCTTTGTCATAAACTTCTCAACTTGCCTTCAAAACTTTTTTGTCTCTTTAAAATTACTTCTATAGGCTAATCAATTTGGAACTATTGCACTAGGGATGAATTCAATTTGATGTTATATTCCTTTTAAAGGTGGCAAATCACTTGGTTCTTTAGGAAAAATATCACCAAATTCTTGGAAAAAAGAAATAACAATATTAGGCAAAAAGGAGTTAAGCTCATCAATACAAAAGTACAATTATAAACTATTTTGAATAAAAAAAGTTCTCTTAACATCATTATCTTTTGCATACAAACTCTCAATTTTTCTCTTTTACCTTTTTCCTTCATTTTTGTTGGTCTCATCTCCTTTCTTTTCCTCTTTTTTCCTCTCAACCATAATTTCTTTTTTTCTTTTAATCTTTTATTTTATCCTCAATTGATTTTCATAAACTTGTTAAGGTGTCAAAAGTACAAGAGTAATAAGTTTAACATTTATTACAAAAGATTACCTATTCTTAAACTCATCATACATTACACATTAGTCATATTGTCATGGTCTTCTTAACAAAATATATCCAACTTGTATAGGTACGACATTACAGAAGACCTCATCAGTATATCTCTCAATAGTAAACAATACTAATGCCTATTTATTTATTTTAACCTCCCTACATTTATTTAACCATTAAAGATAATATGGCCTAAGATATTTCATGGTAAATTAAGCTTTTCAACCAAAGCAATTCTAGCTATATTTGTACAATTATTCCTATCAATCATTATGCTACATACATTATCTTTAATGTGACACTGTGTATGGAAGATATTATCTCTATGCACTTCTTCATCTTCCTTAGTTTGCACATTAAATGGTCATTTAGCCACCAACACATCTCTATCAACTAGTTACTCCTCTTCATCACTTGTATTCTCTAATAATGGAATGAAGTCATCATTGGACTCACTTTTGATCTCAATATCACCATTACCCCCACAACATCATGGTATACTTATTTGAACACTAAGATGTAATATATCCTCTTCCTAGACACTTAAAACATTTAATATCTTTATTTTTACTAGGTCAGGAATTAAGATTACCTTTCTCCTTACTAAAACTCACTTTCTTGCTCTTGTAAGATTTGGCCTTGAGCTTGTAATTAGCCTTCTCCTCCTTTTTGCTCTAAATTTTGTCCAAACCATGTAGAACCCTTCCATTGGAGTTGCTTTTCAATTTTCATTTCCATGTGCACTATATCCTCTAACTCCATATAATATTGTAATTCAAATATGTTGGCAATGTCTTTATTTAACCCTTACAAGATCCAAACTATGATTACTTCTCTATCCTCATCTATATTAGCTTAAATCATAGCAATCTTCATATCTTTATCCTTTACACTCTTTGTGCCTTAAGTGAGTACTTGTAACCTTTAATACAAAATCCCTATAATAGAATTTAGAGATAAACCCCTTTATAATAGCCTTCATCTCCTTCCATGTATTAATAAGTTTCTCACGATTCTTTTTCCCAATCAAACAAGTTAATTATATCAAATGATAGCATAATTAGTAAATTTAATGGTAGTAAGTTTTACCTTTTTTTCTTTGGAGTAGTTATGGTTGTTAAAGGTCAACTTAACCTTCTTCTCCTATTCTATATAGGCTTTAAGATCAATTTTCCCTTTAAACAGAGGAATTTTCATTGTAATATTGTCAAAATCATGGCCATAGGTGTCTTAACTCTTAAAATCTTTTCAACCATTTTTATTATTAGTAATTCTGACCATAGTAGTTTAATCATCAAATACATTGTCTTTTACTTTATCTATATGGCCATAGTCTCATCTTTCTTATCTTCTTGCATTAGGAATCTCATTACTCTCATGTTTCATTTTCAACTCCATTATTGTATTGGATTGCTTCTTCATCCTCGTATCATTAAATTGGTATTCATGCACTCAAATTGTTATTATAGTTTTAATCATGAACAACACATCACTACCTTCCTTTTTAACTAAACCTTCATTTTTGGAAGACATAATGTTAATTTTATACAAAATGGCTTAAGATACCTCTTCAAATGCTCCCTCACATGTTTCACTTAAAAATGGTGTCATATATCCTTATGTTTACACTTTTAAAAACTTTTTCTCAAGATATGTTTACACTTTTACCTTTTACCACTCAAATTTTCTATCTTAATTTTTTATTGAACTAAACAACTTTAATCAAAGTCACCTTATAATTAACTAATTCCAAAAAATTAGAATCAAAGATATTTAAGAAAGTATAATGAATAAAGGTTATGGATTAGAAGAAAACAATAAGATTAAATCATAAGACACAAAGAAAGATTAGTTAGATCGAATGCTTGTAGGGATTAAGAAGAAATAAGGTATGTTACTTCAATTTAGGATTTTCTTATGTTGTAAGATGCCCAATTAAGAAGGAAATAAAGTTTTTATCTCCCTTTGACCTAATTAAATAAGGTTTACTTCTCAAATAGGAAGAAATCAACTATAATCTTTCCTTTCTCATTTTTTTATGCTTTTCTTCTTTCTTTGTTTCTTCTTTTTCTTTTTCTATTTTTCATATGAATTTAAAGATAAAAAAAAAAGATAAACTAGGGTTTATGGATTTAAAGAACAAAAAGGGTATAGAATGTGACTAAAAAGAAAAGATAAAACTAAGGTATGTAGATTCAAGGAACAAAAAGGTTTAAAATGCTGCCAGAAAGAAGAATAAAAGAAAAACTCAAATTGAGATAGGTAAACCTGAACCTAAAAAAACTAAATCAGATTTCAATCACACAAACCTAGATTTAATATTTAAAGAACATAAATCTAAGGTATAAAGAATGATATATATGTCATACTCTAAAAAAGAACGAACTTAAGAGTGATAAGTTAGGTTGAACATCATATGAAGAGTTAGTTTTTGATAAGTTCTCTAATTTTTGAAAGAATTAAAGAAGAAAATTCTCACTTTTATTTTACTTAATGATTTGCCTCCTTTAATAATGAAATCAAGTCTATTTATAACCTAAATTAACAATCATAAAAATAATGAAAAACTTTCTAAATAAACTAACAACAAATCTACTCTTTTTTTTTTTTAAGGAATTGTTGCAATAGCCCTTATAATCATTCAACACAATTTTATTCAGTATACTTATATAATTAATAAAGTATTGGCTTATATTAAAGTATACTTTGTTACCCTTTAAGTTTGAATTAGTTTTTTTGGCCCTAATGTCTTCAATTAGCCCATTAAGTGTCTCTTTCATCTTTTTCACTCTTGAACATGTCATTAGCCCTTTTTAAATACTCAATAAAGTCTTAAAAACCCTTTATGCATCAACTAATCTGTGGATCTCATCATAAATGGCATGTTATATTTGTTTACCAAATATGTATTATCGAATGACACAATATCTCCAAACTCTTGGAAGGTTGCCTTGCTCTTACCATTAGTCTAAGAGACATTTCTCAACATTCCATCATTATTATTATTTACAAAGTAGAAAAAATCATGCCTCTATTATTGCATTGTAACAAACAAATTTGCATTACTTGTGAATTATTGTCTTGTAACTTTAATCTTTTATACTTATTAATGTAGTTTGCACGGTCCTTTGGCAGGCACAACATGTTTTTGAACACATTAGCTTTTATAATTGCCAACCTCACACTTTTCATAAGCCTTACACTTGCAATATCACAATTTTTAAGCTTCCTTTTCATATAAATTAGCATTTACCAATGTTGCCTATGAAATCTAGCTTTATTAAGACTTAATACATGATTGTGCTTATTGATGTATTTTGTTATTTCTCACTTCTCATCTCTTTTATTCATATAAACCTTTCCTAAGCACCTTACTCAACCACTTATCCTTGGTTTCAACATGTTCAACCCTATACTTATATGTGACCAACAATGAACACATACAAACGTTTGATACTTTACCTTCTCCTCTTCCTCTCTTTATAACCCTCACTTCATAATACTAAATCCCTTTAACTTGATATATTTTTGGTAAAAGTTAAAAGAATCATTCATACAGTCAAACTCTATCCCTACCTTTGGTACTCGTTCTATGACCTCTATTTCTTACTCTTTTGCATCAATCTATTGTCTGCCACTATTCTAGTTTGCTTGGATTCCATGCTCTTATCATGTTGCTTCCTAATTTTTCATTTTCCTTCTTAGTTCATCTCCTGCAATTGTTTCAAATTTCATATTAGTTCACTTTAATAAATCTTTATCCAACAATCAAATCTTTTATAACACCCACTCAAATTTATACAACAACATAGAGCTTTAATACTTATATAGTGTTAAACAATTATAACTTCACCCTCCTTTGTCCAAAAGGAATGTATAAAATTAAAGATATGGTCAATGAAGCTACTTTTTCTTGCCTTGGGTAATTATATGTTAACCTTAGTAAAATTGTCATCTAAAATAAAAGGAGCATACAAGCGTTGTAAATACTATACCAACACCATAGACCCAGTCCTCAATTTGTCTTATATTATGAATGAAAAAGAAAATCTCTTTACCATGCATTCACTGTCTACCTAAAATTATAACTAGATTGTAAAAGTTATTATCTATTGTGAGAAAAAAAAAAGTTGTTATGTTTTCAAAGTATTCACTTCGTTTGTTATACTAGGATCCCTTCATATGTTATACTAGGATGTAGTATATAAAAAACTCATTGTTATATAGTGCACTTTATGTCTACATTAAAAGGGTTTTTGGCTGTATAATAAAAATTGCATTCATGTTATACAAAATTCCTTAATTTACTTGTATACATAGTCATTAGTTATATCGCATTACACTACTAAGATTACCAAAAAAGGCTCATTCACTTCACTGTTTTTGTCACCATCACACGAATAAGTAAAAATTTACTTCAACTTAAATATGCATTTTTAACGTACACTTCACAGAGCACTCGTCAATATTATTCACTGATGTCATCTATAGCTCAAAATCTCGTATCAAACCTTAATTACGCCTAGCTACCCCAAAGGCAAGTGAATTTGTGTTGGGCCTTCCAATTGCATACAGTAAGTTAATGAATTCTCATTTCTTTGCCAAATCTCCAATCTGTCTATTGTTTCAAAAGCACAACTCGCCTCTCACAAATATCCTTTAACCTAACTTTGATCGTAACTTTAAGTGGTCCACGAACTTCACAAATTCCAACTTGTCGCACTTTGCTATTGACTGTCTCCTTTGCCTTTTCTTGACTATTTAGTTGGGATTTCTAATTCCCACATTTTTCCTCTTCATGAAATTATCGGTAATTAATTTCTCATACTTGAAATTATTTTGCCAAGTTTACCTATGCTTTAATTGAGTTTCAATTGGGTTTTTTTTTTCCTTCTTTTACCTAGTTTTTTCTCTCTTTTTTCTTTTAATATTCATACTGTTCTTTTTTATATATATTCATTGAGTCTCAGACTCCACAAAAATGGAGTCCACGTAGTGACTCCCTTATTTTTATTTTTATTTTTATTTTTTTAAATCATTACGTGGCAAAGAGCCATCGGTCAAGGTCAAACAACAACGTATATGGTCCCCTCTCCGTGGTCATGTGTTCAACCCGTGCCAAAACGAAATCCATGTAGCTTTTCGTAATCTTCGGATAACACATTAGTTCAATTACCATATGACCCCTCCAGCCCCCACACCACTCGCCCTCACCAGTGCCCCACTCGCCATGCCCCGCCCTTTTTGAAACGAGCCCAAACACGTGCCATCATTGCGATGCCGGAAGAAATCCTCTTTTACTCTAGTGGCATCCTCGTAATTTTACCTGGCTGTCAAGGTCAATTACTATTTTCTTGCTGCATTTAGCTCACTCACCCTCAACAGGCCACATCCTTCTTTTCATTTTAACAGCTCCCACGTCACCTCGCTCCACCCTGTTTGTCTCCCGAGAAAATTCCAGCAGGAAACTCTCTCCCTCTCTCACACATCTTCGCACTCCAGCCACTGAAAGGTACACGGAGAGAGAAAGAGAGGAGCGATGACGTCGGGGACGAGAATGCCGACGTGGAAGGAGCGGGAGAACAACAAGCGGAGGGAGAGGCGGCGGAGAGCGATCGCCGCGAAGATCTACGCCGGCCTGAGATTGTACGGGAACTTCAAGCTCCCAAAGCACTGCGACAATAACGAGGTCCTCAAAGCTCTATGCAGCGAGGCCGGATGGACCGTCGAGGAAGATGGCACTACTTATCGAAAGGTACGACTAATCAACGACCTTAACTAATTTATTTTCCAAAACAAACGCAATCTCCCGGCGAGATCAATCGCGTTGAAGTTCAAGTTTCAACAACTTAGTCGATCGCGCGCGCGCGCGCGGTTTAGCTTATTAATTAAGTTGTTTGTTGCGACGAGCTACGCCCGCCGCACCGTGTGTTAGGCCATCGGTGAGGGAAAATATCCGGTTGACTTCGGCGAGTCAAGTCAACCGAGTGTTAGACTGAGTTTGGCTTACTGGTGCTAGCGTGCGCCGAGCGCTAGGAGCGTATGATAGCGGGGGAGGGAATCATTGTGGCGAAAGCAAGCCCTGTACTTTTGTTGATCTACGGTCGTGATTGTTTTGGTCGGTTGTGCTAAGAAAGATTTTTTGCTAAGATCGTAACCGTGCATTTCTTTTTGCCCGTTTAAAATTCTGGTAACGCACGGAGAACAAGTTCTTTTGAGATTCGGCCTGCTTTAGATCTTTATTTTATAGGAACGAACATGGTAGACGGCGAACTCAGAGACGCGCAGCACAGGACGACCTCAGACGTCAGATTTTTCAGACGGAAATGCCCTTGTCTGATGTCAGCTGACTCTCCAAATTGCACTGTTATTTCGAAGAGCAGTTTGGTCATTTCATTAGTATCCCAACCGATGTTCCCTCCCTCTCTTTTCCCCTCGTCACCACTTTCTAGGCCGCTTCTTGGGGATTCCCGCTGCCCCAACCACTCATGCATGCTAAGCATTTTTACCTGAAATTCTCCTTTTTTTTTTTTTTTTTTCGATGCTTTTGCCCTGCACTCGGGCCATTTTGGTCATTTTGTATTCAAATAATTTCTGAACCGTTTCTCTTTTGGGATGGTCTTTGGATGTGGGGATGGAAAGTTAGAAAAGTTTTGTTCAGCGGTGGGAGAACGGTAAACGATGGAGAAAGGAGGATTTTGAATCCTCGGATTCCGTTGCAGGAAATGTATAAAATAAGGAAGGCTTTAAGAATATTTAACTGTTAAGGCGTGCGGCGGTGGGTGTTTGATTATTTTGCAGCAACGTGTTGTTTTTAGGGAGGTGGGGTCGGGGTGATGGCGTGTCGTGGGTGCATTATATTGATAACGCTCTTATCTTTTTGACATTGAATTATCTTTTTAATAAAGTTTCTATCTTGTCAATTACCTTAGTGCCCTATCATGTTTTGTTTGAATTAGAGTAGGTTGGTAGGAATTATAAAAATATTTATCATATAAATATGTAATGAAAATGAGATTTAAAATTTTAATTGTTAAAAACAGATTAATTATTTATTAAATATAATTATAATTTAACTTATATGACATAATAATTATTGAAATAATTTTTAATTATTTTTATTTTTTAAGTCTATTAATGGATTGTCCCAAATCATCATTGGAGCGTCCAGCCTCTAAACTTAAAACTCTTTTTAAGGAGAGAGAGAGAGAGAGAGAGGAGGAGGAGAAGGCCAAGAGGTATGCATTATCTAACCATATTATGAATTTAGAATCATTTTTTGGTGACTTGTGTCAATTTTCAACATATTGTACTTTAATTTTTATATTTTTAAATATTATATATTTAAATTTATAAGTTTTATTTTTTATTTTTTTTAATTATTTTTATGTAGATAACTTATTAAGATTTTAATATTTTAATAACAAATATGAATTATAATTTTGAGAAATTAGATAAATTAATTTTTGAATTAACCAATTCATATTTATAAATTAAAATTAAAGTATAATCATATATTATGACTACTAAAATATTAAAATTATTAGAGTAATTTGATTAATTCTTTCAATATACGCAATCTTTAATGTAATTTAATTATTTGATCATATTAATATTATAATTAGATATAAAATATGAAATTGGTATCTAATCCATATTATTCAATTCTATTAGTTTTCAAATATTTATATAGTCATTAATTTTATAAAAGAAATTATTAGTAATGAATTATCATTTTACCTCACATAAGGATTTCTTGAATTAATATTTATTGAAAATAAACAGAATATCCTCTCTTGATTACATCAGGGTGATGAATTATTTTATGATTATTTAATTATTTTCATATAATTTATAATATATTCAACTTTATTCCAACAATCAATTTTTAATTAAGACAATTTAAAAGTGAAATCAAAGTAATATTAATTCTTATATTAGATGTGTGATATGTTCAACTTCAATTTCATAAGTGATTCTTAATTATGACAATTTAAAAGTGAGATCAAAATAATATCAATTTTTATATAATATATTTTGGTAATTTTAAATTTAAAGATCACTTATACTATTTTTATATGAGAAATTTCTCAAATACAATTAATATTCCATTTGAAAATTCTCATGGTAAATTAATTCAATAAATTTGTTGAACTAGCAAGTAGTTATTCGTTTATTTAAATATCTTTATATTTCAGTTTATAAAATTAATTACTTTTTGCATAAAAAAGAAAATAATATGTTCTATTTTCACAATTGTATCAATGTTCTATCTTGATAGCATATCAATTAAAAGTATTTAAGAATAATATTATAATTATCTTATAATTTAATTTTATTATAATTATTTTTATAAAATATATTTATTTTATAAATTTTATTTTTAAAATTCATCAATGACTATATCATTATATAAATAATATTAAAAATAAAAAATACTTTTAATTAATATATTATATATATAGAATATTAAATATGTATTTATAATAATAACTAAAGTGTTGACTATTAGAATATTTTAAATGGGGAGACATATTTTTGTCCATTAAGTATTAATTAATGTATTAAAAGGAAAAAGGGAGCTAAAATTCAATTCATCCTCAATCTAGGATGGGGTAGTGATTACTTCTGGTGTTGGAATATGCTGATGGCATTTACCTTCCGGAAAACCAGCTGATGTGTAGAGAGAACTTCCTATTTGTGCACTGGCTTGCTAATTATTTGTGTTGTACAATTTGTATTTGTATTCTTGGATGCTGTATGACCTCAAATTTGAATGTCATTTCATCACTTTATTACTTGAATTAATTTTTGTAACTAAATGATTTTGCTCAAAGTGTTACAAATGGTGAGACTAGACAAACTAATGGAGAGAAAATGCAAGATTCAAGGCCTTATATACTGCAGAAGGCCTGACTGGCAAACAGGAATTTTGGTCCCTAGAAGAAACTTGTATTTTTGTTCATTTGATGCTTTGCATGGTTGAGGGAATTATATAATGCTTCCTTATTTCATCGAATTGGTGATTTTAGGACATGGAACATAATGGGAAAATTTCAGGCTAACATCTCTATGAACATTCTGTTTGATTGTGAGAGATGTGCACAAAGATGAAATCACACTAAATCCACCAGACAGCTTTGAGGCAGTGACAAGAGGTTGTGATTATTTTTTTGTCTTCTTGGTTAAGTAAGGCCTTAAATTTTGTGTTGCTTATGAGATGTTGCATGAATAATTGAAGGTGTCATTAAGGTATGAAGTACACTGTGTTAATTATGTTTACTTGAGGAAACTTGAAATAATTAGAGTGCTGCAATTCAACTTATAGCATGACAATTGGCTGGAAAATTTTGTTATGGCGTTTGACATAGCCATCTCATTAAACCAATGACTGTTAGGGAAAAATTTTGGTCTCACCCATGCAAATAATTTGTTTGTCTAGGGGTGCAAACCTGTGGAACGCATGGACATTGTGGGAGGGTCTACATCAGCTAGTCCATGCTCTTCATACCAACCGAGTCCATGTGCATCCTATAATCAAAGTCCTGCCTCGTCTTCTTTCCCAAGTCCCATTTCATCCCGTTATGCTACCAATGCTTGTTGCAAAGCTGATGCAAATTCCCTCATCCCCTGGCTCAAAAACCTCTCCTCTGGCTCATCATCAACCTCATCTAAGCATCCTCAGCATCTCTACATTGGCTCCATAAGTGCTCCAGTCACACCTCCACTGAGTTCTCCAACTTCTCGAACTCCTTGCACCAGAAACAACTGGGATGACCTGGCTGCTGCTCCATCTTGGATGGGGCAGAACTATTCTTCCTTGCCCTTATCTTCCCCGCCAAGTCCTGGCCATCAGGTTCTGCCAGATTCACGATGGCTTGCTGGTCTCCAGATTCCTCAAAGTGGACCATCATCACCCACATTTAGCCTGGTCTCGTGCAACCCATTTGGATTTAGAGAGGAGGCTGTGTCAGGTGCAGGGTCACAAATGTGGACTCCAGGGCAAAGTGGTAATTGCTCTCCAGCAGTTCCTGCCGGTGTGGATCAAACAGCAGATATCCCAATGGCAGATGGTATTGTAACTGAGTTTGCATTCGGAAGTAACACAACAGGTTTAGTGAAACCTTGGGAAGGGGAAAGGATCCATGAAGAATGTGTCTCTGATGATCTTGAGCTCACACTTGGCAACTCTAAAACCAGGTAAATTGGAATTGGTCTACGGCTGCAGAGGGTGCGGGGTGGCTTCTGGCTGCCTTTTACCTAGTTATGTTTCGTGTCTTTTGTTGTGCAGATAAAGTGGATTGATAGAAGAGGCTGAGACCGAGGTCTTCATGGTTCTTATATCTTCTTCCATCACGTAATGCCCTTCATATATAATGACTCTGTCTTGTGAGTGCTTTGGTTGCAAGGCAGCTGAATTTAGAAGTACAGCAGCAACAGTGAGTAAGAGCTCCCGTTATTTTATTCTCCCTTTCCTTTTTGTTTTTTTTTTTTGTTTCACTTATTGTTTTTGCAAAGGACCATCAACAATTAAATTATAAATAGTTCTTGGAGGCGACTTTGCCCCTTCTGTTCATTGGCCCCCTATTTGTTTACTACTGAAAATAGTTTCTTTTTAGAGAGGAGTTACGGTTGTTCTGTGATACTTGATCTGATACTGTAAATGCTATTGGAAGGCATATTTGGGTTTCAGGAAATAAGAAGTTGGATTTCTCTTTATTAATAACTTGTCCCTTTTTCTGATATCAATCTTTGGTTGCTCCGATGGTTAAATCTGATCATCCATTAGGCCAGCAAAACGAACAGCCGAAATACCTGTTTAACTTGAGAAAGAATTGCAAAAAGCTGGACTCTGCTGGTTCGTACAGTGAAACTCTGGGCAGTGAAATGCTGTCATGCTCACCTGGGCTAGGTGAAAATGATTCTAAAGGGAGTAAGATGATTAATTTTTATTCGCACCAGGTAATCATTTGCTGAGGGTGCTTTCTCAGGAAAAGGAAGAGGGTAATTAGAGCTTGAAATTAAATCGTTACAGCAAGAAATGACCAAGCAAATCTGTTTCCTCTAGTTTAAAAGTGTGTAATTTGTTTGTGAGCGATGCCCAAGCATTGGGCTTCTGACACATTATTTTCCATTTTGTTTGAATAATTCTATTATTGTTTTTTTTTTTTCTTTTCTTGCCCGAGGCATAAAGCTCTTCTACGCAAACAATGCTGTCGGAAAATGAGAGCCCAAAAGCATCGTTGGAGATGCTGGATGTCACCCATTATGGCAAAAAGGCTGCTCTTCCGAGGGGATTTGTGAAAGTGATCTCCAAGGCTTTGTCATATTCAATGTCCTTTCAAAGACAAATAATATAATTAATCCAATAAAATGAGGACGAGCGAAATGATGAAAGGAAGTCTGTTTGATCTTTAAGTTGGACAAACATTGACTGGCGATCTCGCTAGCGAGAAAATTGATCAGGAGAAAAGAAAAGCAAAGAATGATTACTGTTTCTATTGCTTTTGAATAAATTGTAATTTTCCGGGTACTCAAGTGTAATATACAGACCCACATATTCCAGACTATGTTCATCCAATTATCTGTACATCAAATATATATATATATATATATGAAACCATATTTTCAGGTTTATTTGCAAGCACATCAAATGTCTTTTTTCTTCTTCTTTCCCCTTCAGCTGCCCCATTGGAGAATGGGTAGAGTACTACAGGGGAACATGCTGTAAATGACTTCGGTATTCACCTGATTCAAATGGTAGACAATGGTGATGAAGGATACCTGCACAATTAATTCATGCCATATGTACAAAGTTGACAGGCACATTCCATTTTCTAGATCTTCCGGCTACTGTATTCCAAACAATCACCTTCCCAACTTCTGATATATCTCTGCCAGCGCACAATAAAGAATTGCAGCAGCGGGTGGTCTGGGCATTGAGCCAAAGAGTATATCTGATGCCGTTATGGACTGGCTTCCATAAAATCTGGAATTCTCCTTTGAGCGCGTGGTGACAGCACTTCCTTCTAGTGAACATCCGACAAATGCTCCTGAACATTCAAAAATTACGATATGAGCAGCATTCTGAAACAATCATCATGTAAACAGTGATGCAATAGGAAAGGAAAACCAAACTCAGGACTACCTTAGTTATTAAAAAAACTCAACCTTTAAAACATTTGAGGAATAAAGACTGGAGCAATAAATACATGCATGGACAAATCTAGAAGCATACAATATTCATGCCCTTTCCAAAACCTTCATGGCTAGTTGACAGCCATAGAAACATCATGGTGACTTGCATAAAAAATAAAAATATTCTTACTCAGGGTATCACATCATTATATATTTTAGCAGCAGAACAAAGTTAGTTAGAGAAAGTATATACCTTTACTGCAGCTGTATGTATAACAGGCAGCATAACCAGCATCACCTGCTCGTAGACCAGCTTCAGCTGCCCGCCCAACAGTGCCAACTGCAGCACTCAGACCAGCACCGAATGAAAGATGCGCATTGCTGCAAAATGTCCTGATAGCATCGTTTGTCCTCAATACTATTATAAAATCTGTCAATTCACCTCCAGCCTGTAAACAACAGCCCTTTATAAAAGAACGGAAAGAAAGTCCCAAAAGAGTGAATATGAAAGAACAGACTTGATGCAAAATCCATTTTCAACAATACGCAGTGATATATGAGAATAGCAAACAACAAAATAACTTGTTCAGTTGGAAAAAAGAAAGCAAGTGTGCATATATTTCAGAAAAATCGGAGAGACAACATTTTGAATAGTAATTGTTATGAACAACTAGTTAGAATCTGAAAATTAGCAACATACAGATATTTTATTGTGCATGGGATACTTTAAGTGTATATACAAATAAAGCTACCAGGGACAGTAAACACAAAACTGATCTCCCACCTGAGCTCCCCATCCTACACCAAATGAAGATATAGCCGAGGGTGGAGACCATGAGCCATCTTCTCTACGTGCAACAACAAGTCCGGTTCCAATATTATAGGTAACCACAACCCCAACTTTAACAACTGTAATTATTGCAAGGCCTTTTGCTTGCCGTAAAATGGCATCTGGAATTGACTTTTCAGGCTTCAGGGAACCTACCTGATAATTGCAATGCAATGAATTAGAAGCCAAGGATGGTAACAATATATCATACCAGAAATATGCAGTTATATAAGTGAAACATAAAAGATCTTGTCTCTCAAGCGGCTTGTAAATAATATGATGGGTTTATTGTGTTGTACAATGTAAAACCTACAGTTATGGCCTGTCTGATAATTCATCTGGACAGAATATGTTAAAATCAGCTATGAAAAGTAAGTTGCTCGCATGAGATTGTAAGTCTTACCTTCTTGTAACCACGAATAGCGTTTGCAGCCTTGTAAATCTCATGTTCCAAAGTTTGTCCCCATGGAAAATTAACCCAGGATCTTAAGGTACTGAGGTCCATAACGTCATGGGTTGGCAACTGGGCTGCATTGCTTACTTGGTCCATCAAATATGGCTGGACAGATTCAAGCCGCACACAACATACATCACAGACTCGTTGAGGATCTGCAACCCGAAATTTTACTGGCATTAAGCTCCTTCCCCTAGAGCATTCACCACAGAATATGCCTCCACAAAACCTACAGTGATGCCTGGAGCACATAATTGGATGAAATCGAGTGCCACACAGCATGCAAGCAGAAGCAGCACTGTCTGCCAACCACTTTGGAGGGTCTGCTTCAAGAATTTGCCTTACATTACCAAAATTGGCCTCTGTAAGAGTCTGAGCCATCTCCTGCCAAGCTTGCTCTAGTAGCTGAGTTGACATCCAGGAAAAGTTATGCCTATGAATATCACTGGAGGTAATGGCCCTCACTTTTCCCTGAGCTGCAAGTAGCATCTCCACTATTATGTTCCACATGGTCAACTCCTTCTCTTCTTCACAGAACTGGTTCCACCCCATGTCACCTTCAGGGAAATAACCCCCATTAGAGTGAAAACCTCTGGCCCACTCTTCGTGGTCACTTTCCAACATAGGTGGAACAGAAACAGGAATCCACACCCCAGTTTCTTCAGACAGTGGTGAGTCATAGAAAAAGTATTTCCCTTGCTTTTGCCGACCAGCTCTTGGTTCTCTCTTATCGTCACTCCCCTCCCTAGATAATCGAGGTAACTCAGTGTCACATTCCCCAGATATTGTTATTCCTTGGCACCCGAGTGTGCTAGAGGCTACAGAATGACAGTACTCTCTACGTTTTTCAGCTTCTGCAACATGCTGTGATCAGGATACGACCAATGCAAAAGATTAAAACAAAAATCGTCCGATGGTGGAAATATCAACACTAGAACAAGATATGCACATAGAAGTATTTAGTGAAAAACACATTGGACTATTTCATTTCTAGCAATTCTATTCCCATTGGAGACTCACCAAATCTGCCAAATGTGAAGAAAAGAAAAAGTTAAGAATCACATACTGGCAACAAAGCAAATCTATTTCAAAATTAAGAACACTGCTTTCCAATTGGACTAAGCCTGGCAATCACTAGCAGCCCCAATCCAATAGCCAAAGCAACTCCTCGACTTTCTTGCCCACAATACATTGCGTAGAAAAAGCACAGGAATATTTGCCTAATTACGTGTTACCATGTCCAAATCCATCTGCAAATGATAAATAAGCATATTTTTTTCTTGACCCAAAACAGCAACATAGAACAAGAGACCTTATCAGGATTAACATATAACTACTATTTTTTTTTTTTTTCTCTCAACCCCCAAAGAAGAAACCTATGCGCTAGGAACTGACAGTGATACCAAAAGAGGCACAAACAGATGAACCATGAATATTGACAAAATCTCCAAAATCTAATCAAATCAACCAAAAACAACCCAAAGTTTTCACACAAACAAACCAACCAACCAACCAACGAAGAATAAAGTTCAACTCAATAGAAAGCCGATAAGCGAATCGTACCAGAATAGAATCAGAAACCCTAGACTCCGGTTTCTCGATTCCTTCTGCAAATTGGGGATATTCCATACTTACACGCCTGCTGCCCTCCATCTATATACAAGAAGAATAATCAAATAATTAATTATATTAAAGTGTGTTAATTCGTAGGATTTCGGAGCAGAGACATGTAAATTGCAATGAGATTGGCTGAGGGTTCAATGGAGGACGGGAAGGGAAAGAGACTTTGGGTTTTGTAGTTGTCTGCGGTTGTAGACGATCGAAGCCGTGTCTGCTTCCACCTCCTGTCTTTTACAATTATTTTATTGAATTTATTATTATTGATATTATTATTATTATTATTAGTATTAGCGAAAAGTTACACTGCAACGTATGGTGATCGATGCCTATTTATATTTATCTATATTTATACTTTTATATTTATATTTTTTATATTTATACTTTTTATTTATATTCTTTTACATTTACACATTTGTCTATATATAAATATATCTTATTGAATTCAAAAAAAAATTATAAAAATAATTACATATCTACTTAATTATAGAAATGATATAAGTATTTAACACAAAAATATTTTTAAAAAAGAAAATATAATCTTAAAATTTTCTTTTATTTTTTAAATAAAAAATATTTATTATTTAAGTATTTTTCTTTTTATTTTCTTAAAATGAAAAATTATTTTTAAATTTATATTTTATTATTAAAGAAAATAGTCATAATTTAAAATTTTTAATTTTTTTATTTAAATAAGATATAAGAAAAATACATTTTTTGAAAAATATTATAAATATGCATATTATGTAAATCTAATTCTAAGAAGTATATATTATTGAAATCAAGAAAAAAGGAGTTAATCGCTCATATAGTAACATTCACTTAATTTTAAAAATAATTTAAATATTTGATTTAACTTTAATTTAACATTCACTAAATAATTAGTTTGTAATTTTTTAAGTATCTTAATAAAATTAAAATTTTAATATACAAGTAATTCACTCAATTTATTCTATTATAATTTAATTTATATTATAATTTATTTAATTTATATTAACAATTTTTTATATATTTTTAAAATCTATATAATACAAATTTTCATAATTAAAGAAAATAAAAAGGATATTTTTTGAAAAAAAAATATATATAATCTAAACTTCTCTTTCTATTTTTTAAATAAAAAATATTTTCAAATTTATTTTTTATAAATAAACATCATTCATAATTTAAATTTATTTTTTCCCTTTTGTTTTGATAAAAAAAACATTACTCACAAATTTATTTTTAATTTTAAACAAATTATAATTTAGGTTTTTTTTAATATTTTCATTTGAATAAAATATAAGTAAAATATAGTTTTTGAAAAATATGATAAAACCTATATTGTGCAAATCTATGTAAGTATATATTATTAAAATTGAGAGAAAAATATAACTTTTGCTTATCTAGTAATTTCTCATAAATTTGTAAATTAAGGATATTAGAATATATTATAGTTATAAAAATTTAATTACAATTGAATAAAGACTTTGTATATTAATAAATATAGATTTAATTATAATCAAATAAAAATTCTATTACTTCATAAAAGTAAAAAATTTTAAAATTAATTTAATTTAACTAATTATTTTGCTAAATTTATTTAACTATAAAGGTAAATATAGCCTAAATTAGATTTAGAGATAAAGAAAAAAGCTATTTCAAATATTTTTCTTAAAAAAATAATATTTAACATTTCAATATCTTTTTGTTTTTTACTTTTAAATAAAGTATAAATAAAAATAAATTTATTAATAAATATGATTAAATTTATGTATTACATAGATTTAATATTAGTATGCATATATATTACCAAAATTGAGAGAAAATTAGTGAAATACTTATATAATAATGTTAATTTAATTTTTGGAATATATAGATATTTGATTGAAATTTTAAATTTTTGGTAAATTTATACCGTTTGTAATATTAATTTTAATTTAATAATTAATTTTAAATTATTTTTAAATATTTTAATAGAATTAATCTTTCAATATGCATATATTTTATTTAATTTACTCAATTATTATTTCATATGTATTATAATATACTTAATTTATATTAACATATTTTCACATATATTTAAAATTTACATAATAAAAATACTAATAATTAAAAAAAGACAATAATTTCTAAAAAAAGAAAAAATAATAATAAATTTCTTTTTTTAGTTTTTTAGAGATATTTTTTTCTAATTTTACTTTTTTATTAAAAAACTCATAATTAATTTTATTTTATTTTTCTCTTGTTGTTTTCTTAAAAAGAAAAAAGAAACTCTCAAACTCATTTTTTATTTTCATTGAAATGCTTATTTGATAGTATTTGTTTAATTTTAAAAAATTTTAATTTTAATTTTTTTAATAAAATCTTATAATTTGTAATATTTAATATTAATTTAATTGTTAATTTTATAATATTTCTTAGTAGTTTAATAAAATTAAAATTTTAATATTAATTTCATTTACTCAATTATGATTTAACATATATTATAATTTATCTTATTTATATTAATAAATATTTTACATATTTCAAAAATTATTAAAAAAAAAATTTAATTCTAAATTTCTCTTGTCAACATAACTCTCAAGTAAAAAAATAACATTTTTTTTCTTTTTTTTCTGTGTGAACTCAAACTTTTAATATTGCATGATTTAGTTTTAAGTATAAGTATACCGTTAGATTATCAATTTTGTGGATTTTATCAATTTGGCTACCGAGTATCAATTTCACCATATGGAATTCACTGACTTTTGAAAAGAATCAAATGTGGGTCATTTGTCTACCTCTATTGTTAGGTAGGTCTCTTACACAACATTAGCGTTAACACTTAGCTTATTCTTGACCAAAAAACGAGAAACGAATAGCTTATTTAGCCGAGCAATGCATGGATATTTTTGTTTTATTGTTTCATTTTGAAATTTTTGTTTATAAAAAAGTTGCATAAAAAATAAAGAAAACTAATTTTGTCAGAACTCATGGCAGGTCTTTGTTTTAAGGTTGGAAAAAAGATAAATTAAAATGTAAATTCATCGTCGAGAGAAAAGGAAGCAGATGGGGTTGTAATTTTAAGGTCGGATTTAACAACTTTTGTGTATTCCCCCGCAACGAGGACGGTATTGTAAGCAGAAGAATCTCAAGAGCGCACGATCCTCGTCCGGTGCACCAGATCCTCCTGACATCCCTCCTGAGCATGACATGATTTCTGTTCATACCTGTGGCTTCTCCTCTGCCCCCGTGACTAACAATAACCAAAAGTCTTCCTTTCGGGAAAATCTATTGAGCAAAGAGTCAACATCTGTTGCGGATGGGGTTGATCTTACTGCCTCGAAACAAGTTCTCGTTGGATTCAAGGAAGGGAATCCAGCACTTCCTTTTGTATCTGCGGATCAAGGTCATTTGAATCGCTGTGTACTCCATGGAGGAAAGGTCTCGTAGTGAAGCTGCTAGGTCAATCCATGGGTTACTAGTTCCTCCTTAAAAAACTTTATAAGATCTGGATGCCAACAGGTGGAATGGACTTACTGGACTTGGGATACGGATTCTTATTGGTGAAGTTCAATCCAGATGAAGATCTAGACAAAGTGATTAGTGTTGGTCATTGGGTTATTCAGCACTGCTACCTTACAGTGCGTCATTGGTACCCTCAGTTTATTTCTTCTAATGCCTCTGTAGAATCAACTGTAGCATGGGTGAGATTCCTTGAATTATCAGTCGTGTTTTATAATGATGATGTTCTCATGGTGATAGCATCTTGTATCAGTAAACCAGTGAAGATTGATCATAACACAATGTTTGCTACTAGGGGATGTTTTGCAAGAGTGTGTGTGGAGCATGACCTAACTAAACCATTAATCTCTCAATTCTGGCTCAATAGCCATTGTTAGAGGATTAAGTATGACAGTCTGCATACCCCATGGTGTTTTATATAACTTTATGCATACATAATGAACCTTAGGTTAACCTATCAATGGATTTTGTTTTGGACCTACCTAAGTCAAAAAAAAAACAAAAAAAAGGGATTCTATTTTTATTGTTAATGACAAGTTTTCAAATATGGTACATTTTATTCTTTGTTCTAAAACCAATGATACAATCAACATAATAGATTTGTTTTTTAAGGAAATTGTGTGATTACATGACATTCTAAAGAGTATTATTTTTGAACAAGATGTTACATTCTTAATATACTTTTGAAAGACTTTATAGGAAAAGTTAAGAACTAAATTATTTTTTTTAACTATATGTCATTGTCAAACTAATGGACAAATCAAAGTAGTTAATAAAGTATTGACAACCAGTATCATTCAAAAGAACTTGAAGAATTGGAAAGAGTATTTGTCATATGTTGAATTTGCTTATAATAAAAATGTCCATTTGGTAACTAATTGTTCTCTATTTGAGGTTGTTTGTGATTTTAATTTGCTTACTTCTTTAGATTTATTACCTTTACCAGCTAAGGAATGAGCTAGTTTGAATAGCAAGTAGAAAGTTGAATTGGTTAAGCAATTGCATGAAATGGTGCATTAACACATAAAAAGGAAAATTGACCAAATACAAACTAAGCTAATGAAGGATGAAAGAAAGTTATTTTTGAATCTAGTGATTAGGTTTAGGTACATATGCCTAAAGAGAGATTCCCTATACAAAAGCATTCAAAATTACAACTAAAAGGAAATGAACCATTCCAAATGATTGTAAGGATTAATAACAACGCCTATAAATTGGATCTTACTAATAAGTACAATGTTAATGTTACTTTTAATATTTATAATCTTTCTTTTTTTTTATATAGATAATTATTTGAGGATAAATTATTTTAAGGAAAGGGGGAATAATAAAAATCAAGTTAGCACATGTAGTAATCTATTATGCATACATAAAGATCCAACAACAAAAGTTAAAGTTAAAGAGATGTAAGAAGTTTTAAATGGGCTTATTGAACTTATTTAAGATAAAAATAATGCATAACAAAAGGAGTAAGACTCAGAAGGCCATATATACTTAATAAACTTTATACAAATTCAAGGATAACTTATTTGAGGAGTTTGAAAGAATAGCTTATTTAAGGAGTTTGGGCTAAATTTTGAATTTTAGACTTAACCACATAACTTGTTTCTTTAGGGAGTTATGCATATTATTTAGTTATTTTATAATTGTAATGGGTTAAATAATGTCTTAATCTAAACTCAATATGCTCAATCCTTTATTTAGTAGTTTCTTATTTCTTATTCCATTTTGGATTTAGTATTCTATTTTAAACTTTATATATGGGCAAGTAACTCTCTTTTAGGGGGATTGACTAATTGATTTTAAAAAGGAAAATTGAGAAACTTTTCTTGTTGATTTTTTTTTTTTTAGAACTTTAGAATTTATCAAAATTACTCTTATGACATTCTAATTTTGATTTTTTCCTTTACTTCGTGTTTTCTTAATAAAATTGGATCAAGGTTTCTTTTACTCTTGTCAAACGTAATTTAGCTTTCTTAAGGTTTTGGATTCTTTATTTTACATATGGATTTTATTATACTTTTTGGGGTTCACATCATGTATGATCTTCTTAATTTAATATATAACTAATATCTAACATTGTTTTAGGCATTAAGAAAGGTGATCTTTTTAATTGAATTTATAGCTAATATTTAGCTTTTTTTTTTTTTTTGTCATTGCAAATGGTGATTACATAAATTATAAATATTTGCTTACTAGTAACTTGTGTAGAATTAAGTGTGTCTTTACAAAGTGTCATATGTCATGAAAGAGAATAAATATCAAAATATATTAATTTCAAAAGTTATAATACATATAAGTTAGATATGGTTTTGGCTCTTCTCTAATTTGTGTTAATCCAAGGGACATAAACTATGTTCTATCCTTGTCATTCTTTAATTACAACTTTGTTATTGTTCTTGTTTCCTTGCTAGTGTGATTGTTTATTTTTATTGTTGGGCTTTTATTTTTTACAATTCCTTATCAACTTTGGTTAATATTACGTCATCCATTTTGTTGTTTAGTTCCTTGGTTATGTTGGTCATAAGTTGACATGGGCATTATTCTTAGCACTTGGCTTAAGCCTTTTGCTGATTTATTTCACTTGCTTTTTCCTTTTACATTAGTCATGTCCTATTACATTTTAGTGGCTATAAAGTAATACCACAACCTTGTTAACGTTGCTCCTTTCATCTTATGAAGTTTATTATTATTTATATTCATATTCTTGTTGCAAGATATTTTCAACAAGAGATGATAGTATCCCAACTACTACCAATCATTGGTTCTTTTGAAAGTGTATCTCTTACAAAAACTATAAAAATCTATATTAAACAAAAAAAATTGATTTAGCATGGGTTATATTTAATAAGGAAAAATGGCTTTAAACATTTAAAGTATTATAGGAAATAAAATTAAATAAGAATGATATAAAATTTAAGATATAATTGACATTATCTTTAAAGATAATTGATAATTCTTACCCCTATAGAGTGTAGTATATTACAATAACTATCCTTTTAAGATATAATAGACTTTTTCATTAATGTGCATTTCATATAATAGTATAATAAAAATAATACTAATCTAGTTAACTTAATAATTTTTAGTAAAAAAGGGAAAGAGTAAGAAAAGATGTTCTTTTATCGTGTCTTCTAAATATAAAAGGAGAAATTCTTTTATATTCCTTATAGTTTATTATTTTATAAAAATAAATATTAAAATATAAATAATAACTAGTTATAATAGTTGGTGATTTTATTATTGTAATAGTTAATTTTAGAATATTAAAAAAAACTAATCAAAAATAACTAATTTGATATATACAATATAAAAATTCTCAAAAGTTTTGACTTAGACCTCTTATTTCTAATATGAAATGCAAATTTTTTCTATAATATTTACTTAGATGAATTGAAATATATAGTTTTAGACATACAAACTTAGTTAGAGATTAAAGAATGACTAAAGATTGGTTCCCCACTTTGATAGTTATAAGAATTGGTTCGGCCTTACGTGATAAAAGGAGAAAGCAAGAAACGATGTCATTTTTATGTTTGGGAAAATTTTTCAGTCTTAAACCTTCCCAAAATTTCTCAATATTATCCTATATTTTTCATATGTTGTTTATTTATTTATTTATTAAGGATTATGGTTTGAATCCTAAATATGAAATTAAGAATTAAGATAATACTATTACTAACGTTTATGGCTAGGGACTAAGGTGTTAAAAGTCAACATGACCGATAAATTGAACTTGAACTCATATGAAGAACTCTACCCTACTTGATTTGTATACTTAACCAACATAAAAATAACCTAACCTAAATGAACCAAACCCGAAGTGAGCTAAAGCCACCAAACCTAATTTAGGAAACATGACATTTTGATGCAGAAAACTCCAAAGAGACGTGGCTTAGGGACCCAACGCACATAAGGAATCAAAGAACAACCAAGACAACTAAATCAAAGTTTAATAACATAAACTCTAGACCCAACATTCGAAGGAACACAAACCTACGGTATTTAAGAAGGATATGGATGTCACACTCCAAAAAAGAAAAAAAAGTAAGAGTGATAAGTCAATTGGAACACCATAAAAAGAAATACTTCTTGATAAGTTCATTAGTTCTCAAAGGACCGAGGGAGACAAATCCTTACTTTCTATTTCACTCAAAATTATCTGATTTATTGTCTAATGTTACAAGGGGTGCCTATTTATAAACTAAGATAGTAATCTTAAAGAGGCACAAATTCTTACTTAGGACAATTCCTTATTTAGGAAGAATTTCTATCTAGGGACAAATTCTTACATAGAAAATAAACTTCTAATTTGGAGTGACTTCTACTACTTAGTCCTAACTCTTTAAATACTTCAATGATATTAATAAGGCTTGGACTTTCTTTTAGGCTTGAATTTGCACCAATTAAAGCTTGTTTGGCCTAAATATCCTTAATCAGCCTATTTAGTTCTTCTTTCATCTTTCTGACTCTAGCTTGTGTTATTAGGCCTCTTGGAACGTGCAATGGACCTCTTGCATCAATTGAAACTCTAACTCGTGTTATTAGACCTTCTGGAATATGTAATAGACCTCTTACATCCATTAAAACTCTAACTCATATTATTAGGCCTTCTAGAATGTGCAATGAACCTCCTGTATCCATTAAAGCCTTCCACCCATTATTTCCATGATTCTCATCATTCCCTTTTTCCTCAAAAGGATTTGTCCTCAAATTATCACCTTACTTATACTTGATGATATAAGTAAAGGTCTGAATGAATTTGATCCACTTGACATGTTTTTTGTTCAACTTTCCTTGTACAAGTAGGACAGGAATTGCATAAGAACTCATGTTTTCCCTTGCATACCCTTTTGAAATAAGTTCTTTAACTTGCTTTTAAAACTCCTTTATCTATTAGGATAACTCTTATATGTTGGCTGGTTTGGGATAGATGCACTAGGGATGAAATCAATTTGATACTCAATTCCTCTCTTAGGTGGCAATCCACTTAGGTCATTGTTAGGGAATACATTTTCAAATTCCTGCAATAGAGCAACAACACTAGGCAAAGATAGGTTAAACTTACTAGTATTAAAATAAGCCTTTTTGTACAAAAGTACAATCATAGGTTGTTTGGCATATAATGCTTTTTTAACATCACTTTCTTTTTCATAGAAACTTTCTTTTTTTTTCTTTTTCTTTTGTATCCTTACATTTTCTCCTCTCTTTTCTCTTTTATCAATCTTTTTTTTCTGTTTACTCTCATTTTTTTATCCTTAATTAATCCTCATAAGCTTATTGAGGCAATAATGGTATAAGAGTGATGGGTTTTTCATTTAGTACAAAAGAATATCGATTCTTAAAGCCATCATGCATGACTCACCTGTCAAATTGTCATGGTTTTCCTAATACAATATGGTCCACATACATAGGTACAACATCACATAAAACTTCATCATAGTACCTTCCGATAGAAAATGATATGAGCACTTGCTTATTTACCTTAACTTCACCACTCTTATTCAACCATTGAAAGCCTAAGATATTTCATAGTAAGTAAATCCAACTTCTCAACCAAAGTTGTGCTAGTAATATTAATGCAACTCCCACCATCAATAATCATACTACATATCTTATTTTTTATGAGACACCTCGTTTGAAAGATATTATCTCGTTGCACCTCATTTTCTTCCTTTACTTGCACATTTAATACTTGTCTTGTGACAAAAGCTACTCCATTAACCAAATACTCATCTCCATCACTTTCACCCTTTGATGATGACATTGAATCATCATCTTCTTCATGGTCATAACCACGTCTCAATTGCCTTCTTACTTTAAAAGCCTCATATTTCCTATGCCTCCTTTGTAACTTTGTTATTGTATTAACTTGTTCATCCATCCTTTCCCTCATATCATCAAATCTAATATTCAGGTGCTCAAATTGTTGTTACATAACTTTGATCATGGAAGACACATCACCAGCTTTCTCCTAAGTTGCACCTTTGTCTTTGGACGTCATAATATTACTTCTACAAAAAATAATTAAGATACCTCATAAAACACTCCCTCACATGTTTCACTCAAAAGAATGTGTCGCACTTCCTTGTGTTTACACTTTTATGGCTTTTTCTTTATATGAACTTTCACTCTTACCTTTTACCACTCAGATTTCCCCTTTCAACTCTATAAAGAACTAAACAATGTAAATCGAGAGTATTGATTTAGAACAAAATAAGATAAATGGAGTAAAATTGAATAAATTGGAGAACAAAGAATCAAAAAATGAAAAAGGATATCAAGGTAAAAGAATTTAATCAACTAAACTCATAAAAATCAAGATAGGGGTAGTTAAATCTAGAGGACAATTTTGGGTAACAAGACACAAAAATAAATGGTAGAATTAGAGTTGAGAAAGAAAACTTTATTATTATTGTGACCAATATGACTAAACTTTCAAGTTTATAAATAACTTGAATTTGATATTTTCTTTCTTTTGTTCTTCTTCCTTCTTCTTCCTTTTTCTCTTTCTCTGTTTTTTTTTTTGTTGATCCTCTTTTTTTTTTCTTTTCTTTTGCTCAATACAAAACAACAGCAGAATACTTAGATATAGTCATTGGAATTGAAATTAATACGTTTATGAGTTTAAACAAACAAGTAAAGAGAGAATGATTGCAAACAAATAGATTTATGCATTTGAATGGTAATGCACATAATAAACAAACTGAACAGAAATAAATAAATGACAAGGTAGAAAATTGAAAAGTGAGTGATTCAACTTAATTTAAAGCTAGGCTCTGATACCAACTAATGCGGAAAATTCTAAAAAGACGTAACTTAGGGACCTAACACACATAAGTAATCAAAGAACAACCAAGAAAGCTAAATCAAACTTTAATAACACAAACCCTAGACCCAACATTCGAAGGAACATGAACCTAGAGTATTTAAGAAGGATATAAATGTCACACTTCAAAAAAATAAAAGAAATTAAGAGTGATAAGTCAATTGGAACGCCACAAAAAAATACCTCTTGATAAGAAATTGGGAGTGAAAAGTCAATTAGAACACCACAAGATGAAATGCTACTTGATAAGTTCGTTAGTTCTCAAAGGAACCGAAGTAGACAAACTCTTGCTTTCGATTTCACTTAAAGTTGTATGATTTATTGTCTAATGTTACAAGGGGTGTCTATTTATAAACTAAAATAACAATCTTAAAGAGACACAAATTTCTACTTAAAACAATTTCTTATTTAGAAGGAATTTTTATCTAAAGACAAATTCTTACATAGAAAATAAACTTATAATTTAAAGTGCATATTTTTACTTAGTCCTAACTTTTTAAGTAATTCAATGATATTAATATGGTTTGAACTCTCTTTTAAACTTAAATTCACACCAGTTAAAGTTTGATTTGCCTGAATATCTTTAATTAATCTATTTAGTTCTTCTTTTATCTTTCTAACTCTACCTTGTGTTATTAGGTCTTTTGAAATGTGTAATAGACTTCTTACATCAATTAAAATTTTAACTCGTATTATTGAACTTTCTGGAACATACAATATACCTTTTATATCCATTAAAGTTTTTCACCCATCATCTCTACAATTCTCATCACACTTTCTTTTAAAATTAAACTTTTTTAAAAAAATATATAAAATATTTATTATTTAATATTCAGAATCAAATGCCCCATCTCAAATTTAAGAAAAATAAGATAAATCAAAGTAAATTAGAACCAAAACCCCAATTCGTCTACTCATACGTCTTATTTTCCCAACTCCCTTTGCTAAGATTAAAGCCAAACTCTAAATTTGAAATCAAGTTAAAATTTCAGCATTTATAAATACACAAATATAGAAATTAAATATTGATGAACAAATAAAATCTTTCCTCTGATCAAAATCATATCTAATTACCAAAATCTTGAATCTCATAGATCAAGCCAACACCCATTTGAAACCAAAATTCCCAGTTTATTTTTTCTTCTAAGAAAATAGAGAATAAAAAAATTAACAAGAAAAATTTAAAAAAAAAAAAAAAAGTGGTCAACTGTGAGCCGCTGCCCTCCACGCCAAGGTTTTGTTTTAGGAGGACTAAAATATTTCATTCATGTCCATCCCTAACAACGACACGTCGTCTTTGTACCTCGACACTGAGAAGCGTCACCAAAAGTGAAACTTGTGCTGATGGAGTCGGAGTCATCTCCCCTGCCGCTTCTTGCAGCCAATGCAAGCCGTCGACATTAATCGTCTCTCTCGTTGTAGCAATTCTAACCAATATTATTTTACTATTCTTTTTGTCTTATTCCACTAAATTGTAATTAGCTTAAAAAAAAAGAAAAAATCAAAGGAAAATTAACTTTCAAGCTTATTGTTTACTAAACCTTTTGGTTTAATTTTTTATTAATTTTTTTGTTAAAATTAACTTATTTATTGCTTAATTTTGTTTTTATTAAATCATAAAATATGAGTTTAATGGATAATTATTATTAAATTTAAATTAGATTTGGACTTGGTCCAATCACTTATAGTGCTTTAAGGCACCGTCTCATCTTTTTGTCTTTAGTCCACCTAAGTATCTTTTATATATCAAAATAACACATTAGCTATCTTAATTGTTGTCGTCCACCCGAGTTAATAGATAGTTAGAATTGTTAAAAAATATTTTAAAATTATCAAATCGTTATTTTTAAAAGGTCAAAATATATTTATTAAAATTAATAAAATTTCAAATATATATATATATATATATAGTACTATTAAGGTACCAATTATTATATAAAAATAGATAATAAATAATAATATTTTCACTATTTCTAATATATAATAAAATAAAAAAAGTAATAAAAAATAAAAAATTTAATTTTAAATAGTAAGTTGCTTATCCATGGTCAATTTTAACTTGATCCAAACCAAATTTAAAACAACTTGAATATAAATGACATAAAAGTGACCTAACCCAAAATTCATTCGAGTTCCAAATAATTCGACCCGACTCATTTGACATTTCTACCAGTGCCTTATATGTTTTTTCAATCAAATTTTTTTTAGTCAAGTGCGTGCTTGGATAATCAAGAGTCAAAAGATTGTTCTACTAACAAAATCTCAAAATATTGACATTTTGGAGTGATAAGTCTTAACTTTTACTAAAATATACCCACTGAGATTATATTTTTGATGGTAAATTATCAAGTCATTATGTTATCCTTTCATTGAAGAAACCCCCCAAAAACAAAAACAAAAATTACCAAAAAACAAGGT
The DNA here is from genome assembly GCA_020883675.1 of Bruguiera gymnorhiza. Lineage (NCBI taxonomy): Eukaryota > Viridiplantae > Streptophyta > Magnoliopsida > Malpighiales > Rhizophoraceae > Bruguiera > Bruguiera gymnorhiza. The sequence continues at coordinate 443,253 of JAIRCJ010000074.1, forward strand.
TAATTACTCTTAAAACTAATTACTAAAAATAGTTCAAATAAAGAAATCCTATTACTATTTTTTATCAATTAATTATGATTAACCAAATATATTTTTGAAAAAATTAAGAAAATATTTATTAATTTTACAATTTCACAAAATTAAAGGATTCCAGCTAGAGTTTAAAATTAGTAATTTTCAGTCTAATTTGAGTTCGGTTCTACAATTAATTTTTGTTGATTTTGGTTTCTTATTTACATGTATCAGAGTAATAAATTAATTTTTAAATATAATTTAATTTTTATATTGAATAAAAAAATATTTAAATTATATAAATATAAGTAACGGTAATTATATTTTTAAGGAAAAAAATAATGAGTCCCGCCGTGATAGATTGATTGGATTCTGAAATTCTAGCCACACGTTGGGTAAGTCTACCTCACCTAAGTAAGACCTTGAGCTTCCGGATTAGTCAGTGGCAGGCTATCATTCACGGGAACAACACTGTGGATCTCCATGCCACGTGCTCAAGAGCTCGTATATTACAGCCCGTTGGGCCCGCCAACGGGCATACTGCTACTGCATTGGATTGGTAGTGATGGGCCTCCAGCAGTCCCTTCATTATTTGTATATTCCACAGGTTTTTAAGAAAATACTATTTAACCACATTTATTATTAAGGTGTATAATAATAATGTAGAAAGCTTTAATAAAAGATATTGTTATTTAAGAATTAAAAATTTTCGTTATTATCCTTCTTCATGTATATATATGATTTCTTAAGTATTATTATCTAATAATATTCTTATTTTATAATGATACAAAAAAATTTGACAAATAAAAAAATAATAAAAAGATTAAAAGTTGTGATGCATCATTATAGATATGAAAATATAAATACAATATGATAGTAATATGAGGACATGTGAACTCTTGAAAAATTAAAATATGAATAATTTACAAATTTTAAATAATATTAATAATTTATAATTTATAAGTTATAATTATTATTACATTATTTTATATTTTTATTATTATTTTATTAAAAATTTTGAAATATATACATTATATGTTAAGTATCTAATATAATATTTAAAAATTTTTAATTTAAATTAATTAATATAATTAATAAAATAAAAAATTTATTATATATAATTATATTATTTATTTTATATGTTTTAAAATATTAATATATGTTAAAAAAATAAAATAAATATTATATTTAATGAAATTATATCTTATTTTAAAAATATTTATTGTATTTTATAAATTAGACATATATTTTGATAAGATGATAGTGGAGAGAAAAATTAGAAGTTAAGAAAATTTTTTATTATTTTTAATATTTAGAAAAAGGATAATGAGAGAAAAAAATAAAAATATTTGTTTGGAAGAAAAGTAAAAAAATATATATAAAAGATATAATTGTTTTTTTAATTTTTCTCTTTCTCTCTTCTTTTTTCTTCTTCCAAATATAATGTAAAAAATTTCTTTAATAAGAGACATTAAAAATCATTATAAAAAAAAACATATATTTGCTAAACGATGTTGTACTTTACCAGTCGTTGCAGATATACATATGAAATATGCACGACATGTCACGGGATATCTCATAATTATATTAGAAAAAAGAGGAAATAAATACAAATAAAAGCAAAAATAAAGACAGGAAAATCCAGTCGAAGTCTGGAAGGTCCAACTGAAATCTAAAGCCTGTCCGTCTCCGACTACGACATGACGAGGACCAAGTCGGCTGCCAGAAGGCACTCCGTCGTCTCCTGCACACTCCTTCTCCTCGTCCTCGCCAATCTGCTCCAATCTTCGTCGTCAGCACTGCATGGCGAAGCTAGCAAAGACGGATGGTCACTCGACTCACGCCGCAGGGGCGTATTAGGCTTACAAGGAAACCCCAAGAGGCAGCAGATCATCCCCAAGTGCAGTGAAATGGGTTCGAGATCTCAGTGCTCCCAGGACCCCAAGTGCCGCTGGTGCCAAAGCGAGGCACTTGATGACATGTGCTTCGGCAAGGCCGAGGCTTGGCGGCTGCCCCAGCAGGTGTTTGTCTGCGATTGAATTTTTGTTTCTTCTTTCTGGGTTGCTGTTATTGGAAAAGAGGGAAAGTGCGTGACTTTGGGATAATTCGAGAGAGCTTCTTCTTGTTATTGCTGTTGTTGTTGCTTAAAGAGTTGTTTCTGATGTGGGTTTTTCTTGATTTCCCTTATCTGTAATGGATTAGAGAGATTGGACGTACCACGGAGGTGGGTATATTGTTTCTGAGAATTTTTAACTGTTTCATTAGCAGATGTTCTAGAAGAGCTATTGATCCGTTTAGTGATTCTATCCTTAGAAATTGAATTGATGAGGGAATTTGAGATTGATGGTAACCATGGTTTACACCGTTTTTTTTATCCTCTGTATTGTTTTGCTTTCCGCCGTTTTGTCAACTAATTTAGTCAGGCAGCTTTGCTGCGTGCTTTCATTGTGATGCAGTTGCACCTATTGCAAGTATAATGTGACGTGGGTTAAACCTAGTGTGATTTAGTGTTACATGGTCACATCCCTGTGGAAGTGAAAATTTCTTATTAAGCTTAGTTGTTGAAGAAAATTACTGTTGGGAATGTCCTTCAAGGTGAAAGCCTCTAAAGCTACTATGCTGTACCTCCCTTGGGCTTGCTTTGTTGCTTTACCTTTCTTCTGCTAAGGCACATTATCCTTTGGATCTGTGCCGGGCTTCTTTCCTGAAATTTTTGGTAGTTGAGCCGTATGTAGCTTCGTCAAAATCTTTGCTGTTTATAAAAATAGTAGAGACCCACCAAGATTGGAACTTAACATGTTTCCAAGTATCCTGGGGTTTGTTTTTCCCTTAATTGTAAAAACTGATGAGAAGACCTAACAATGGAGTGTGGTGTTTCAACAAAATAATTTAAACATTTGATACACTGCACTTAGGTTTTGCTGTTTTTAACATTGAGGGATTGAAATGATCACATGATGATAGTGGCATCTGGGAGTTGGAGGATTGACGTGTTCAATAAAGTTTGTTTGCAATTGGGTTCTGGATTCCGGTTCAGCATCCGGCTTCAACTCCATCTCCCATGTAGTACTTATTTCTTGCCGTGGATTTTTTTGTGGGGTTTCATTTGTTCATTTGCAAGTACTTTCTGCCATGATAAAGCTGCATGTAGTACCCGTCGCTTCTTATGTTATATTGGGTAAGGGTCAAGGATTACATTTTAAAGACAGTGCACATTGAATGCTGAACCTGTCACTTTGCAACAAGATAAGAATGCAAGAGATATGTAAAGCAAGCATACCAGTAATGCAAGTGAAAGGAAAAAGAAAAAGGAAAACTTTACAGGTCATTGCCACTACAGAAAATTAGAAAAGAGGATGGATAAGTGCACACGGCTTTTGGAGCTGGCTGTATCTTGGAGAGCCTTGCTTGAGAGGGAGTCAAATTATGAGCTTGAACATGTTAAAGTTTATGATGTGAAAAACACAGCTATGAGGATGGCAGGATTTACAAATTGAGGAGGCACTTGGCTCGTAGGATTGTGAAAGACAGCTTCTTTTGAGGCTCTATGGGAAAGAAACTGGATGTGGTGTGAAAGATTTCTAGGAATTGGGAACATCAAAATGGTTCTGGTACGTTCCGAATTACAGCCTTGGGAGTTTTTTTAACAGTCGCACTTCCTGGAAGTTGTAATGGAGGCAGCCAAGGTCAATTATTGGAGGTTCAAACCTTCTAAATAACTTTTCCATCCATCCAAGGGTTGTGGTGATTCGGTATCAGTAGTAGTCATAGAGTCCGTACAATTTCATGATCTGTTTTATAGCATATTTCCATAATCTAGTGTCAATTCGTAAATTACTTTGCATAAGAAGGTAATTCGTCAGTTCCAGCAATCCTAGTCCTCCCACTCAGGTTCTGACTCCATTTCGTTTATTGCCCCGAACAGAAAAACAAAAAAAGATGTCATGTGTTGAGGATATTTATCGTGCATGCTATATTTTCGTAATTTTTTAATTTTCAATTCTTGGTTTTTCATCACAAAAGCACAATTTATTAAATACAGCAGCATGTTATAACACCAAAATCAAAGAAAAACAATATGAATCCGCCGCTTCAGAGTCTTGAATTTATGTTTTTTTAACCGAAACAGTAATCTTTAAACAGAAGTAAGAATCAGTAAATAACCTTTTACGGAAAAGACAAAACGGAGAATTAGTACAAAACATTCGCTCCAGCCAATGTGGGAGATCTTCTGATGTCCCTAACTCCCTGTTAAGCAAGTACAGAGATTCGAGTTGCATGAAGACAGACTGTGCACTTCTTGGCGCAGCATAAATTTTGTCATGTTGATTAGATTATATTACACTAAAAATTACAAAAAACGCCAAGATTTAGACTCACAACTTAAAAGTTAATGATCTTTATTTTGAGTCCCTTTTCGCATATGAAATTGAACAAATTCTCGCTCAACGCAACTTATTTAAAGAAAAGAAATCCAAATCAAAATCCAAATTTATTGTAAAAAAAAGAAAAAAAACAAAACAAAAAGAAGAACACAGTAGCAAATTAAGAAACCCATTAGTATTACAGATCTGATTGTACCACCAAAGACCCATCATTTAAAAACTGCTTGACAGCATCCCTCGTGTCATCAAAACAATCACATTACTCAAAATATTCCCAACTTCACCGACTCCACATCCCTAAGATCATCAATAAAAGGGCTCACCGCAGCCGCATTTTCCAGCTTGGAAAACGTAAGAATTGAGATTGTTATTAACGATCACCCTATTAGTGTGTGTTTTAATAGTTAATGAGTTTGTTGTTATTTAAACATATATTAGATATTATATATATAATTTTATTAGTAAGGTCATTTTATATTTTTAGTATTGTTTATATGTATAATTAAATTGTCATTAAACTCTAAAAATAAAATACTTTAAATAAATATATTTTACAAAAAATAATTATAATTAAATCATAATTATGAGATACTTATTAGATCAAAATATCATTTTTAAATATTCTTAATTGATACCCCATAAAGATCGAATATCAATAAAGCTATGAAACTAGTACATGTTATATTTTTTATTATAAAAAATATAACATATACTATCTTATAAACTAAAATGTAAAGATATTTAAATAAATATGTAGACATTTGGTAGATGAACAAGCTTATTAAATTGACTTGCAATAAGAATTTCTAAATGTTATATTATTTGTTTGTTTATGGAATTGCTTGTGTGATAATTATGTAAATAATCCTTAAACTTGAAATTATCAAAATATCTCATATAAAAATTATTACACTTTGATCTAGTATTGGGGTTATTCTAATCAAAGATTGCTTATCAAGGCTTGTATTAGGCATAATATGAACTATGTAGAGATAGTTGGGTAACTAATAAATAATTTATCACCATGTAATAATCATGAGATAATATTTTATTATTTTTAATGGATATTGATTCAAGAAATTATTTAGCAAAGGTGGAATGAATATTCATAGAAAGTTATAATTTTATTCATGGAATCTATAATTTATGTTTGAGAATGAATATAATTAGATAAAATAATGTAGATACAAATTTCTTACTCTATATCTAATTAAAAAATTAGTATGATTAAAGTATTAAATTATATTGAAAGACCACTAATGTAATATATTAGACTACCTTTTTACAGCCTTAACATTTGGATAATTATAACACACTGTTGGATGTTAATCATAATTTATGAATATGAATTGATTAATAGGTGAATTAATGATAAATTAAAGGATTTAATTTATCTAATTATATATGATTATAATTCATATTTATTGTAAATGTTTTAGAATCTTAACAGGTTATACTTATAAAGATAATTGTGAAATATAAATCACAAATCAAGTTGAACTTGATTGAAAAGTTTTAGAAATTTTTGGAGTCAAATATGAGATATTTGAAAATACAAAGATCAAAGTGTAATTTATAAGAAATTGACATAAGTCTACAAATTTGGGTTTAAGAATCATAATTTTTACATATACCCCTTTAATTGGTTGACCAAAAGACACTAAATTTAGCATAATAATATTGACCTCTAACTTCTCTCTTCCTAAAAGAGTTCATAGAGTTGTTTCTAAATGAATGTTTAGATGATAGTGATTTGCAAAATAACTAAAAGTAGAAGAACCAAGAATACCTTAATAATGATTTTATCTTTTAAACTAGTTTTGTAACTGTATGTAATAAGTAACTAATTTATTCTTACAAATCAATTTTAAAATCTCTACTTTTACTACATATTTATTTAATAAATATCTCAATGATTTCTAACATCATTATCCTCTTTAAGTCCCTCTCTATCTTAAACAAATTCTTCACAAACTTCTTATTAACCTCCTTGCAAAAGTCCTAGTAAAACTAATACATTATCACCCTTTTAACGTCTAGCCTATCTAGGCATAGTGGACATGTGTTGAATAAACAAAAGTTACAATAAATCACTCAATTAACAACCATGTAATTAAGGCGAGTAAAGGTAGAATCCATAAAGATTAAGTTTTGATAAATTAGTTAATTAATGATCTTGGTCCCATGGAGTTCATGCAAATGAAAGAGCACAAGGGAAGAATCATCAAATTTTCAATTAAATATTTGACATAAAATAATGACAAGCTCAATTATTTTAAATATTTCCTTAGTTGATTTTTAATTGAGTCAACTTCTTCAATTAATCCCTTATCAATTAAACTACCTAAGACAAACTCTCTAAATATAATTTATTGAAAACATTAAGATAAAAAAAAGCCAAATCTAAATAACAAATTTACAGGTTAATTTGTCTAATATTAGATCATATTCTCCATATAACTTAAATTAAGACTTGAGTATAATTATCAATATCTATTTGCTACTAAACATTAGAATTATTTAGTAATTATAAACTTCTAAACTAGTATTATATCATAAAGCATAGTTGTCTAGTATGAAATCTAGCAATCAAGTATAATTATAAACAATAATTATAATAGAAGAATATGATAATTTAAAATAAATAATTAGATTAGAAATAAAAGCAATAAATCTCACAATACTTCCTTATGATTGAAAATAAAACCCTAACCTTGCATATCACAAGTGTGTGCACAAGAAAGAAAGAAAAGAGAGGTCTACATATCTCTTTGTTTTGGGTACCCTAACATGTCTATTTATAACTTTAAGGGAGAACAAAAATAACCCAAAGAAAGCTTGACACTTCCTCTTTTAAACTAACTTAGTTTATTTAAAGAATAACTCCTAATTAGGATAACTTTGACTAGCTTATAAGCTAGATTAAAGATGTTGATTCATGTCCTAATTTTTCTTGACTCCTTGCAAATAAGCCCGTTTTAGAAAGTTCAAGATGTTTATTTTAATTCTCATGAATACCTAAAATCCATCTAGCAATGCTTATAATTTGAAATTTCCAAAATCCTTCTTATGGTTAGATTTTCTCAAAACCACATTTCAAAGCTTCCAAATTGTTTCAATCAATTTGGTCTTCTTCTAAAACATAAAATCAACTCTAAGAAATACATTTAGGAAGAAAAAACACAAATAGGTTAAATATAGTAGAATAAATATAATTCATATAATATACTTATTAGCTTCCTTCACATGTAACTTTTGCTAATCCTCAAGTAAAACAAATATTAACTCATTTTCATAAGAATCACACTTGCATTTAGTGTATACAATAAGCCTTTAAATCCTCACGTCACCTATTAGATGAGTTTTGTCTTATGAGACTTTTTAAAAGATATACCCACATAATCCTTCATAAATGCAATGCATGAAACAGACAAAATAAAAGAAAAATACTAAGTAGTAATCAAGTTCTTAAGTTCTCTTAAACATGAATTTTAACTTAGAACCCAACAAAACCAAATAAACATGTCAATCATGCTTTAAATATTACTCATATATGTATACATACTTTTAAATAAGCTCATGTAAATCCATAATCAACACAATTTAAACAAGAAGTATCTAATAAGCACTTACCCTATCTTGTTATAACAAAAACAAGAAATTGAGATTTTTTTCCTATTTATTTTCCTTTTTTTTAAAGACTATAATACTATCTTCTCTACACATTTACTTGCTTTTTTGACACAAATACTAATACTTGTAATAAGAGTGCTTGGTTGCATCACAAGTTAGAAACTTAGAGTGCTTTTCATGCTCATATGTCAAGCCACTTTGTTGATGTGAAGATCAACATTTATGATTATGATCTCTAGTTACTAACTTAAGACATTGAAATAAATTATTTTAACTAATTTTTAGTTTTTTTCTTATTTCTTCTTCCTTTTCTCTTTTTCTTCTTTTATTTCTTGTTCTTTTATTTACTTAAACTTTGAACCTTTAAGGAGTAATCACAAATTTAACATCACATGAGCAACCATGTCAAATCACAAACCACGTAAACCTCTTTAGGGTGCATACACTTCAACACTCATAATAGCCAAAACACTCTTAACTTACTCTATAGGACCTTGTTAAATTTCAAATCAATCATCGGGGAATATATCATTCACTCACATTTCCATGCAATAAAAGAAGAAAAATTTTATGAAGCTAAACAATAGATTCAAAACAATCCAATCAAGTGTAATCATTTTTCAAAAATTCAAGATTAAAGACTAAACAAAACAAATTTACCCCTCCCTTATAGTTAAATCTTACATTATCCTAATGTAAGAATTAAATGTGAAGAAGAATATATAAAAAAAAACAAAAAATCATACATAAAACCAAAAATAAAGATGAAAGGGAAGACAAAAGCAAATATATTCTTAGGTTGCTTCTTAAGTAGTGCATTTGTTTAATGTCATTAGCACGACTCCAAAGCATGTCATAAGGAATAAATAGGGTCTTTTAACTCCAACTCCTTTATAGTATACATATGAAATCCTTTATAATAAGGTTTTAACCTTTGGCCATTCACTTTGAACACTTTATTGTTTATACACTTTGAATCTTAACTAAACTATATAGAAAAATATTAGTAACAACAAAAGGACCAATCTAATTAGAGCACAATTTACTCAAAAATAACTTTGGTCTTGAATAATAGAGAACTTTTTGGCCAAAGAAAAAAATTCTTCCTAAAGATCATCTTGTCATGAAAGACTTATATTCTTTCCTTGTAAATTCAAGAGCTCTCATAGGCATTATTGCAAATTTTCTCAAGTTCTTGCAACTACAATTTCTTATGTTTACCCATTTCATTTATCTTTATATTGCATTGCTTGATAACCTAATATGCTTTATGCCTTAGTTTAAGGGGAAGCAAGCACGACTTACCAAACACTAACAAATAAGGTGACATGTCGATAGTTGACTTGTAAGTTGTATAATAAGTCCATAATGCATCATTAAGTCACATTCTCCAATCCTTTATATTTGGATTCATTGTCTTCTCAAGGATAATCTTAATTTCTCAATTGGACATCTCAGCTTATCCATTTTGTTTGCAGATGATATGCAATTAACTCCTTGTGAGTAACATGATATTTTCTCAACAAAGCCTTCACCATTTGGTTGCAAAAATGTGTACCTCTGTCACTGATTGAAACTCTTAGTGTTCCATAACTAATGAAAATGTGAGACTTAACAAAATCTACAACAACTTTAGAGTCCTAGTAGTTTTAGCTTCCACCCACTTGGAAACATAATCGACAATAAATAGAATATAAACATTACCAAAAGAAGAAGGGAAAGATCTTATGAAATCAATGCCTTAAACATAAAAAATTCACAAGCTAGTATGAGGTTTTGTAACATTTGATCTTTATGAGATAAGTTACCTATCCTTTGACAATGTTCATGAGTCATGCATAACATGTAAGAATCATGAAATAGTGATGGCCAAAAGAAATCACTCTCAAGTGTCTTTCTTATTATTCTTTTTTACCCAAAGTCTCCTCTATAAGTATATGAATGATTAAAGGTGAGAATAGAATAGAACTTAGTTTCAAGCACACACCTTTTTACCACTTGATCTAAGCAATGCTTCCATAAGTATGGCTCATCCCATACATAGTATTTTGCATTACTTATGATCTTCTCCTTTTGAGCTTTCATCAAGTTATTTGGCAAATTCCTTGTGACTAAGTAGTTAATAATATTTGTATATCAGGGACATTTTCCATAATTGCAAGCAATTGTTCATCGATACAAGGGTTTATACATGGGCAATGCATCCTTTTCTTTAACCATATGGCTTAGATGATTTGCAACTAGGTTCTTTATGCCTTTCGTGTCTTCGATCTCCAATCAAATTCTTATAGTAGAAGAAACCATCAAATCAACCTTAGGTTGACATCTTTCTTTGATAACAAGTACATCAAAGCTACATGATTAGAATAAATAATCACTTTAGAGCCAAGTAAATATGGATGAAATTCTTCTTAGCATGCATTAAATGAGTCTCCATAAATAGTAAAATTATCCATAAAAACTTAAATAACTTTTTTAATATAATAAAAAAAGATGCTAATTATATATTTTTGAAATGTGGTTAAAGCATTCACAAAATCCAAAAAGCATACATTGATAAGCAAAAAGGCCAAATGGTTGCTTAATGTTACGGGTGCTCGTCCTCTCAAACAATAGTCTGCAAGGCCAAATCTTCCCAGGAAATTTGAACGTATTGAACCTGCATGGCAATCAATTCACTGGAACCATCCCGAACAGTTTATCTAATAGTTCCTCATTGATTATCTTGGATCTCAGTCACAACGATGTCCACGGGAGGCCTCCCACAGTGGATAGGAAATATGTCTGCTCTTCGAGTTCTAGACCTTTCAGACAATAATATCTCTGGAAGAACAAGTTTATTTATCTAATAATAGATTGCAAGGGCCATTGGAAAATGCATTCTATAACAGCTCTAATTTGGTGATGCTGGATCTTGGTCACAATTATTTTACTGGTAGCATTCCAGAATGGATTGATACATTTTCTAACCTTAGTTATCTGCTTTTCGACAATAATTACTTTGAAGGTGAAATCACAATTCAGTTGTGCAAGTTGGACAAATTACACTTGACAGATTTTTCTCACAACTACCAATCTGATCATATTCTCCCTTGCCTAAGATCTGGAAGCACTTGTGACGTAACACTTAGCCCCGGAAGCTATTCGATAGGTCTTACTGTCATTGGTGATTCCAATTTTCAACCACATGCGGAGTTCACGACAAAGAGCTATTCTTATTCCTACCAAGGAAGATCCCTCTCTTACATGTCGGGAATCGATCTTTCCTACAATAATTTGATAGGAGAGATTCCACCAAAACTTGGAAACCTAAGCACTATTAAGGTGTTAAACCTCTCCCACAACAGGCTGATAGGGCCAATCCCATCAACTCTTTCAAACATGAAGGAAATTGAGAGCTTGGATCTTTCATACAACTTAGATGGGAAAATTCCTCCTCAGCTTACTCAACTGCACCAACTGGAGGTTTTCACTGTGACACACAATAACTTGTCTGGAAAGACCCCAGAGATGGTTGAACAATTTGCAACATTCCACAACAGAAGCTACGAGGATAATCCTTTCCTATGCGGACCGCCACTGACAAGAAGTTGCAATGCTCGTCCATCACCTCCAGCATCGTCCAATAATTCTAGTAAGCACGAAGAAGAAACTGGATTGATAAGCATGCATGCATTTTATCCAAGCTTTCTAGCATCTTACAGCGTGGTGCTGCTAGGGATGGCTGCAGTTCTATACATAAACCCACATTGGCGACGAGCATGGTTTTACTTTGTGAAGGAATATATCAACAGCTGTTATTATTTTATTGTGGACAATCTTCAAGTATAGAGCTTGGTAGCCTTGTGTCTAGTGTAGATGTTGTTTGTGTATGTATTTTTCTTTTTTGTATTTCTTGGAGACAAAAGATAAAATAACAATATGAGCAAAATTTTAAAAAAATTTTATTTGCTTAGTGCCAAAAAGGATTTATTGAATGAGCGAGGAGCGATTCTCATAAACAATAGTACTTCCAGAAAACCTATAAAAGATACAAATGTGTTGTAAAAGAGATTATCACTCTGTAAAAGAATGCATTAAGAGTTGTTATTATTTTATTATGGACAATCTTCCTATGCTGTCCAAGTCCAGAGCTTCGCAGCTCTGTGTCTAGTCTAGATGTTGTTTTGCATGCATTTTTCCTTTTTGTATGTCTTGGATATTTATATTTAACAAAACAGCCCTGACGATATTGGAATATACCATCTAAGAGTTATCCATAAGAATTATAAATCAGGCTCCCTACTAAGCTCTGACCTGAACGTTCTCCAACCTGCAACTTCGGGCTGAGAAAGATCCATATTAATGAAGTTATAGATAGTCAAATAAACAGGGTCAGGGGATCAGCAATGGGAGAATAGCCCGAACAAGAACCTGGAGATGAAGCTGAAGATAAGACGGTCAAGCATGGGACTGCACATTAGAAGATTTTAACAAACAGAAAATAAGAACTTCAGAGGGCTAAAGACTTTGCCCTTCTTGTGTAGTAATCTTCGCTTGATAGTCATCCAGTACAGGAGGTCCAAGGCCCATCTCACTGCAATTTCATGCACAATATGTGAATCAACGTTAACTCTGTCTCAGACTTTCAAAAATAAAGTGTGCCATACAAGCTAATGGAAAAAGGAATGTGGATTTACTGTCTTTCCGCAGATCGTTGAAAAATTGTGCTAATGCTGCACCGGGAATTTTTAGATGGAGAGAGAAGGGAGGAGAGATTTTCAAATGTTTAGTTCTGAAATATTTTGTCAAAGCACCTCTCTTGTAAAGTACAGGGTGAAGAAGCAGATGGCAGGAGGAGTTGACAGCTCGGACAGCACAATCTGCCAGTCCAGCCTGGTTACTACCTGCTGATAGAGTTTAGTTATCATTTCCTTGAGTTTCAAGAGGACTGCAAAGCTAAAAAGGCTTCCCTTTTTAGTTCCTTTCTTTTCAGTAGATAAACGCTTGTATGCTAGCTGAAATGCTCAATGATTTGACAGCAGACAATTTCTTCAGCATCCAACGCTTTCACAAATGCCATTGATTGTTTATGACGAGGTCTTCAAATCCATCCTCCCAAGAATCAAACTGCATTGGATGAAAGACAAATAACTTCTAATATGAACCAGAAACACAAAACTGTGTCCACATTCAAAATAATATAACAAGGTACATACCCAAATCTGCAGGGTAAAAGAAAATCTCTGGAACAAGGAAATGTTCATTTGTGAAGTCAAACTCCAGCACAGATGGGAAATCTTGAGAGCCAGAAAAATTAAACAGGAAAACATGGGAAATCTTGAGAGCCAGAAAAATTAAACAGGAAAACATCATTCATTACAAGATGTGAATCCTGCATTTTTGGTTAAATCAGCTCCCCCTCTGTCCTTAAAGTCTTCTGCATGAATGGACTGATCCGTACTCTTCACCAAATTCAAAAGGCGGTGCAGCGGAAAGCTTCATTAATCAGGGTGAGGTCTCTCTTTACATCATCAACGTCTTCAACAAAATCCTTTGTCCATGGGACCCCATCAGCAAGAACATACATGCATCTCAAAAGATTGTCCTTTCCTCTTCTCCTAAACAAATTTAAAAACTTAATCAAATCCAAGGAAATAACAGTTCCCCTAAGGCCCTGACCAACACTTTAATATACCAAAAACAAAACTAAAGGAGGCCCCAAAGCATCCAATAAAGTATACACAAGCTATGAAAATGAGTAGAAAATGTTGCCAGGTATTATTGGCGGAAAGTAAGTTTTGTAATTTGTCTTTGTCCCCTTGCTAAGCTTTTGTACAACATAGATGCACCTGAAATGACGAAACAAATCTGAAAAATCCTTGTCTTACAATTCAGCACAGCGTCTTAACTCTCTCTTTATTTTCAAGCAAACAGAGAACTGATTACTAAATATTGTTTCGAACCCAAAAAACAAAACACCCTTTTCAATTTCAAGAATTTAAAGAAGTCAACACTGAAGGTTATTTTAACGCTCAAAGAAGCTCTGTTTTACCTTGTTTGATATTAAAGAAAAAGAAAGAGCAGAGGCAACTCTCGATCACCGCTGGGAATGTATAAACAAACAATAAAATAAAGAATTAAGGGAACAATAAGTCTCAACCATAACCAAAATTGAGAATCATATTTTTGTTACAATATTTCAAGAATAATAGAATAAAGAATTAAGAACTAGAATAGAACATTTCAACCCTCAAAGAACCTCGGCATTTTATCCTGTTTGGTGATAAAGGAATAAGAAGAAGAGGAAGGAGAAATAGAATAGAAGATTAGAAGGGCTTACAATCGGCAAATCTTGATTGGGGCTGAACCCAGAGGCCGCTGGACTATTGCGCGGTTGGAGGGCTAGCGGCTAGAAATTTAAAAAAAAAGAAGAAAAGAAAAAACAGTGGCGGGAGTTGGATCCTTGGAGAAGAAAAGCAAAGGGAAAGGAGAATTGAGATCGCGACACTCTTGTTCGCCGGCGATGAGGGCGCACGGCGGAGCTCAGAGGACCACTCGATTGCAGAGGAAGGCTGCCTTCGGAAAAACCCAGAGCAGAGAAGCCACCACAGTTGTTGATCCTCTGCTCTCTCTTTCAAAAACCCAAGGAGCATTCTTTAACACAAAGTGCCAATCCATCGGGGAAGAGAATTGGAAACTAAACCGATTATTATCCAAACCCATAACTTCCATAATCATTTTTGGCTTCCACATCTTCTTCACTCTATTGAGAAAAGCTTTGGCATTGAATCACTTCTCGGTCCAAAGACAACCAATGAGCCAATGGCCTGATGGGGCTTTGTTGTTTTCATCACTGTCATTAGCCTAAATTTCGATTGCCTCCTCCTCCTCATCAAAGACATAGGATCTTGGTTCTCCCCAAACATGAATTGGAATCAAGAGAAGAACTTTAACAGCTAAAGTAGAATCTCACGCATAAATAAGAAACAAACACTTGCAAGATAGTAAGAAGAGGCTTTCATGCCCTAAAAACTTTATACCAGGTGCTCCATTAGTTTATTAAACAACATTTGGTCTCCTAGTCTCCTTCTCTTCCATAACCTTGCTAAGCAAGTCTCCCTAATTAACAAATCTACAAACCTCCACAACTCCACCACATTTACTTGCACGCGAGGTAATGGAGTTCATTAAAATTAGAACAAAGATCTCAAAGTCTCCCATTTCAGCTTTTCAGCCTCACCGAGTAGCTAATCAACAAGGGGCTTCTTCACATGTAGTGTGGGACCCTAGTGTATTTGGTGCCAAAGGTTCTAAAGAAGACGGGGTACCATGAGTTAGAGAATAGAGCTTGCAAAAAGATTTATCAGAGAGTTAATAATTATCAAAGATAATTTAGTAAAAAAAAATATATTATTAATTGTTGTTTCTCTCAAAAAGTAACCTAAGTTTACTTTTCTAATCAATTTTTGTTTAGAGTAAACAGTAACCTTAATTATAAATCCAAAAATATTATTATATATTTTAAGACTCTATTAATTCAATTTTAATAATAATAGTAGCATCCATTAATTAAAACAAATATTCTCTAAATTATAATCATTAAAAGTCTATTTAGTAAACTCATGAGCATCCATATTTTTCTCTGTTCAACATACTTCAATGTGAAAGATCAAAAAAACAATTGAATTGTTACTCAATCGGCTAATGATGCTCTAATTTCTGAAGAGTCAAGAGTTGCATAATTAACATTTATCATTGGTAAAGAATCACTTTCAACCAAAAGAGAGAAGAAACCTATGTTCAAGACATAGTGTATCACTACTCGTAAGCTTACTACTTATATAATTGCTAGAGAAGAAATTAAAGAAAACATATAGGAGATGGCAATAAGAGCAATGCCTAAATGGTCTTAAATCAAAACCCTAACACCAAGGATGCATGGTCCTTAAAAATAGGCTCATTAACATTTAGTTTTAACAATCTTTGAGGTAGGCCAATCTAGAGAGGAGAGACTATTTGTGGAGGGCAGAAAATAGCACTTAAAGCATCCCTCAAATCAATCCATAATTAGCGATAAAACAACTTAGAAATGAGGGAGTGCAAATAAATACTTTGGATATAATTTATTTGGGACTAAACATTTTTCCTTCACTCAATTTTTTTTTTCCTGTTTGCCTCCACTCAAATTTAAAATTATGGATTAAGTAATATAAAAAATTTTAACTAAATTAAATTGTTAATATAGTCATAGATTCTTTTTTTTTATTTAAATTTTCTCAATAAGTTAGTTTTTATATTCATTAATTTTGAAACAAATATTGACATAATTTTAAATAATTAATATGATTAAATATAATTTAACTTATAAATAATTTAGATAAACTTATTTGTATCTTTTAGTTTGAAATAAATGAATTAGTTGATATCTATCATATTATTCTTATCGCATATGTATTTTAAGGCAAAGGAAATTAATGTGACTGGATCTTGACCATAACTTTAACAAATAATAAAGATAAAGGAACAATATAATTAAAGAGGATCAGTAGGTGATTGTAGATTAAGGAAGTACAAAATTTTTTAGCAATATTAACTGATTAGTTGAAAGAAAAAAAAATTAATTAGTTATTTTATATTTATCATTCCATGTGGCTCCTCAAAATTTAGTTAAATTATTTTTTCTCATACTTGAATAAGCATCCAACTGAATCATTTAATTAAGAAAGTTAAAAAGTCAAAATCTATATAGTTAAATAAGCATTTATCCACCTATGAAAACTCATAACGTCACGTGTGTAACACAAAAGCACATTCAATTAATATAAGAGAGATAATTAATAAATTCAGTCATTTAATTTAAAGTAAATTACTTCAAACTTATTTAACTATATTGTCATATATTTTGCTATTAATTTTTACTATACTAATTTTACTATTTGTTATAATTTAATATTGTTTGTTGCCCTTGTCTACTTCGAATTTTTTTCAATAACAATTACCTTTTATTATAAACAAGATTACTTTTTAAATAATCATTTAATGTGTTAATTTATTATTAATAAAATTCGAGACACATCAAATTTTAATTTAAAATAAAAATTAAAATATTATACATTTATATAAAAATTTTATAAATTTTACAAATACATATAATAATAAAATTAAGATCAATACTTTAACTATTATATTATTATTTTAATATAATCAAATAGACTTTTAATATTTAATTTGTATTTTTTAATATTTTTAAACAATTAAAATTTTAATATTTATTTAATTATAATTAAATAGATTATAATTTATTTATTTTTTATTAATAATTTTTATATATATTTAAAATTTATATAATATAAATATTTATAATTAAAATAATTTTTAAAAAATAAAATTAATTCTCAATATTTTTATTTTTTAAAAAAATATTTTTAAATATAAATTTAATATTAATAATAGATATATAACAAAGACGTCTTTGTGCAAAAACAAATTCGAAGACATTGAAAAGAATGTTTATAGGAAAGTAATAAATAGACCAATAAATAAATGATTATTTTTAACGGGGGATTAGTACAGAACAGCAACAAATTCTCCAACGTGGTTAAAGGAAGAGAATCCCCAAAAGCATAACAAAATCGACAATGAAACGGCACGTTTTGGGTTCCTATTTGTCTTCCTCAACCCTCATTTGATATCAATAGACTCGGAGGTTCCTGCTGGTCTCCGCCACCATTAGTTTGCAGCTTCATGCTTCTGAGTTGACAAAAAATTAAAAAAGTAATCATTATATTGGGTTGCCAATCTTATCGTTGCTTCCTTTCCAAGTTTACTACTTTTGTGCAAAATTGTAAAGTTTCTGATTGTTTACTAAAAACAGGGATTTCACTCTTTGTTTCTTTTACAAGAGACGTTCGCCTGTTGCTTTTTGGGATTAATAGAAACTTGGCCTTTTTCCTTTTCGTTTTTTTCCTTTTTTTGTGGGGAAGAGGGGGTTTAGATTGAGACGAGGAATTGGGCCTTTTTTGGTGTTTTGTAATACATATTTCATTTGATTCTCTGTTCCTTTGAAGCTTGGAGGATAATTTGATTTCTGGGTATTGATATTTATGCCTGATAAAGTAATAAAAGGGTTCTGTTTCATTGAATTCTTTTGGAATTTGGGATGAGAATTTTGGGTTTTTGAATTGGTTTTTTTTGGGGCGGGGGGATTTGGGGAGGGTTGATCGATCTTTGGGAATTCTGTTCTAGAACAGCCCAATAGAGCTGCTGGTTTTACTGGGAATTTCCCAAGTACAAAAGGGTTTTTTATAGATTGTTGGGAATTTAAATTGAATTGGTAAAGTTTTGAGTGTGAATTCAAGGGTTTGTGAATTGGGTAGTTTACAAGTTCATAGATTGTTGGAATTCTCCTGCAGACTAGAAAAGTTTTTGTCTTGAGGGAGGTGGGTTTTTTTTTTTTTTTTTTTTTCGGTCTACGAGCGTTGACCATTAAGATTTGGACGACCAGTTAATGGTGTTCTTCTGATTGGGTATTTAGAATTTAGGATGGATGAATCTCAGGGCTGTTCCAATTCGTTACCTCCTTTTCTCATGAAAACTTATGAGATGGTAGATGATCCTTCCACAGATTCAATTGTTTCATGGAGTCCAAGCACTAAAAGCTTCATTGTATGGAATCCTCCAGATTTGGCAAGGGATTTGCTCCCAAGATATTTTAAACACAATAATTTCTCAAGCTTCATCAGGCAACTTAATACATATGTAAGTATGTTGTGTACTTTGTTTTGTATGTTTACATGCTTCTGCTTGTGCACCCTTCTTTCCTGTTTTGCTGGATAGGTTGAATTGAATGTTATGGTATTCAATAGGGTTTCAGAAAAGTTGATCCGGAACAATGGGAATTTGCAAATGAGGATTTTATAAAAGGCGAACTGCACTTATTGAGGAACATACACAGGCGAAAGCCAGTTCACAGCCATTCTACGCAGAATCTTCAGGGGCAGGGGTCTACTCCTTTAACTGATTCTGAAAGGCAGAGATACAAGGATGACATAGAGAGGCTTAAAAATGATAAAGAAGTGCTTATTTCAGAGTTACAGGGGCATGAACAGGAACAAAGAGGACTTGAGATTCAAATGCAGGGTTTGAATGACAGACTGCAACAAATGGAGCAACAACAGCAAAATATGGTGTCTTTTGTAGCACGTGCCTTGCAAAAACCGGGGCTTGCATTAAATCTTGTGCCACAATTGGAGGGTCATGACAGAAAGAGAAGACTGCCTAGAATTGCCTGTGATGATGGAAGCATAAATGAGAATCAAAGGGCAACATCCCAAGCTCTATCTGTAGAAAATGTGGGCAGTAATTCTGCTGTGGCATCAAACATGGAGCTTTTTGAGCAGTTGGAGTCATCCCTGACATTTTGGGAGAATAGTTTGGTAATGGAGGTTGGTGAAACACACACAGAACATAATTCCACCATGGAGTTGGATGAATCGACAAGTTGTGCAGAAAGCCCAGCCATATCATGTGTACAGCGTAACATTGATGTCTGGCCCAAATCTCCTGGTATTGACATGAATTCTGAGCCTGCTGCACTTCTTCCTACAGAGCCTGTTCCTGCAAGGGAGCAAACAGCTGGTGCTGCTCCTACTGCAGCTACTGGGGTCAATGATGTATTCTGGGAACAGTTTTTGACTGAGAATCCTGGTTCTACTGACAATCAGGAAGTTCAGTCTGAGAGAAAGGATGCTGATGGCAGGAAAAATGAAATCAAACCTGGTGATCATGGGAGATTTTGGTGGAGCATAAGGAATGTTAATAATCTTACTGAACAGATGGAGCATCTTGCTTCTGCAGGGAGAACTTGATAGTGTAATTGATTTTTCTGGGCTTTGTTTGTGCAGAGCCTCATGTATGATAATTCTAGGTATTGTTTGTTTATGTAGTAATCATAGATACAGTGTTTGACCAATTTGTGATCCCTTGTTGCTAATTATGCCCATTTTTCCCGATTTCAGGTATTTTATTCCATGATAGTTATTGCAGACCACTTCAAACAAATTTGTGCCTTTTGTTATCTAACTGGAGTAAGTAAGAATCAGCTTTGGAGGAAAATATGAGCCAATTATCTGCAAAGATGAGAATGTTGTTCAAACATAATTTTATTTGGTCTGGTTGTGTTTCTTAACCAATTTTCAGATTCTAGTCTGTCATTTTCTACACTTCAGATTGGCTGCCTTCATGTGTTCAAATTTTAAATGTGAAATTTTTAGATTTAGCTACTTCTACAACATATGATGTTCACTTTGGCATACATACAATTTTTATGCACTGTTTATAATTGACTTGTCAACAGATGAGCATGTTTGCTAGTTTGGAGCATTCAATAATGTCAGTGGAGATTCCAGCTTGGCTCCAACTACTGAGATTCAGATATAGTGGTTTATAACTTTGCTTCAGGAAATGGCAACTAGATCATCATTTTTTGCTACTTCTTAATTTGTCCATGATGATCCCAGTGCCTTTCCTTCTACAGATCGATCTCATATCATTCAGAATGCTAGGTTACAGACAGAACTATAGAAAATTTTCAATTACTTGTTTTTATTTTTTTTAGGTTGAACTGTTGAAATAGTTCAACTACTAGTTGGCAACATGGTAAAAAGTATTGGCAGTAGCCTACTGTGTGTTGATTGTGCCCTATAGTGAGAGTAACCTGCTTAATTTTATTTTTCACCGGTTAGTTGGCTCCAACTGGGGGGATTGATCTTAACACCCTTCGGCTTTGGAAACGACTGAAGTACCACTGATACTGAGCTTGAGCAAAGCTCCTTTGTGCAATGTGCCTAGCACTGATTGCACAGATGAAGGAGAGTGTGAATGAAATTTGAGATTGGCTATGGGTGCTTGAATGGATGTCAGGCTACCAGTCCTCGGTCATATGGCTTCCCAAGATCTTAATTACCCTTCTAGAATTAGGGAACTTTTTCCTTGGAGGAATTTAGATTTTGAATGGAAAAACATGGCAGGAGTAGGAGCTAATGATGGTGTATAATGCAGCTTTGATGGGTCATGCATGGTACGCATGAGTTTCTTTTCATCAAGTTTTGTTTGCCGGTAGAGATGTATTTCTAGATGATGATGTAGCCATAAATGTTGATGTTAACCTGTTGAAGATCCTTGACGCTGACTTCTAGCCCAACATTGTCAGTACAGGAATCTTAGAAACTCTGTGCGCGCGCTCACACACTGTAGCAGGTGCATGTCTCTCTGAAGACATTGACAAAGATCAGTCAAACTAATTTGGAGAACCAAATCAAATCCATGAACTTGCATATTCTTATCTGGGATTGAGGCACTGATGCGTCTCCCCTGGAGACGGTCTTCTCTTTCTGTTTGAACATAAAGAAGAGACGATAGTCTGCTATTTTATCACATGGACTACTGGTCATGGTGTTGTCGGACTGTTAGTTCTGATAACTAAGGCTCAAATTGTGGTAGTTACTGAATCAAAAATGAAAAATAAACAACAATACTTAACTGAATTTTGGCGCCCATGTCCATGCACGACTCTCCCCTCGGATAATCTGCTTATTTCGAAGCTATAAAGCTAAGAAGGTTGACGAAGAACAAAACATTGGAATCAACCCTCCAAGGTCTTCAGGGAGCGACGAATAATCCTATGCCTCGACAAGAATTTCTTCCTGGCATAGATTAAGAAAGAAAAAAAAAAGGAAATAAAATAAATTAATATCAAAATTTCATTCATTTCTCTAATATGAGTAAACACAAAATTATTTAATATATATATATATATATATATTTTTTTTTTTTGAATTCTTTTTAGTTATTTATTTTTCACATTAGTATTACTTATTAATAATCACACAAAAGTATAAATTTATCATTATTATCAACAACATATCATGAAACTGGAATGCTACTTTTATCAAATTTTAGAGTTATATCGCTATATTGATAAATTTCTGTTTTATTTGATTATTAATTAGTAATGCTAATGTTACAATTGTGGCTGAAAAGTCAGCATATATAAACTTCATGAAGAGCAAATTAATGAAAACTTGACGGACAGTCTCAGTTGTCTAAATTGAAAAGTATAGAGGTTTTAGAGAATAAAGTGAAATTTCATGGGAGATGGATTCGAGAAAGACACGGAGATATTACCCTGCAAAAAAATAAAATATTAAAAAAAAAAATTAAGTAAACGCCCGATGGTCGGCCTAGCCGGCCTGCTACCTCACGTTGCCAGAGGCATATGTCTAGTGTGATGTTGGGAACTTTCCGCTAGAAAGCGTGTACATATGGCTAATTTTGGCTTTTATACTTCCTGGTTCTGATATAGCCTATTGGTTTTCTGATGCTTTGTCTCTTGGAGCTGCTGGGTTTCCTGGCTATGGTCCTTGGCTATATTCTTCGGGTGGATAAGTTCGATTGCTACGGTGGCCTGTTACTGCATTCCGAGATCTGGTCTATTTTAGTTCTCGGCGGATGCTTCTACTAGGAAGTGGGAACTAGTGTCTGTTCTGTTTTTTAATGATGCTGTTAAGGATTGAAAGAGTGACTGATGCTACCTTCAAGTAACAACTTTGAGTTTAGGCATAACAAATCGGGGATTTTATCATAGGACCTGTGATGTTTGCTGTAAGCTTTGATGCACTTTTGATGTTTCTGATCTTTCTTTGAAAAGAAGATGATTAGGCGTCCAAGACTTGGTTTTTGAATGGATATACCCTCTCATTTTTCTGAGAAGGATGCTTTGGAACACACATCTGCCCTGGTTTTGTTACATGATACGATACGATAAGGAAGCTGATTTTTTGTCCAGTTTGTTGACACTTTGCATTTCTACTTCTTGGAATTTATGCACCATCTAGCATAGGTAACAATGAGTAAAAAGTAAACTCTATATTATAAGTTAAGTTTGAAATAAGAGTATTTTAAAATATTTTTTTATTTTATATTAGAAATTAAAATTTTATTTTATATATTTACAAAATAATATTTATATAAGAAAATATAATAAAAAAGAGTTTACATATACGTGAATAATTTTAATTTAAGTATGACATAGGAGGTCTAATGTAATCTAATATAATGAATGAGTTTTAATTGGTCCACTTCTAATTTAAAATATTTTCAACTATTTCAATTTTATTAGTCAACTATTTTTAATTGTTAGAAATTATTACAAGAACAAAACCACTAAATATAATTATTAGTTATTATTTTTATTCTTAATATTCATTTTTATGAGACATAAAATAAGAAGTAATATTAAAAGAGTTTCTTCTTTCTTCTGAAGGAGTAGATTAGTATCTTTTGTTTTTTCTTATTGGGTTTAATAGGCAAAGTATTGTTTCGTTACCTCACTTATGGAGTGTACACTAGTGAAAAAATTTATCATATCTTATAAGGATAATTATCATAATCTGTTATATTGTGATAACATGCTTATGGGGACAATTATTTTCAAGGACAGTATAACTAAATATTTTAAGTTGATATCTCTTTTTGCACCTTTATCTTTTTTGCATTTATTTATAAATTTTTTTTTTGTATTTTTACTAATAGTTTTAAGGATAATTTTTGTTTTTACAATTATGGAGGTAAATACAAGTCAATTTGCTTTTATTACTAATCAAATTATTTTTATTCCTTTTTGGATTTAGTTAATTTCACTTGCAACTAAGTTTTTGCCAAACATCCCTAAAATTGGAAGTTTTAATGGTTCTCACTTTAATCACTGTTATGAATGTGTTTTTTCAGCTTTAGATTTTATAAGTTTTGCTTTGGCTTTTTTTGAACCTAAATCAAAGTTTTGTTTTAAGAATTATGATAAAATGTTTCTTATTTTGAAACAAGTTAATAAAGTTTGTTGTTACATTATTTTTAGCACATTATCTAGTGAACTTTTTTATGTCTATTGTTCTTCAAAAGAAGTAAAAGAAATATGGGAGAAAATGAACATAAAATATATAGTGGAGGATGTTAGTACACAAAAGTTTATTATTGCTAACCATTTGCATTTTCAAATCAATGAATATCATAAGTTACTAGATGACTTGAAGAATGAGAACATTAAGTTATCAAAAGGGCAAGTTGTTTCATTGAAAAGTTTTCATAATTTTAAAATTACTACAATTAGCAACTCAAATTCAAAAAGAAACACATGTCATTGGAGTATATAGTTGTTTATATCTTGATTGAAGACAAAAACAAAATTTGAACAAGAGAAGTAAAAGCTAAGAAGATGACATGAAAGACAAATGTGGTGGAATAAAAGAAAGAGACAAAAGACATCATAGTATAAAAAAGGTATGATAATAAGTCTCAAAAGTATGATAAGCTTAAGACCAATAATTTATCCTTTAATAAAAGAGGTGTCTGCTATGTGTGCAAAAAACTAAGATATCATACCCTTTAATGCAAGTATAAGAAAAGAAATAACATACTTGCCAAACCAAATGTCAATTTGGAGGAAACATATATTATTGTGACCATCATTTTCCAAGTTAACATTATCATCAACTCAAAAGAGTGGGTAATAAATTCTAGTGTTATAAGGCACATTTATGGGGATATAAGTGCATTTATCTCTTACACACTAGTAGGAGATAAAGAAAAAAATGTCTTTATGGACAACTCAAGAATAACACCTATTTTTAGTAAGGGCAAAATCTTTATTAAGCTCACATCTAGAAAGATATTGTTTTTGAATGATGTACTTCATATTCCAAATATTAGCATTGGATTGGTTTTTGTGTCTTTATTAGGAAAAGTTATAGTAAAAGTCTTATTTGAGTTTGACAAAGTTGTCATAACTAAAAATGATGTATTTATAGGAAAGGGTTACTGTAATATGATACTTTTCATTTTGAATATACTTGATGTTATCAATAATCTAAATATGTCTAATTCTTCTTCTTATATTGTTGATTTTCTATGATTGGTGTTATGCTAAATTGGGACATTTAAGTGATCCTTATATTAAGAAGATGAAATAGTTTGGTTTGATCAAGAATTTAAATGAAGATGTGAGTAAGTGTAAGGTATGTGTTAAGGCCAAATTAGTTAAGGTGAGTTGCAAATCAATTCATAGAGAAACTAAACTTCTTAGTTTAGTGCATTCATATTTGAGTGATTTAAAAAATACCATAGTTAGAAGAGGCAAACGTTACTATGTGACCTTTTTATATGATTATTCTAAATGTACCAAATCTTTTTGCTAAGAGAAAAGGATGAGGTAAGTGACATATTTATCAAATATAAAAGTGAAATAGAAAACTAATTAAATAAGAAAATCAATATACTTAGGTCAGATAGAGGAGGAAAGTATAGTTCATAGTTGTCATATTTTTATGAAAATGATGGTATTATACATGAAATCACATTCTCTTATTCACCTAAATCAAATGAACTATTATAAAGAAAGATTAAAATTTAGAATGATATACTGAATATCATAGTAGTTAACTTAGAGGCACTTAATAATTTATAGGGAAAGAAAATATTTTCTATATATTACTTGCAAAATAAAATTCCTTACAAAAAAACTAGTTAAACTCTAAATGAACTATGAAAGGGATAGTATCCTAATTTGAATTATTTGAAAGTGTAAGGGTATTTCATAAAAGTTTGTTTGCTTGAATCAAATAAAAGGAAAATAAGTTCTAAAATTTCAAATGACATATTTATTGAGTATGTACAATATAATGTTGTATATCATTTTTTGTTATTAAAAGTGATATTCTTGAATCTAACATTAATATTGAGATTAAGAATGCAAAACTATTTAAGCATATATTTACAATGAAGAAGGATATAGTACCATCACTTGCATTTGTAGTTAAGTTAGAATAGGTGTCTAATAGTACTCTTTTAAACTAGAATTAAGTAGAAGCAAGAGATAAAGAAAAGAAAAGACATTTGAGGATAACTTTTGCACTCTTGTAGTAAATAATGATTCCTTGATATATACTAAAATGGTATTCTCTAATGATGCCAATTTATGGTTAGAAGTTATATAGAGTAAGATTGGTTCTTCAAAATAAAATGACATATAAGAACTTGTAGATATACCTGTATGTGCAAAACCCATAGGGTTCAAATGAATTTTTAAAAAGAAATGTAGATCATATGTATATATTGACAAATACAAAGTCAAACTTGTAGTAAAAAGGTATACATAAAAAAAGAATATTGATTACTTTGATACTTTTACTCTTATTACTAAGACTGCATTGATTAGAGTATTGAGTGCATTATTATCTATTTATAATCTTTTTGTTCATTGAATGGATGTTAAGATTGTTTTTCTACATGGTGATCAAAATGAAGAAATTTACATGTTATAACTCAAAAGTTGTATAGTTCTTGACTAAAAGAAAACAATTTATAGGCTTGTTAAATCTTTATATGGGTTGAAATAAACACCTAAACAATGACATGAAAAGTTTGATAATAGTTTTATCTCTAATGGTTTTTCAATTATTAGTGTTGATAAATATGTCTATACAAAAGTCAAAAATGGTAATTGTGTTATCATATACTTGTATGTTGAAAACATGTTCATATGTACCTCTAATATGGAATAGATAACCACTACCTAAACATTGCTTGCATCATATTTTGACATAAAAGACGTAGGAGAAGCACATTTTATTCTAAGAGTAAGGAACATTAGACTTAATGCTGGTATTTTTCTATCACAAGAACATTAAATAGATAAAATTCTTAAGAAATTTGAATATTTTGATGTCACTTGTCTTCTCTCCTTATGATGCATGTACAAAATTATTGAAAAATACTAATAGACGTATATCTCATTTTAGGTATGCACAAATTATTGGTAATTTAATGCATTTAATGAATTATACATATCATGACATTGCTTATACTATGTGTAAAATGAATAAATATACATATAATTTAAACCACAATCATTGAAATGATTTGACAAGAATTTTGAAATATTTAAGACATACCATGAACTATAGTATATTTTATGGTGGATTTGTTTATTATACTAAAAGGATATAGTGATACTAACTGGATCTTTAATTCATATAAGATAAAATCCACAAGTGGGTATATATTTACCCTTAGAAGTTAAGTAATGGCTTATAAGTTTGTTGATCAAATAATTATTGTCTAGTCCACCATAGAATCTAAGTTAATATCCTTGGAGATGGTTAGTGTGAAGGTGAATTGGTTGAATAATTTCTTGATAGATATTCCATTATGTGCAAAATTGATATCATTAGTGTCAATGCATTGTGATAGCCAAGCTATTATTGTTTGTACAAAGAGAAAGTTATATAATTGGAAAAATAAACATATTTGTTTGAGATACAAATCAATAAAGTAGTTGCTAAATAGTAAAGTAATATTATTTAACTTTGTAAGGTTAAGGATACACTTGACTAATTCTATGACTAAATTACTAGGTAAAAACCTAGAGGAAAATACATTAAGGAGAATAAAACTAACACCTATAGTGAATGGTTAAAAGTGATGGGAACCTAACCTATGTGATAAGAGATTCTTTAAAGTAAACTCATATGTATAATAACAAGTTACTGAATAACCTTATATGTATTGTAAAAATTGTAAATTTCCTTCTTATAGTGTAGATGGTACAAAAATTTAATGTTTAATGTTAAATTATATTCTTAATGAATTTTATAGTCTTTATAGGTGGTGTATTATTGAGATGCACACTTAATAGATTTAATTATATAAGAGTAGAGTGATGCCACTCCTATGAGATCTTAAGTAATATCTGTATAACTCTCATAAAAATAAACCAGGTGTGCACATAGCCTTACAACACTCAATTACATCAAACAATACTATCTCATAATATAATATAAAGGTAAGTTCATTGATATTTGTTAAAAAATTATGTTTTATAAAGATTCTTAATTCACCATGCTTATGATATTGTAGGCTATATATCCTAATCTTTGATTCATAATCCAAAAGGTATTAATGATCATATATTATATTCTTACTAAAACTTAATAAAATTTAGTCTTTTAAATATATGAAAGAATGTTAAAAATATGAATATTTTAAAAAATTTTATCCTATATTAAAAATGAAAGTTATATTTCATATATTTATAAAATAATATTTGTCTTATATTTGTAAAAGAAAAAAAATATAAGGGTTCGTACATATGTGAATGACCCAAATTTAGGTTGAACATGGGAGATCCAATGCACCCATGTAGATACTAGCTATTCGTACTTGATGAAGATAAAATGCTTTTATCCCATGCTAGTATTATGAGTAGTAGTTTTATCGTTGTAACAACTAATTTTATTTTTAAGGATAGTTTATTTGCATGTTTTAAATTAATATCTTTTTTTTATACTCTTTTTCTTTTGCTTCCATTAATAAATTTTTCTGTACTTTTGCTAATAGTGGAGCCCACCAAAACAAAGACAAAAAACGAGAGATTGAGTGAGAGAGAGGAAGAGAAGTCAATAACTTTATGAAAGTTTATTATTTAGATTACCATAAAAGTTATTATCATTTAATATCTCCCATTTATCTTATATATGAACTAAAAATTAAAAAAAAAAGTTTTTTCCAACTCATAGCCAAAGAACATAAAATAACTTTTTTGTTATCAAAAAAAAGTTTACTCAAAAAATATTTTTGATAAACTGATTATTTTTCTGCAATTAAATAAAACTCTTAAGTTTTATTATTTTTCTTCACTTAGTATGAACAAAGAAATATTTGTTGCTATATGAAAACAAACCAATGAAAATGTAATTGGGGACTTAACATTACTAATTGTAGCTCTTCTATCATATGAGGTTAAACTAGATTTTAGTTTCAAATAAAGGAATGGTTTGTTAATAAAATAATGACAAGAGGAATCAAAACAATTACTAAGAAGTTGGCTCAAAAAATTTGTGTCAATTTTTTTTCTCCAAGATTTGTAGGAGTTCAATCAAGCAGGGAAACTAAATAAAATGTTTTTCATGGTCGTGAACAAACCCTCGAGAAGAAGAAAATTCTTTGTAACAATGAATTAATTGATCTAAATATAATTAACCTAAAAACATAATACAAAAAGACAAGATGCCCAACTTCAACAAGATAAATGCATTAAGAAGATACATAAGCAAAAACCAAACCTAAAACCCAAACAAAGAAATTAAAATAATATAATAACAATCAAAGTTCACTAGGTTAAAGTAAGGAGAATCAAGAATAATGATAAATAGTTCAATTATTACTTTTCAATTTTGTCCAAATGATGATGTTAATAGATAATAACAAAGTTATGAATAAGTGATAGGTGATAGGATAAACAATTAAGTGATAGGTTATAATAACAATTTTGGGACAAACAATTTTGTCCCACCTTTTACTCTTATCTATATCCTTAAGTTTTAATGGGTACTTTTATAAAATGTAAGAAGTGACTTGATCAAGAAAAAAGAATAAAAAGTAGAGATATGATTCTCAAACTCTTAAATGCAAGATTTTTGAACAATCTATCATCATAAAATATGAATTTTTGGATATTAAAATTAAATAATTTCATATAAATAATGTAATAAATAATATAGTTAAATTTGCAAAAATCAAAATTATTGATACAATTAAAAGTTTGTCTTCACTTAGTGATTGATCTCTCTCCTAACCTTTATTGTAATTATGAAATTTAGATAAAATTTTTCATATGTGGTAGAAAGATTAGTGACTAGTTATATATAACATAATTTTATAATTTAAATTAGATATATCCAAATTAAATTTAAGATTATAGTCCTAATAACATAATAATGTATATATATTATCAATTGGATTACATTATAATTGAATTTTTAATGAAAATATTATTAAAAAATATTACAATATTATTAATGAAAAATATTCTAACATGTTTATACTTTA